>JAKELK010000030.1:0-566641 GCA_021525775.1 Lactarius deliciosus | reverse complement strand
GTGCGTGCCAGCGATGGCGCTGATACGCACTTGTACGAACCAAACGTTCTTCCGCAGATAAGAGTCACCTTTACTAGTGGACGTAGCGTCGAAGTGTTCAGATAGCTCGCATGGCACAGAATGAAGTTCCAGGCGAACATATGAGCCTGGGTCGGTAACCTTCTACAAGTGAGCGCGTGGTGGCATCGACATCTGCGAATTCGGCACGGTTAAGAGCACGCTGCACAGATATCGCTTCCTTCGCCTCGGTGTAAAAATCTTGCTTAGCAGACTCTGGATCGTCGTACTGCTCGTCGAATTTACGTTTGAGGGTTTCCTTTTTGGCAACAAGAGCAGCAGCACTGGAATCGATGTCGTCTACTTGTGGGGCCTCACCCTTGTCATCGGGATTTGTCTCTTCGTCCTCGTCCTTGTCAGTGTCGGCATCACTTGCAGCACCGTTGTGGCTACCGGCACCTTCGTCCATGGAGGGATCATGTCCACCGGTTATGAATAGGTGTCGAATGGAATCAAGCGCTTCCTCGTCCGCCCATTTTCTTAACTGATTAGGAAGGTATGCCTCCTTCGTAGCGTCCAAAGCGTCCGCGTCCGCGTCAGTCACCTTTTTCATCTTGAAAAGGTCGTCATATTCCTCATTGTTCTCATCCCCTTCGCCTTCTTCACTTGACTCATCCCGTACAATCCGACGTGGAGACAGAGTACTTGAGTAGATGAGTTTCGTCGTCCTATCCCTGTTATTCCATGCCACCTGGAACGATGCGCTTGCTTGGTCCAATAAATTAGATTTCCACTTTGGGACTTCATCATCGATGCTTTCGTCAATGTCGCTCTGCAGGTCTGTTTTGTCATTGTCGCCTAAGCCAGCGTGCATGTACACGCCTACGTCGTCATCTTCTCCTAGGTCAGAGTCGCTCTCCGCGTATTCGATATCAGCTCCTCCGTGTTCGTGGGTCGGTGGTAACTTGTCTGCTGATCGATGCACTGTTCGTTGCGTCGGGGCGGCCCATAAAATGCAGTTCTACTTCGCTGTGACGTGCTCGTCGTCATATCTTCAGATGCGTCTGTCGGGTCATCACTGTCGTCCCGGGTATCACTTTCTTGCTCTTCATCATCTATATCACGAGGGAAGGAATGCCCGCCAGCAGAGGGGTGGATGAAAGTGATTTAGAAGAGGAACCAAGAAGACGAATTGTGACTGCGCGCAACGACGTCTTCGAGAGTCTCGTGACTTCTTGCAGATCCATGACCATCTGTTCGCCTTCGCCGTGAGGGGCTAACGACTCTCGTCAGTAGAGGAGTAAGGGAAGCCTGTGAACCTTCACCTTCTGCATTAACACGAGTAAAGCTGCCCGGGACGTTGACCCACACAGCATCTTTATCATACATTACACCACCAACGTCGCTCATCGGTGCGTGCACAAGGAGTTTCTTCTTCTCGCTAAGCCTCCGACGTTTTTTCCGATCGAGGTAGGAAATGGACATGGGTCTCCAAGTAGGGTGATAGAATGGATATCCAGATCACCGACCCCAGGAATGTGCACCTTAGTGCCTTCCCGTAATTGGTGCCACGAAGGTAACCGTAAATCGTGACAACACGATCGCACTTTCCCTTGGACAGACGTATTTTTTCGCGCGAAGTGAGGTCCTCAAAACGGTCTGCCAGGAGGTATGGGTGGGCGTTGCGGAAGATAAGAGGGCGGAACTTCATGACAGATATGAATCGCGACAAGTTGAGAATTTCGGAGTCGGGGTAGCGCCCGTTGAGGACACCGGAGAGGTAGAAAAGCTTCGCACCCTGATAAATTTCGGCCCAGAAACGTTTTTTCAGGGCTTTTTTGGTGGCACGTAGGGTAGCAGCTTTCTTGATAAGGTCGAGGTGGGTGAGGACACCGATAACTTTTGGAAAGCCATGAGCTTGGAGTATGTTCAGGAATTCAAACGTTTCCTGTGAAAAATATTTGCTCTCGGTATGTGATATAGCGGTCGTTATACGTACCATCTCGAAGCCGAATGATCCGTCAACCATGAGAAGAACGAGGTCTGCGACTTTGGCAACGTCGAACATAGAATTGAGGTCATTGTTACACTCAATAAAGGTGAGTCGCCGTAGTTTCCCGCTGACCACCGTCACAGGACCCCTGATGTCAGTGAGCGTCTGCTTGGTGTACCTGCGGACCAGAGACTTGACGAGAGTGCTCTTTCCCACGCCTGGTGGGCCAACGATAGCAATTATGACCGGTGGAGGGATGTCATCGGGAGTGCGATCGACAAGAGGTACGTGCAGACGGCTTTGATCTTTTTCTGCAGCACGTCGACCTTGCCTTTCTGCTCTGCGACCCGATCTAGGTGCGAATGCCTTGAGCAGAGATGGTGAGATGTTGAGACGGCGTCTAAGAGTTAGCTAGGTACCTTTTCGTTGAATCCACCACGCTTTTCTTTTTTGTTTGCTTTCTTTTCTGCCTTTTTACCCGACTGAGACGGATGATGGGCCTTGTGTGATCTTTCCTCTGACATTGTGGACGAAGGTGTGAACGCGGACACGTGATCTACGCGTCGGTTGTTGGTGTTGGCGTTTGCTTGGCCTCGACCCCGACTCTCACCTCACTCCCCGTCGTGCGCCGCCAGCCATGGGGAAAGCACCACCAAAGTTCGACATCAGCATTGCCGGCGATGAGCAGGAACAGTCTCGTATCCAACTGGAGAAGAATCTGCTCCATACAGACTTGTCTCTTCACCTCTCCTCTACTCATGACGACTTCTCTGTTGAGAATCCTCGACATCACTCGAGCGTCTCAGCTCCGTTCTCTGCTTTCAACTCTATCGATCCCTCCAGAGACGCCCTCGATATGGATGAAGGTATCAGTCAACTACATGCCTGGTCTTATCGTACTGGTGAGGACGATGAAGGGGTCCGTCCTTTCGTTGGAGGCGAGACGTTATCAACGGCCGCACACCACGCCAGTGCGCTCACCCTCAGCGCTGGGCTTGCGGGAAGAGGTGAAAGGCGTGACGTTAGCCTTAGTGGTGCAGAGTACGACCCCGACCGCCCTCTCCAGGACCTCATTGCGGGCATGGGCAGTCAATTCAGTTTACTTGGCGCTGATCAAGCTCCGTCGCGACATGCTGTGCGCCTTCCTCTTACTTTCTCTCGCAACAACTGATGACAATTCTCTCCAGTCGAACACCATGCCTATTGACTCCCGCATTGTGGATAGCACGACAGAATTCAACAGAGTCTTATCCACGCAGCAGGCTAGGGCCGCCGTTCGCCATGTCCGCTCGCCTCGCTCAGAGCAATCGACGTCATCCTCTTCATCAGAGTTAGACACTCCAGACCCAACATTAAAGCCGAAACTTTCCGATGCCCTCTCTCACCTGATGCTCTCTCCAAAGCGCCCGCGCTCTCCTGCACTGCGACCCCGTTCTGCATCTCATACGTATGCTCCTGCGCAGAGGCCGATACCATCTTCGAGTCGGTTTGAATCACAACAACCCCCTCAGCCTCATCATTTAAATGCACGGAGCTCCTCTTTTCGTACAGTGCAACCTGATGTCGGAGAAGGCGAGCCGACACCCCGCCCGCGGAAGATCAAGCCGCATATGCAGCCGGATAACGCACTTCGCCCACCTACGCCGTCCACCGCCAACTCACATTTCACGAGATTGGCGAGGGGACTGGCGCGTGAAATAGAAGTCGAGCAGAGCAGATGGCACGCCCCCGTGGAGATCGAAGGGTTGTCACATGTTGGCCCTAAGGAAAGTGGTCCTACACTCAGGACAAAAGCAATGCCACGTAAGCCATTGGCGAGGAATATGGTGCCTTCTAACTAACAAGTGACCTCAGCAAACGCCTTCGTTGGCTCCTCAAATGCGAAGCAAAGGCTGGTTCAACTTCCTGATGTAACCGGTCTAACAGTTGCTGTCGAGAGCCCCGCCAAAGGGCAATCGCACCAGTCCTATGGGAATATAGGCAAGGAGTCCGAGGACCCAAATGGGCATGGTCTGTCTTACCTTCTTGTGTCCCTTGCTGCTTTCTGCTCATTACATTACCTTCCAGCACGTCTGCAGCAAGCCATGAACCTCTTACAGAAAAAGATTGCCCATCTTGATACCGAGAACCACACATCGAGAAAGCGTATGAAGGAACTCGAGCACGAGTTGGATGTATGTCGACAGGACGTTGAGCGCCAGCGCACATTCATTGCGCAGCGTGAAGATCTTTTGGTAAGACAGCAGCGAATGGAGGCGGCTGATTCAAGAATGAAAGGAAAAGCGCGAGCTATAGATGACGCGAGGGTGGAGCAGAAGCGCTACAAACAGTCTGTAGAGGAGAAGAAAGGTTCGTTGCTATCTCTCGTCTACTCTCCCCCGTCTTGGTACTAAATCTATGGCAGCTCTGGAGTCGCTTATTGCCACTCTTCGATCACATATGGCAAGACTCACATCCGAACTCGCGACGCATAAAGCGCTACTCGACGAACTGCGTACTCTCCGAGAAGCAGACAAGAGCACTCTTCGGCAGAAGGTGCGCGAGGTCGACCTGCTCCGGCGAGAGGTAGAAAAAATC
Source organism: Lactarius deliciosus (assembly GCA_021525775.1). Lineage (NCBI taxonomy): Eukaryota > Fungi > Basidiomycota > Agaricomycetes > Russulales > Russulaceae > Lactarius > Lactarius deliciosus. Next base: position 562,074 of record JAKELK010000030.1, on the reverse strand, counting down.
GCTGGCGAAGTGGAAGTACTTAGGGGCGTCGTGGAGGATGGCCTCAGAGAGAGAAGGGAACGTAGTCTCTCTAATTCCCACGATGGTCCTCAGGACCATGGCCCGGATGCAAGCCAGGAAGGAAACATCGACAACTCCGAACTAGGAGAGGGACAGGACGAGGACGGGGACGGGAGTCCCAATGTTCAACAAGATGCTGACGACTATGAAATCCAGGACGTCCAACCTGCTCTTGCGCGTCGCGCTTTGTTGGAGCGCACCATCCGCACCGACCACGCAACTTTTGGATCCACTCCCATGACAGGAAATGTGGGCCGTACGCGACGTTATGTTGACCATGACGAAGTCGAGCGCATTTCCGTGGAACTCGAAGAGCGGCGTTCCGAGCGATCACGCTCATCATCCAGACTAGGGAGCTCACTCAGTAGCAACGGATCGCACCGTGCGCCAAGCGTGGCATCGTCAATAGGTTCAGCCCGCAGCTCTCGCATCGTCGAATCTCCAGTTGAGCGCGCTGCTACCCCGGATAGCATCCACCAATGGGAACGGGTTTCAAGCCCACCACCCGCAGTACAAGTTTCTCGTCCCTCCGCCCCGACGCCCGCACACGCTGCCCGAGAACGACCACCGGCAGGGGAGACGCCATTCCCGCAGATACGGGGCGCACGCCTCGAGCGGATGTTCTTCTCTGCACCCGAGCACAATGCAAAGACGTGTACCGTGTGCCACCGACGACGCCATTACGGGGCTGCCCAGAGGCCTCTCTGGTACCCGGCAAGTAAGGGTCGCAAGGTTACCGTTGCGGATGTAGGCGAAGACGAGGGTTTCGAAGAGGGCTCGATCGCCGATGGCGAGAGGGGTCACGGAGCCACCATGAACCTTGACTTCCTTGATAAGGGCTCAGGAAGTGACAAACTTCCACCACAGACGGTACTCGTGCGGGTGTTGAGAGAGTTAGAGGACGATTTTACTCATTATAAAGGGTACGGGTTCACTCATTCCTATCCTTTCGTCGTACTGAGTGCTCCATGCGTAGCATCTATACCGAGTTGGCGGATCAGTACAAAGTTATGGATGCCGCCTCAAATGTTGTGAAGCGGAATGTATTGGCGCAACATTTGCGCGAGGTAATCGATGTCCTCGAACAAAGGGTAAGGAGATCACGCCATTTTAATTTGAAACGTCCCTCATCACATTTACGGTCAAATTCAGGGAGATCAAATCGCGTCCCTCTATGACCTTTTGACTTTTGAGGACAAGCCTGTGGCGCGATCGGTAGTGCCAGAGAAGGATTGTTCCAAGCATCACACAGCGCCAACATGTTCGGAACGGACTCGGCAAGCTGGTTCGAGAAAGCGTTTAACGTTTGCGTAATCGTTTTGTTGCGCCCTTGTACATGTATCATTATTATCCCTTCCACCGCCTTCCGCGGCTTCTCCACGACTGTTCGCGCGTCACAGGTTCCATTCACATAGCTTTATCGAATTTGACGAACAGCGTATAAGTTCTGTTTGCTATGAATGTATATCCCTTTAATACATAACTGTTGTTGCACGTATCACCGGGGAAGCGAACACCTGACCCGCATTGTGGGGTCCACGGCACTCAGTACCCGTGTTGCAGGCGGAACGGTGATGAACAAATGATCGGGATGATCAGAAGGGAGAGGTTCTATATATTTAGATACGTAAAGCTTTAGACACTGTGGAGTGCTAGTTCAAAGCCGGATTTATGAAGGTTCATGAAGTTACAGCGTATTACTAGGCGAAGGCAGTGTGCAAGAACGCCTCGATTTCCTTTTTATGTTGAACCTAAAAGATGGTCAGCTGGAGGTGGGTGATTTATGAACCCGAGGTACCTTGCTACCAGTAGCGACAGAACTCGTAGGCCCGCGACCGGCGTAGTGAGGGTATTTGCCTCTGTGATGCTGGGTTACGTTGGCGGTGGTGTAAATACGAGGCCCAACATAAGTCCAAGCGCCATTGTTGAGAGGTTCCTCCTAAAAGTGTCGACATGTTAGATAGATAGCGCGACATTAAAATTGGCCTTACTTGGCACCAGAGGATATCCGCATTAGGATACATGTCGAGATGGGGAGCGATCTAGGAAACAGTCGAACGACATTCCAACACCGGTGGGAGGTGGACATACCAAATCGTAAGGGAAGGGAGAGATCTGCTCTACGCGGCTGATCGCTACGTCTTTAATGCCCTTCGCCTCACGTTCCTGAAGGAGTGTATGGTAAACTTGACCTGCGGCGGCAAGTATTTACTGGGGTTCTGTCACAGGCCGGGTAGACACAACACTTACCTGAGCAGAGGATGTGACGCCGTATTTCGTTTGGAGAAACAAGATCCTGGGAACTTTCCGGCAAGTAGCGCTGGAAATGAGTATTGTCGACCATCTCTGAGAGGGATGACTTCGCTTTCGGATGACGAAGTAACGACTTGGAGAAGAACAGGACCAGCTGTAAAACATGTAAGAGAAAATATGCTTGACGAATACGATGGGGACGCACCGGCTTGCGGAAATCACGGTGAATCTGTCGGCGAAGAACGTGGAACTAGAAGGGGACATTAATGACCAACTTCGCGACAGTACAAACCACTCACATAGTTAGCCGGTGTCGTTGGGTACACAATTTGCATATTGCAGTCCTGGTGCATACGTTCGAGCTTCTCAGGGCTTGGGAAGTGATTGGGATGATCGTCACAGAGTTGCAAGAATCGCTCGATGCGCGCGCTGGAGTGTTCCGGTCCTTGGCCATCATATCCATGCGGTAAATTCACGACGAGGCCGGTGCGCTGCAACCACTTCCGTTCTCCCGATGCGATGAACTGGTCGATGATTGCCTGGGCATTATTGGCGAAATCACCGAACTGAGCCTCCCATATAGTCAACGCGTCAGGAGAGACAAGGGAATAACCAAGCTCAAAGCCAAGCGCGCCAAATTCAGACAACGATGAATTGCAAACGACAAAGCGTGCTTGATCACCACCGAGGTTATTCAAAGGTACGTATTGTCGTTCGTTTTCTTGGTCATGGAGGAGCGCATGCCGTTGGGAGAAGGTCCCACGCTCGACGTCTTGTCCTGACACTCGTACGTGCTTTTTCTCTAGTGCAAGGGAACCAAACGCGAGGGCCTCAGCCGTAGACCAATCGATACCTTCGCCATCTTCGACAGACTTGCCGCGGCCTTTGATGATGCGTGCAAGATTGCGATGGACATTGAAGTCCGAAGGATAGGATGAAACAACTTTGCCAACATGCTTGAGCGTCGCTTCGTCGACGCCGGTCGGACGAGTTGGAAGGATCTGCTCCGCAAGCTGCTTTGGGGAGGGGAAACCTGGCCATGAGGCTGAGAGCCATTCTTTACCCGTCGGGACGTAATCTTTCGCGCCTTCGGCTGCTGTCTCGAGCATGCCCCAGACCCACTTCTTGTGCTCGTCGATATCCTTCTCGGTGAAAGTACCCCGTCCGACGAGGAATTTGGTGTATACCGTTAGGGGGGTGGGTTGCTTTTCGATAGCTTGGTACATCCGCGGCTGGGTGAAGCTAGGTTGGTCAGTTTCGTTGTGCCCGTAGCGCCGGTAACAAACGATATCTAAGACGACATCCTTCTTGTACTTAGCACGGTAATCGGCCGCGAGTTGACAAACAAATGTGACGGCCTCTGTGTTGTCGCCGTTGACGTGGAAGATCGGTGCATCAATGGATTTGGCAATATCGGAAGGATATGGCGTTGATCGCGAGAAACGAGGATCGGTAGTGAAGCCAATTTGGTTATTGACGATAAGATGGATTGTGCCGCCAGTGCCATAGCACGGGAGATTGTGGAAGCCGGTAGTTTCGTAGACGATGCCCTGTCCTGCGAAAGCAGCATCGCCGTGAAGCAAAACGCCCATGGCAGTGGTATGGCCAACTTCGTCATTTTCCAAAAATTGGATCGCGCGAGTTTTGCCGAGGACGACCGGATCGCAGGCTTCCAAATGGGATGGGTTGGCGACGAGGGATAGAGAGACTTTCTTGCCGGATGGAGTAGGACGGACGTAATTGGCACCAAGATGGTACTTTACATCGCCAGCCTGGAAAGCGTCTGAAGCAACCACCCCAGAGAATTCGTTTAGAATGGCTTCAATAGGCTTCCGGATGACATTCGCCAAGACATTTAACCGGCCTCGATGGGGCATACCAATGGTGACGTGCTTGACACCATGATCCACGGAGCGGTCTATGAGAGCTTTCATGCCGGGAATGAGTGACTCGCAACCTTCAAGGCCAAACCGCTTCTCGTTGGGGTACTTGCTGGCAATGAATTTCTCGAAGGACTCGGACCAAATGAGGCGGTCGAGAATCATTCTCTTCTCCTCCAAGGTGTAATTCCAAGGTTTCGGCACCTCGATTCTTTCACGAATCCAGTCACACTGCTCTTTGTCCGGGATGTGGACATACTGAATCCCGACAGCACCACCTGATGCCTGGTCACATGCGGTTATAAATCCGAGAGGAGGAAACTTACAGTATATGCGCTTGAGGGTCTTGATGATTTCTCCAAGGCTCATGGTCTTACGGTCCTCCGTGGCAAAGTGAGGTAAGATACCGGGTCCTAATGTGATCTGCTTGTCGAGATCACGTTCGGTAAAGCCGTAATGACTCAATTCAAGTTCGGGGGGGTGCACATCCTGGAGGTCGGCATCGAGAATCCCGAGAGGATCAAGCTCGGCGACATGGTGCCCGCGAACTTGGTAGGCACGGACCAACAGTTGTACCTAGGAAGAAGTCATTGACATCAAGAATAAGAACGTTAATCATTAGGCGCACTTTGAGATGGTCATCAAGTTGGGCACCACCAGACGCGTGAAGTGCAGGGGCACCGTCGGACGGGGTAGGGAGAAACCTGGGTGCAGGCTGGAAGGCATTGGGACCCAACCCCTTCTCAAGGCCAGAGAAGTAGGCGTCCCAGGAGGCGTGCACCGATGCCGGGTCTTTTCTCCAATGGCGATACATCTCCTCGGCATAATGAGTATTGGTACCATTCGCGAAAGGGTCGTTCGGCGACGGGGACGAAGTTGGAGTGGCGAGTTCGCGGTGAAGGAGAAGAGAGCCCTGCTTGAGGGTAACAGGAAGCCTGGACCTGCCAGTTGCGCAACGCAGACGCCTCAGAGTGTTCCTCTGCAACATAGCAAAAGAATTAAGGACGAGTAAGAAGGAAGGGGAGAGGACGGTGGATGAGTGTTGAGTGTTGCTTAAAGGCTTCGGACCTTGGCCCCGCACTGCCAGCAACCAAGCGCCTTATTGGCAAAACTCCGAGAATTGCCGAGACCCACCAACCGCCGTGATTTTCAAATACAATATGTACGGTACAAGACATATGCTACGGCTATGGCACTCTCATCCCACCAAGCTTCGGAAATTCTGCAATAAACGACTTGTATATCGCCGACACACATCGAGCGTAGATATTCGTCGTACACACCTAAGCAAGTTCAGTTAAACATTTACCACCTAACGGCGACGCTATAACTTACGAGCTCGTCATAGATGATGGCGGGTGAACGCTTATCTATTAAGAAAGAACTTGGGTGGATCTTGACCATCTGTTGTTGAAAAGACCTTAGAACTACGCACAGAGGCGGTTTCAACAGACGCACCGATGGACCCATCATCTGCTTGTAAGAGCCGTCGGGTTGTAAGAACGCCACTTGTTGCAGTAGACCCTTCAGAAGACTCTTGAGCACGGGAGCCTCTTCGTTTCCGCAAGATAAGTTCGAGTCAATGTTCATCCGGTCGCAGACGCCTTGCAACTGGGTCCGAATGTCACCCGCCTCACGAAGTGCTCGTTGGTTGACGAAATTCCGCTTGCACCAGTCTTTACGCCCACTCTTACCCTCCGAAACACATATCTCGTCATATGCACGGAACACATTCAGCATTGTCCAATGGTCGCCAGATGGATGGCGGAATTTTGCACGGGCTTCACTAGCTGCGTCCCTCTGTGATATGATATCGGGGAAAAGAGGGGCAGAGGATGACAGCAATGAAAGAAGGGATATGACCTCGGATGTGCACCGATGTTTTACGGAGGTGAGCAGTGTTGCTGCATACTGTGGCTCAAGGGGGAACATAGCGAGTGATCGTCCGAAGTCTGTTAGACAGCGGGAATTATCAATAGCATCGAGGAGCCAGAGTGCCCGCAACGCCGAACCGACTGCATTGTAATATGTAAAACGGAATTACGGACTGAGGTGGGGGGAACATACTGGATTCCTGATCAGGTCTATCCATAAATGGCATTCTGTCCAAATCATGGCCTATGACCTTCAACATCAGAAGTGCCTCCGTAAGGTTAATACGCTGTATTTCAGGCTCAGCAGAGGTAGCCATGGAGTCGAACGCCTCCTCAGTATAGAGGCGGAAGCAGTAGCCATGACCCTCGCGTCCTGCCCGACCGGTACGTTGCATAGCGGAGGATTTGGTAATGTCTCTTGGCAGCAGGGTGTCAAAGCCTGAGCTATGCAGATCAGAAATAGTGTGCGATGGGTGGTCATTCAATAGGCTTTACCGCTCCCTGCTATCCTTGCCAGGTACCTCTTCTCCTTCTGCTTCCCAGTGTCTATCACGTATCTGACCCCGGGGATTGTAACTGATGTTTCCGCTATATTGGTAGCAAGAACGCATTTGCGCGAATCGAGCGGTGTGGGTTGGAACACTTTTGCTTGCTGCGCATTGGAAAGCGATGCATAAAGGGAATTGATAATCACTCTGGGTACATCTTGGGGGAGTTGATCGGCATACGTGCGCAATGAACTCTCAAGGCTCTCGATATCATCCTGGCCTGGTCACAATTAGGATTTAAAGCAAACAGGACAATGGGGGCTCAAGAATACCTGGAAGGAATATAAGAACATCTCCCGGAGGCCTGTCCAAGTGAATCTGGAAGAAGGTGCGTGACGCGGCGTCGACGTAATCATTTTGGCTGGTAGACGTGTGGAATATGGATACTGGGTGCTGGCGACCTTTAACATAGAGCACAGGTGCGCTGTTCAGTTTTCAGTAATGAGAAACACGAGTGGCAAAAGCACACACTTCTCGAAAAACTTGCTGAACTTCTCTGCATCCAATGTTGCAGACATGACGACAACCTTGAGGGGATTTGCCTTGCTTTTTCCCTTCCTGTCGGCGCTATCGCCATTTCGCATAGGTAAAATTCGTTTCAAACCGGCAAGTACTACGTCTGTACGCAGGGTACGTTCGTGTGCTTCATCCACGATAACAACGTCGTAGCGCGTGAGCAATGGATCGGCCATCATCTCTCGTACGAGCATTCCGTCAGTGAGGTATTTGATTCGCGTTCCGGGGCTTACACGCTCGTCAAAGCGCACCGAGTACCCGACGAGAGTGCCAAGAGCTTGCCCCTGCTCAGCTGAGACGCGAATGGCGAGAGTGGTTGCCGCGACACGTCGAGGCTGAGTGACGGCGATCTGCCCGCGGTAAGAGCCATCCTCGAGCAAGTATTGAGGAAGCTCTATGTACAACTATATGGATAAGGTCACGAGAAAGTAGCATCGGAACATACGGGTCGACTTTCCAGATCCCGTTTCACCAAGGACGATGACCACATTATTCGACGCGATACTGCGTATGAGTGACTCCCGACCTGTGCGGAGGGGAAGGGGATAGGTACTGTGGTTGAGATTTAAATGAAAGGGCCGCACCTCGCGCGATAGGCAATTGTTCTCTCTGCTCTCGCAGGGAAGGGAAGATTTTGGCCTTTCCGTTTGAAGTCGAGAGTGTCTCACTCAGTGTTTTGGTATATTTCTGGCGCTTGCCGTTAGAGGTCGCGTGCTTGTGGTTGATGGGGAGATCGCCGTTGTCTGGGTCCACCGATGCGACAACTGATCGTCTTTTCGTGCGATTGGACGGAGAATAAGAGTCTGCCGAACTACGACGTTCCTGGGGACATTCTTTGGATGATATGGGAGGACCCTGCGGGGTCTCCGCGTTAGTGAGCATTGAAATATCGAAAATGTGGACTGTTTGGTGCAAAGTCACTTGAGTGAGTTCGCGATCACGTGTGCAAAGGACACCCACTCGGTGGCAGCGGCTTGGAACGAAGGTATGCAGCCAGCCTGGCAAACAGATGAACTCCAAGACGAGTGGCCAGAAGAGGGCCATAGTGGTGACGACTGTTACACCCGCTCGATATCATTGACAGTTCCCGTTGGCTCTCAAACTCTCCCAGTCGGCGACGTCGACCCCGGCGGTACATTCCTAATTCGCCAAGATGTCCCCTCTGCTTTTCCTCAAAAAACCCCTGGACGAGCGAAGAGTCTTATCAAAGATTTCTTCAGCCCAATTCCTCTCGAGCGCATGTTCGACCCCCCCACTCCCAGGCGGGATTCCTCACACACAGTCCTCAGCCCTCCAACACATGGCCGTCTTCCCCACCGTGTGCCGCCCTCAATCGTACCTGCAGCCTCTTCACGCATCATCAGTCAGAGCGGGCTTGTGAACTCGAATCCGTCCGAGGCTGCCACCTTCGACAGTTGGCGGCCAAACATGCATTGCCCGTTCACGTTTACGGTCCCAGATTCTGCACCCTCACCCCGTGTTACCTCCCCTGGTTTTGCTCGAACCAAGAGTACCCCAGGAATTGCTACCTCTGTCGTTCCCATGGTCGATCCGCCTCTCCGCCTTTTCCAGTTTCAATACGATACTTTCACCCGTGATCATCTTTCCGCCATGGTTGACTCCATCGCCATCAATTCCCCTTCAGGCAGCAATGCAGCGAATCATGCAGCGAACACCTCCTCACCGTTTGGCCTTCCCACCGTCTCAGAGGCCTCAGGACCGTTCAATTCGATCGAATTACGAAGCGCGAAGCGAGTCAAACTGAGCCCTGTAAGTGACTTTGATGACTCTGAAAATGGCAGCGATTGTGGCACGCGGGGTCTGGTTTGCAGAAAAGATTATGTTGGAGAGTCAAGGTCTCTCATGGCCCGGATCAAGAACGCAAGGGACATCTCCATTCTCTCCACCCCTGTATCCATTGCCTCTGCTGCGCACTCTGACGCGAAACACGATTCATCTGGGAAAATGGGGGTGCAAGGAGAATGTAAGTCGATCATTGTTGGCGTGTTTTCTGTCTCACCAATATCTTGGAAGTTATTCCTTTCTCCGGTGACATTCACTCATCTGGGGCGAACGAAAATCCAGTTGCAATTACATACAAAAGGAAGGCCCATTCCTCCTTGGGTTACAGGCAACAAGCAGAGAACTTGATGGCACAGCTGAAGCAGGATATGAAAGGATCCAAGCGTATATTCTCCACTGACGCGACCGACTTGCCACCGACACAGATTCCCGGTGTCTCCAACGTTTCCCAGGCTATTAGCCCAATTCCTGGCATCCCCTCTCTTCCTTCGCCCTCACAAATCCAACTTGGCCCTCGCTCACCGGTTCAGGAAAGCTATTCACCAAAAACTTCTTTTCTGGTAAGATCGCCCGAACTCACTTTCTCGCTTTGATGATACTTACAAGTTAAAGCAGGAAAACAGCTCCACTTCCCTCAATACATCTCGGATATACGCACGCTTCCCTGCGCCTCCCATTCTCGTTGCCCCACCCCCATCACCACCACCTGGTCCACCCGATCTAACACCACGGCCCAGCACCGTCGCACTGCAAGTGAGCACTCAGACCAATGCTACCTTCCTAGCCCCTGCAGCAAGAACGGCACCATCCGCCACGTCTATTTTGGGGCGTCAAACCGACGATCTTAATCGATTCGTCTCATCAAGCACTGTATCTGGGACCACACTGACGACAGGCAGCTCAGGATCCTTCGTGAAACACCCAGGCCCTGCCCATATCACACGTATTGCACCAGAGGACATACCCTCCTTGCCAGAACGGGTTGGAAAGATGGTATTCGACAAGGTCAAGATGCGATGGGTCAAGGCAACTGTCCCGCCAGTGCCAAAGGCCCCAGAAAGCAGTAGTGCAGGACACGCGGCAGGTTCGGAGATTGATGCAGACAGTGAAGACCCATTCCACGATATTGAAAGTCTGCGTGACGACTCACTATTGGGCGACGGTGCTGGAGAGCCAGCGCTTGCATCAACGGATAACAGCTACATTGACGAAGTAGGTGATGACGAAGAAATGGAACTCACTTCCTTCTCTTTCGACGGACCCTCTCACAGTCATATGCGAGCGCCAGGTATCGTTGGCGAGGACGACACGACAGATTCGGACGACGACGATGAGGTAACAGAAATCAGCGCATTGTCCGCATCGCTCTCATTAGCTGGTCCACCTGAGATTGTCTTCGACCCGAATTCAAGCAAGGATGAGCCTCACCGCGGACATACTGCCATTGCCGTTGTAGGCACGCCTGGACCGTCTCGTGCGATGCTAATGCCCACGCCGATTCGTTCTGCGTTGAAGAGTGTAGTCGCGAGTCCCGCTGTATCATTGGTTGACCCCCTTGCTAGTAATTACCGTACTCCTGCAAGCAAGTCTGGCCACCGACGGTCTGTCAGCTTCTCTGATGGTAAGAGAGAAGGGCCCATTAGGGGTCTCGGACGAGGAACAAACCAAGACATCAGCAGCGACATTGACTGGACTGGGGCCCCTGGTGGAGAACAGAGTTTTGTGCCTTCTATCCGCTCAAAGCGCATTGGCGAGATGTTGGATGGCCTCCAGAATACGGGTACGAGTAAGTGAGCTTCGGGGGTTTTATATTGCGCCCTAACGATCTCTTCATTCGTAGGCATCGACGATAATTCGGACAATATTTCGCCGTCAAGACCCATCGACTTCGTACACGTACCTACCGGCGTCTCATTCCCCGGCAGTGATCACGACCTCAGTGTGGACGATGCCTCTGATACGGAGATCCCAGCATCGGAACTTGCACAGTGCGCAGCCGTAGGATTGCAGTACCCAATATCATCCAACGTAGCCACAGCCAGAGCGGGAAAAATGGCGAATGCGACTTTCTTGACGGAGGCATCGTTTGGTATGGCCCATGACATGCTCGTTCAAGTTATCACCGACATGCAGCCGTTCGAACCTTATTGGGAAGACCTGAGCTCTATTGATTTATCAAACAAGAATATCGAGAGTGTTGCCAGGCTAAATGAATTTTTGCCTCAGCTTCGTACACTGATAATGTAGGTCAGACGTGAAGGGGTAAACCTGTCAATGTTGGCTAACATGGGAACAGTGATTCCAACCAGTTGGCATGGCTAAGCGGGGTTCCCGGTACAGTCAGGTCCCTAGCTGTTTCTCGCAATAGGTTCGTGCTCACCTGGACGGAACACGTCCTACTCTCTCTAATGATTTTCTGATCTTGTGTGACCGCAGCTTGACGAGCGCAACCTCCTTCAGACATCTCCTCGGCTTAGAAAATCTTGACATAAGTTACAACAACATCGAAAGTTTGAGCCGTAAGTTACTGATGCGCCGCCTTATCCTGATCGAAGCCGATGCATTTTACGTCTAGAACTGGAGTGCCTTCGGCATCTGCGTGAACTACGTGCGGACGGGAACCACATCAAGTCCCTTGACGGCTTGCAGCACATGGATTGCCTAGTCAAGCTTAGTCTCCAGAGAAATCACATTGCTAATATAGATTTCACACAATGTTCCTGGTGCGCCTCCTTCCCGTACCGTCTCTACTCGGGGATTGCCTTGCTAACTTACCGTTTCACGTCCCCGTTGTCACATCCCTGTCACTTACCCCGCCACGGTTTCCGCATGGCTTTGTTCCATTCTTTACCCACGATGCTCCTCCCGCAGGCCAAGACTCGAGGCTCTGAATGTGAGCCAAAATCGGATCCAGCGTGTTGCTGGTCTACACCTTCTGCCCTCTTTGGTTGTTCTCAATCTAGGTAAGTACTTGTGCCTTCATGGACCGGTTAGAGGACCAGGTGCATCGGTGATGAGATCTCCCCAATGCCGGCCTTTCGCCACTGCTCCACACGATGCCCTGTTTATGGCAGACTCTGCTGTTATTCTTTCCAGGCAATGCGATTTTCTCATGCGTCGCCTTGCGCTAATCTCTCCACCGCATTTGCTAATTTTCTTTGTTGTCTGATGCAGACAACAACTCCCTTGATGAGCCCGAACTTCACGGCATCCTGCCTAGATTGCGCATATTGCGTCTCAGCGCCAACCGCTTGAAACGTCTCGATTCCAGCTATTTTCCGAGCCTAAGAGTGCTTTACATCGACAACAACTCGCTCACAGAGATAACGAAAGCGGATCGGCTTGTTAGACTCGAGAGTTTGAGCCTACGCAACCAAGGAGGGAACAGCCTGTGAGTCCTGTCTTTAGCTCTTCTGCGAACCGACGACCCTATTCAGATAGATCTCTCTCAATACGCGACGTACGAGACGCGAAGCGGCTATATTTATCGGGTTAGTGAATTGGTTTCCCTCCGAACGGCGACATATAATGCCAATTTTTAATTGACGGCACCATAAACAGGCAACGCTCTGCCAGCTCATTTTCTTTCCGAACCGTGCTACAATCTGATTTACCTCGAGATTGCCGCCTGCCGGCTGTCAAAGCTCCCTGCAAATTTTTCCACGCTTGTGCCCAACCTACGAGTGCTAAACCTCAACTACAACTTTCTCGAAGATGTGAAGCCTCTGGAGGGCCTACATAGGCTTAACAAACTCACGATTATTGGCTCAAGGCTCAAAGGCACGAAGGGCATAATCAAAGTCTTGAGGAGCTGCCCCGACGTGGAAATGGTTGACTTCAGGTACGGGTTGTTCGCTGGCTTATCGTAATCTGCAATTTCCCCTTTATTTGATCCCGTTTCTCCCCTTATTTGGGATCCTCAATCAGATATATTATTTTTCCCTTTCTCATACGCATTTCACCTGTCGTCGTCCCACCGTCCTTCGGGTTCCTCTCGCTTACCAGTATTCCACCAGGATGAACCCATGCACTCTAGGGTGGTATTTGCCACTACTCGTAAAAGATGTGCCAGGGGCACTTCAGCCATCTGAGCCCTCACACCGCGCAAGTGGGGAACGTCGCAGCGAAAGCGCCAGCAAACCCTCGGGTCCGGAATTGGGCCAGAAAGGAGCCGGAACGTCCATCAGGGGTGGGAACAGGGGTAACCCCCGTGTCGGAACAACCGGTGTCGCGCCGACGCTGGCGTGGCACGAGCTGGACGCAAAATTCCGTCGAGACCTCCCAGATGAGGCTTATATCAGTCGTCTCACGTATCGTGGGTTGGTCATGCGGGCTTGCTCAAAAGTGCGCATGTTGGATGGAGTTGTTGTTAGCCGGAAAGAGCGAGAAAAGGCCGAAAAACTCCTCGAAGGTGTCGCACGAGCCAAGGGATAAGGTTGCGGAGGGAAGCCGGCTGTGTTGACTAGGAGGGCATAGTCAGTCGGAGGTTGTCCGCCACTACGGCAGGCAGGGACGAGTCAAAAGGAATATTAGCGTCGTTTGTTGTGTGAGTGTGATCTACAATGAGACAATCTTATTTGGTAATTTACATTCATAACGTGTGCTTCCAAACGTGATGGTACCCTAACATGTGGTCATGAGTAAAGCTGGATATGGGCACAATGCAGGCAACGAGTTGCAAAGGTACGGCATTATCTAAGCGCGCAATGGGGGTGAATGTGATGGCAATGATCGCACTGCTCGCGCTTGTAAGGTGATGATCAACACGAGGTGAATACCTGTGTCCATGAATCAACAGTGGGGAAAATGCTCAGAGGGAACGGCAGTGCTGATGGGAGGCCTGAGCGTCGGGTCCAAGTAAAATTATGCTAGGAGCGGTGATGTAATCCCCGGAATGTGCGCCTTGCCGGCAGAACTCCGCGACGCCCAGGTGGAAGTGCCTTGATTTAATTAAGCTAAGTGTCCTCGATTTAGCAGTTATGGAATGTTCGACAAAAGTTCCGTAAGCGAGCCCTTTCATGTAGCCAATTTTGGATGGCCTTCGTTCGCATCCGTTCTTCTTCCTTGCTCCGAGTCGCAATCATGTTCGCGACGGCCAGGGAAATACACACCATGAACAATACACGCAACAGACTGATTTTTCACTCCCGGCCATTAAACGGCAATGGGGGCGGCGGTAGATCAACAGCTGTGGTGGCGACGGTGGCAATCACCATCACCCACGGAGAGGCCCAGCCAACGTCCCCAAAACCAAAACCGCTTCGAGATTCGACACAGAAAACTCGTGAGAAAGGCACCCGATCCGATCCCGGGCAAATGGCTAAAGTCCACAGGAATAAGGGATAAATAAAATGGTCGCAAGACGGGATACGTTTAAGCGCCTTCAAGGGAAAGATGATGAACATGGAGGGCAGGGCGGGAACTAGCTGAGCGCTGTACTGTTTCGCCTGGGCGTTGTGGGGGATTGCAAAAAAGAAAAACAGGGGGAAACCAGGAAGCAGGCGGAGGTAAGTCGTTCGCGTAATTATGCCCTCGGGAAGCCGGGATCAATGGAACCTGATTCGACTTGAATCTCGTGCGGCCAGCTCCCTGGAGAGACCCTCCGAGTCTGTTTTTCCTCGATGGTCTGGCCTTCTTTATGAGCATCGCGGCATCGCCGACCATCATCTCCGTTCCCAAGAAGCGTGCGACGCCTATATAATTGTATCACCCAGTTTCGATCTGCTTGAATTCTTGATTCTCCTTCCCTCCGCGCTTCCCTCCTGCCTCCATGACTGAGACCAAGGCTGAGAGTCAGAATACTTTTGTCAACCCTTACAACAGCGTAGGATCGCTCCCCTTTGACACAAACGAGTATGTCATCAGCGCTATTCCTTTTTCTTTTTCTTTCTTTTTTTATTCGCTCTCGCTTTCGCTTTCATTATTTTCGGGTTCTTGCGTTTGTCACCTGTCAAACAGCCACGAGAGTGTGTCATTCGATGGACGGAAGCCACTCTCCGCTCTCATCCACCCTGGGCTGGATCGTCCTCTCGCCACGATCCATCACTCCTTATTTTCCCATGCGTTAGATCGGCGCTGATGCCCGTCAACATTGTTGCTGATTGACTTTATAGCAAGTTCTCTCAACCCGGCCGTACGCCAGAGAGCGGCTCGACCGCCTTTTCTGCATTTGCACCTGCGGTCCCCGCATACCCTCCTTCTACCTCGGTATCCCCGGCTGTCACAAGGTCGGTACCTCAATCCCCTCCCACCCTTCTCTCCGTGACTTTACCATTCAAGTTTCTGATGCCGTTCACAGCTCCCCCGACCTCGACTGTGACTACTTTAACAGCTCGAGCATGTCATCTGTCACCTCTGCGGACTCTGAGTCCTCCCCTCGGCCTGACAAGCGCCCCGCTTCCCCTGCACAATCTCCGCAACCAAAGCGCGCTCGCCCCACCGAACTTTCGTTGGATAATCCTCACTGGGAAGGCGAAAGTGCTCCCACAAACGTTGGAGAACACCCCTCTATCGTCTCAGGCAGTCCGCGTATTCAGCTACCTTCAATCTTTTCAACATTTGAAGACCCATTCCGTCACGGTGCAGACAACCGCCGGGCTTCCCTACCGACACTCTCTTCGGAGCTAAGTTACCGTAGTCGGCTCCCTTCTGCCGCTCGAGGGCTATCATCAGCCACGCATACACCATCCTCTTTATCGTCTTACCAGTTTCCTCCTCAGTCATCCGTCGACTCTGACGACAAGTCGTCTGTTAGACCGAAGCTCGCAGCCGACACTCAACTCAATCTATCCTACCAGGACCAGGCCTCCCTTCCTAGCGCGGCAACACTGTCCAGTTCAGGCACCGCCACCTCATCGTCCACTTCTCCATCATTCCCCACGTCGAGCTTTGGCTCTCCCCTCACAGCAGATTACACTCTACCTCGCGCCCAATTGCCGTCTCTGCAATTTTCTGATTCAGAATCTTGGAGCACAGCCACGGGTCAAGCGGCATCGCTTCCGGGAATTGTGCGGCCAAATTCTACACCCGGGCCTATACCTAGCGCGAGTGCACATTTAAAATACGACGACAGTCTGCGCCACTCGTCCCTCAGTAGCTCGTACACATTTCCTCCCACTAATCAGGCCCCAATGTACGGGAGTGTCGCGCGTATCTCTGGCCAGGGGGAGCGTAGAGCATCCTACACTCAGTCGTCTACCTCAGAAACAGCAAAAGAAGAGTGGAACTTTTCATCCCCTGATATCCTTCTTCCTTCCGCTTCTGCCAACGGCCCGGTGCCATCGCCGTCTCGGACCCCGCCTGCCCCCCCAGCGCCCTCATCACTCGTCGATCGCCCTCAGAAAAAGCGCGGGAAGTTACCCAAACCCACCACCGACTTTTTGAAGGATTGGTTGCATCGTCATTCTGATCACCCTTACCCAAGCGAAGACGAGAAGAAACAACTCTGTGCTGCCACTGGCTTGAGCATGAGTCAGGTTTCTAACTGGATGATTAATGTGGGTCAGACTTAACCAGCGCATTCAACCGCATTAACATGATTGAAACTTGCTAGGCTCGCCGAAGGATACTCGCACCTGTACACCGGCCGTCATCTGGTCCAGCGACAACCCACCCCCTTCCATCGCAACGCAGTGGAGTGGCCCACTCCGGCGTTTCTACGGGTACACTACTTCGGCGGGCATCCATGCCGACCGACAGTCTGCAATTGTACCACCCACTTTCCCTTCAATCTATCCCCCACTCCGGATCGGGCCCAATTGGGTCTGACCCATACTACACACCTTCCAGTCAGCGTAACGTCCTAGAGAATGGCTACGGCAGCGGGCGCTCGTCATCTGTGATGGGGAATTATCCACAACAGGGCGGGACTGGTGCTGGCTACACGTTTCCTACACCGGCGTCCATGTCGACACATCACCAGCCAGGTTATTCGATAAACAACCAGCACAACCCAACGTACATGTCGTCGCACGGACCAGTACCGGGTGGCGGTGGTCACGGATACTACACCCAGCAGCAACATCAACAGTACTTCTCCGGAAGCCACCAGGACCGGGGCACCCCAACTCCGTCCAGTGGGTCGGGCCCCGGCTACCATCCGCAATGATTCCGTTGCGGCGTGATGAATGTTCGCATCCTTCTTCCATTTCCGCCTAGTTCCATGTATTACTCACATTTCCTATCGGGGGTAAAGTGGACCCAGCGCACGATCGGGGGCGATGAGATGCTAGTCGGAGGGGCAAGGTACGATGCTCGGCTGGAGGTCCAAAGGATTCTCACAACAATGGAGTGCCCGTACGTACAATTGGTAAATTCTTCCCTGCCAGCTCATCCGGCTATCCCCCACGGACTTTTGCTCTGTATAGAAATTGCGTTTTGTCTGGGACCGCCCATCGTTTAAGTTTCGTGTTGTTTAATTGTCTCACGTTTTCTCTCCACGTTGCGTAACGCACTCTTGCACCACCATCACGTCCTGTTGGATATATCCTAGTTGAATAATTCTAGCACTAATATACCCTGCTCTGTTTTGCATCTCATGCTTCTAAATGCTTCCATTCTATGGAAGGGAGCTCTATCTCATCGAGTAATCGCATCGGGACGGGCCCCAGTCGGAATGTTCGTTCGGGCGTGGGCGTCAAAGGTTCGAGGGCGAGAAACTGTGTGAAACGCCGAGCTCAGGCTCCAGCTCATGATGCAGGGTGATACTAATATGAACGGCATCGAGTCTTGTATTTACGGCCCCATGCGCTCGTGCCTAGACTGGCGATGCAACAAGTAACAGCACACATACGTACACAGGCACGAAGACACCACACATGGGAAATTCAACATTCGTCCCGCCATCCGAGCCATTGTGCGAGTTTGGCCACATTTTTCTCACCGGAGGAATGGTCAATGCAGTAATAGCACCCGAGGAAGTTCGACATTCTTATTGAGTAGACTTGAGTACGCGGCCTCTTGGGTAACGAGAATTCGGTCGGTTCTTGTCCGGACCTTCTGGTTCGGAACTGCCTCGTTATTGAATATCGAATACCGAATTAGAACCGTGCAGGGCTGAGAAAGGCAATAAATCGGGAATAAAGTTTGGCGATATGCCACGCATGACCAGATCTATTCACACGAATTTCGTCGGTACCGTGAGGGCACCTGTTCGGCTTCGACCGAGAAATACCATTTGGCCCTACAGTTGACTCCCTCATAAGCCATACTAGGGTGGTTGTACCAATGCAAAATTTGACTTTTCATCTTCAACAACACATTGTAGCTACTTCATATTGTACATACCAATAGAAGAATGGATATCCTATTCAATGCAGGAGGGTGGATCATGGTGCAGTGATTTTCCACCCTTGTTATGATTTTGCTCCTTCTGGGACCTTTCTGATTTCCATTACACCTTGATCGCACTTTTACAATATGATCTGGTTTGATATGCTTCTTGGCTTCCAGCTTGCACCCACCATATGACTGTTCTGATACCCCATGGTGCTGTGAAGTTCTGCACGCTGGGGACTGGAGTAGTTGGGGATAGATGTGATAATTATAATAATGTGTGCTACTCGGGTATATGTATGCGCTATATCTATGTATTCCAAACCGGAAACACCCCTCACCGCTGACCGATTTGGGCTGGTTCTTACACTCCCCCTCAGTGCAAATTGCGGTTCGTGTGCTTGGTGCTCGATTTGTTTCATACTCCCCCTCAGCAGGAAGCGCAGTTAGTGCTGTTGTTAGGAAGTCCCGTGCACACCTCGGCTCGCACTGCCCTCCCCCACGACGTCGCCCTCGGCGACACGTTCCACTTCACGCTTGGCGCTGACCCTGCCACCCGCATCCGCTATGTGCGCACTTCCTGCCCGCTTGACACAGCGGCACGCGCGTTCAGCAAGCAGTGGGCCAGCACGGTGTTCGCGAGCCACACGACCATCACCAATAGCCACCCGTTTGCGCTGCGCGACGCTGTGCCCGTCTCGGAGGGTGGTGAGCGTGTCAATGTCATGCTGCGGTGCCCTGCTGCACTTGCAGACCTGGAGCAGGACAATGAGCTCGAGGTCAGCGCTGAGGTTGGAGAGGAGGCAAAGGAGGTGGGTGACGGGGGTGAAGAGCGACGCGTGGCGCCGCGGTGGAAGGTGCGGTGGTGCAAGCGACTGTGGGAGGGAGGTGGTAGCAGAGACGGTTGATGACATGGCTTTGATGTACCGCGCGAACGTCGCGTTGTTGTCACGGTACGCGAAGTGGACGCTTACTATACGGTGATGACTCCCTTAGTAAGTCGTAATATGTCATGGACTTGAGTATCAGTCAGCAGTAGTTGTAGAATCACATGCCGATGTGGCATGAGTCATTCCTAGGATAGCGGTAGTAGGGTTCGAGCTACTTACGCTATTAGTCGTACGGATTCGGGAGGAGCTTTAAAGCTACCTCGTATGTGTATAAATAGTGGACCGATAAGACCAAGATACGCCATCTTGGTCTTCTTCAATCACCACTTTCACTCCTCTTCTCTCACGCGTGCTTTCGCTTGTCTCTTTCGAGCAAGTCGTCTTCATCGATCGCCTAGTGACTCGAACGTCCTAGTGCCGGAATCACCCGCGTCACGTGCCTCAATAGACGCCGTGTACACGTACCCGAGTCACGTGACTTACCTCGGGATATTCGCTAAGTCGTGAACCCCCTTTCGCAGTCCAAGTCGGACTAACGCCAGTGGTGGCGTTACAGTTGTGCTGGTGGAGGCTCAAAGCGCCCAAGCGTGACACAATCCATTGAGGTGACACGAAGGCACCTCAGCGCTTCAAGGATGAGTGATGGGGATGCTTGGGAAGTGGGACGGAGGTTGGAGGGAGGTAGCCTGGGAGGTGGCAGCAGAGATGGTCGATGACGTGCATGGCAGGACAGAGGTGTGGACACGCAGATATGATAGTAGTGTTTCAGTGGCCACGATGTAAGGACTACGTCCTCGCTGGGCTTGGAACGGTATAATACTTATTCAATTACAAAGCACACGTATATAGTCTATGGTTGGTTTTGGAAAATAGATCTTAGTTAACAACTCACTTACGCTCTAACGATTCCGTCTACGTCCGCTGCGTCTGTCCGTGCTACCGTGCACTTCCCGCGTTTCCCATTATCTTATCTATCACTCTATCTACACTTCCCCTTGGGTCGACATTTTCACCTTATACTCGCACAACTATCTACAACTGGAGCCCACCGCGAGGGGAAGTCAGTAGACGCCCCCTCCCCAATTTTTTTCTTCTTTCTTTCCATCTCAAAACCTCACTTTTTTGACTGCCTGGGAAACACACTACAAGAAGCCCCAAAAAGCCGTCGTCTTCACCACATCCAGCAATTCCCAAGCTACCACCAACTCTCCCCATCCACTCAAGATGTACTATTCAGGCCGTAATGACAACTTCGAGGAGTTCATACAAGAGTTCGAAGCGTACGCAGACGCTTGTGGGCTCACGGACCAACAGCGCGCTGAGGTAATCGTCCGCTATGTAGCCCCTTCAATGCACGACTCCTGGAAGTCTCTAGATACCTTCGACTTCAAATACAATGAGTGGTCTGAATACCTACAATACCTCACAGACATCTTTGGCAGACCCACACCACAACATGAGGCTATGAGATGGAGATTATTCAACTTTGTACAGTGCTCTTCAGGGAGGCACATGCATTGCGAAGGCGATGTGATACGGTATTTCAGGCTATTTCTAGCCTCCAGCAAAAATCTGGTCCTTGCACACCACCTGACAGCAGAAGAACGCGACGTTGCATTCTTCTATGGATTCCACCCCGATGACCATACAAAGCTTCGGCTGTGCCTCACTTCCAAGGCCCCTTATCAGTCAAACCATTGTGTTGTGTTAGGCCCGTCCTAATGATGCTCGACTTGAGCGGGGACAGAGTGGCGAGGTATACGGAGAGCAACTTAGCGAATATGAGTACACGACCTCAGAAGGAATGTGACCGCTACTAGCACTGGGGTGAAGTCCACCAGGCGCACGTGCTGCTGGGCGATCTGCCTGATCAAGGCCAGACACGATAGGAGGCAAAGGACGAGAAGGACGCAGACAAGGAGAGAGGGAAACAGGATTGGATAAGGATTCAAGAAGACCAAGCTAAGGAGCTCGGTCTTCGCACTGCCTACTAGTTATACAGTTGACGAGGAGCTTTGAAGCTCCTCCAGAATATAAGGTACCCAGTAGCCATAATAGCTCGAACCCTACTATGACTGTCCTAGGTATGAGTCAAGTCCATACCCCGCGACATGTGATAACCGCAACAAGATGACTGAGACGACTGTCCCTGACTAATACTAGGGTAGTCAGAACCCCGTGAGACTGCAGTCCATACCAGTGAGTCCGATCGTAACATCACCCCCTTTTCAGGTGCGACGCCCCGACGCTCCAAAGCCCTCCTCCTCGTAGCGAACCCGTGTACGCTGTGGCTGCTGGGCGCTCCTCTTGCCCCTGCGGGTCTTCTTCTTCGTCAACTCGTAGTCCACCATGGTGCCCGCCTCATCCTCTATGCGCTCCAACACGTTGGCCATCTCCAGTCGGCGCCGACTACCCGCCACCTTACCTTGGACCTCCCCCAGGGCAGCGATGAGGTCGTCGATGCGCTGGTTGAGGCGCTGCTGCTCCCGGTTGGCGAGGCGGTAGTGGTGGATCTCCGCCGTGAGGGAGAGGTCGTGGATGGAGTCGAGGCAGCGGTCGACGCGCGCCCGATCTTCGAAGGCCTCTGTGAAGAGGACCATGTCCGCGGTGGGGTACATGGGTTTGCTGCCATACACGTAGTGGGGGGCGGCATAGAGGGGGCGAGCGTAAACCTTGTCCGACTCGTCGATGATACCCACCACCAGAGGGTCCGGCCCCATGATCACCTGGTGGTAGCGGGCCTCGCGCTCAACCCCGTCAGGGGAGACGATGCGGAAGGGGAGATAGTCCGCGCCAGTGTTGGCCTTGAAGCCGCTGGGGACGCGTGTATTGATGATGGCGAGGGGCTGATGGGTGGGGCCACCCAACACCCCGAGGTCCCGCTTGTACATGGGGGATCTGTCGGTGTTGAGCGAGTAGGGGGTCTCGCGTGGGTCGTCAGTGTCTGTGGTGGAGCGAATGGGGGGGTGCGTAGCTGGGTAGTCGCTGGGAGCATCCTCGGCCAGACCCCAGTCTGGAGTATCAGGCGCCGATGCTTCAGCTGTTGCTGCCTCAGCTGCTCGTCCCTCCACTCCTTCACTACTTCCTTCCAAGGCCGCACGGGCCCGAACTCGGTGTGGTACTTGGACAGGTTCACGGTCACCATGTCCGTCAAGGTGTGGAACGAGGCTATCTGCGGCCTGGCCCTCGAGTAGGGCACGCTCTTCTTCTTCTGGGGCCGCCTCGTAGGTAAGAGGCTGCGCACTGGGGGAGCCGACGCCTCCTCCAACGGTGGGGTCTGGGAAGGCTCGGAGGACGGTGAGGGCGTCCTCGCGGGTGGCGGGCCCATGGGTGGTGGACAGGGCCTTGGTGACGGTGTCGATGGAGGACTGCGACGGGAGAGAGCAAGAGGACATGATGCGAAGGTAGACAGGATGGGAAGAGGTAGCAGGAGTTGCTGGGGGACTTAGCTCGTAGTGAACTCCTCTTATATGCGTTTCCCGGGCGGGGTTCAATGCTTTGAAGTCCCGGATGGCCTGGTCGGCGAATACTTCGTTCCGGTCGACCCACTGATTCTCCGAGTCGGGGTACCCCTTCCATTTCACAAGGTACTGCAGTTTCCGTGTCCTCCCGAACCTTCGCGAGTCTAGAATCTTCTTGACTTCGTATTCTTCCTCACCTTCTACCAGGTCTGGTGGTGGGCGCTGGTAGTTAGGCCCATGCATTGCGGTCTTGTGGTATCTGGTGAGAAGATCGGTGTGGAACACTGGGTGGATACTCCACTGTGTGGGAAGTTCGAGGCGGTAGTTGACAGAGGACATCACCTGTGCGACCCTAAATGGGCCATGTCTTTTGGGCGCAAGCTTGGTGGTTGGCTGGTTGGTGCGCAGGTGGCGTCCTTCTAGCCATACGAGGTCTCCTTCTTTGTACTTGGGCGTATCTTTGTGTTTGACCCATGACTTCTGTGCTTTGATAAGGAGGGCCTTGGCCTGCGCTCTGGCTTCCTGGAATTGGTCGATTCTCAGCGCCACTTGGGGTATGGGTGACGGCCTATCAATCCAATCAGCACGCGGATTGTACCCCATTAGGAGGTAGAAAGGGGACTTCCTGGTGGTCTCATGGGGCCAGTTGTTGTGCGTGAATTCCGCTATAGGGAGATATGTTGCCCAGTTGTCTTGCCTTTCATTGGTCCAGAAGCGGAGATACTGTTCGAGCCACTGGTTAGTCCGTTCTGACTGTCCGTCTGTTCGGGGGTGATAGGCGGTGGAGACGTTCTGTGAAATCCCTAGGATCTTGCACAGTTCTCGCGTGAACTTGGATGCGAAGCGTGGGTCTCTGTCACTAATAACCTTGGAGGGGAGCCCGAATCGTAGGAAGACGTGCTTAGCGTATAGAGCGGCGGTTCCCTCTGCGGTAATTTCCTCTTGACAGGGGATGAAGACGGCTGCCTTAGTACAGTCGTGATCTGTGATGGTGAGGATTGAATCAAACCCCTGCGACTGGGGTAGTTTGGTGATGAAGTCGAGGGCGATAGTTTCGAAGGGGAGTGCCTCAGGGTTCGGATAGATCGGGGATAGTGGTGCTCGGGTTGGTCGGTTGTTGGCCTTGTGCCTCTGACACTCGGCACACCCCTTGACATAGTCCAGGACGTCTTGGGCGAGGTTTGGCCACCAGTAGGAGCGTCCCACCAGTTGTGAGGTTTTGTTAATACCTGGATGTCCATAAACTGGTGGTGTGTGGTGAGCGGAGATGATACTTCTCTTGTCATATAGTCCGCCAGTCACCACCCGTCTTCCGTCTTTGTACCAAGTGCCTTCGATCTTCTTTAGCCGGTGTGCGTCTATCCACGGGCGAAGGTAGTCCTCGTCTTGATGGTATGTTGCGTCTGGTCGCTCCATCTCTCCAGGTTCTATTGTCAGGGTGTTCGGCATGATGGTTTCCACTTGTGTGGCTCGCACGAAGAGCGCGTCAGGGAGGACCACTATGTCCTTGTTGTCGTTATCCCCCTGGTCATAGTCTGGTCTTCGGGAGAGTGCGTCTGCCCTTCCATTGGCTGTGCCTTTGATGTGGTGAATCTCAAAGTCGTATTCAGATAGTTCTAGTACTTCCCTGGCAATGCGTCTGCTTATCCTTTGTGGTGACCTCCAGTATTGCAGGTTGAGGTGGTCGGAGAATACCTTGGTTTTGTGTGGAGAACCTGCGAGTAGGGGTCTCCAGTGGCGGAAGGCTTTGACAATGGCTAGTAGTTCCAGGTCGTAGATGTCGTAGTTGCGTTCTGCTTCGTTGAGTGTCGCAGAGTAATAGCCTATGGGGTGTCGTTTACCGTCCTCTTTGCGTTGTAGGAGTACAGCACCCACCACGAAGCCTGATGCGTCCACCTCCATCTCGAATTGTTTTGTGAGGTCCGGGTGTGCCAGCACTGGTTCGCTTGTGACCAGCGTCTTGAGCTTTGTGAAGGCGTCTTCTTCTGCTTGTCCCCATTGCCACTCTGTGTCTTTCCGCGTTAATCGGTTCAGCGGTCGTGCGTATGTGGTGAATCCCTTGATGAAGAGGCGATAGAAGTTGCAGAACCCAAGAAAAGATCGGACCTGTTTGACCGTGGTTGGTGTTGGCCAGTTGCGGATGCCGGCAACTTTAACAGGGTCCATGCGGGTCACCCCCTTTTCAAGGATTACCCCCAGGTAATCGATTGCTGGTGCATGGAAGACGCATTTCTCTGGTTTGAAGTACAAGTCATTGTCCTTTGCGATCTGGAGTATGTCACGTACAGCTGTGATGTGGCCCGCTCGGCCGTTTCGGGAGGCGATGCCGATGTCATCCATGTAGACACGAATGGTGGTGCCCAGCAACTCGTGCTTGTTGATGGTGGGGCCGCATAGGGAGTCCATCATGTCCTGGAAGGTGGCTGGCGAGTTGGTGAGGCCGAAGTACATGATGAGTGGTTCAAAGAACCCGTGGCGCGTTTTGAAGGCAGCTTTTTCTTCGTCGCCTTGCTTGATGCGGACGTTGTTGTATCCCCAGCGGACATCGAGTTTAGTGTAGATGTCTGCATTACCCAAGTCCGTAATGAGCTCCTGTATGAGCGGCAGGGGGTACTGATTACGCATGGTGAACGAGTTGATCTTTCGATAGTCTTGGACCGGTCGCAGTTTCCCATCCTTCTTCTTGACGAAGAAGAAGGATGATGCATAAGGGGATTTCGACGGTCGGATGTATCCCTTCTCTAATTGCTCGTCAAGGAATTTGCGGAGGGCAATGTCTTCGTCGCGTGACATGGGATAGATCTTGCAGTCGATAGTGGTCGGGGCGTCCTCCCTGAACTCGATGGCATGATCCCAAGGTCGCGAGGGTGGGAAGCGATGTGATTCCTCTTCGCTGAACACCTTGGCGAAGTCCGCATATTCTTCTGGGATCTCTGTTGTGCCGGTGAACTGCTGTGCTTCGATGGCCAGCTCCGTGGCAGTGGTGCGTGCTCTGACTGTCTCCCATTCATTGTAGAGTTGCTGCACGGCGTGGTGCTTCTCCTCTTCGGTGAACTCGGTAGGGGCGAACGCAATTGTTACCCCTCGCTCCTCTGGGTGTGTGGTTCGGAGGACCACTGGATAGGCGTCTTCTTTGATGATGGCGTGTTGCCAGCTGATCTGTGGTTCGTAGGCAGCCAGCCATGGGTAGCCGAGGACGATGTCCTCGTTCCCTGTATCCGTGAGTAGGAACCTCATTGTTTTGTGGGTTCCCTTGGTCTGTACGTCGAGATCTGCGCAGTGCGTGATTAGTCCTGCCTTGTTCTCAGAGTTATCGATGTTCCATATCTTTTTGGGAGTTTCTAGCTCTTTGAGACCAATCCCCATGTGCTTTGCGAACGCAGGTTTGATGAAGCTGTCTGTGGCTCCCGAGTCCACCAGTGCTTTTACTTCGGCCATGTTGTAATTTGTTTGAACGGAAACTGGAATTCTCAATGATCGGTAGCGTGTGATTATTACAGAATTACAACGGAGCGCCCTCACCCAGGCCGATGGGTTCAGGCGTTTGGAAAACCCTCTTTTCCCCATAGTTCTTGGAGGACCAGGTCCTTTACTTCGTCTGGTGCTCCGGCTACTCCCTGGAGCCACTCCTGGGCTTGTTGTTGCGGGGTTACCGCTGCGCGTGCTTGTACTCTTGGTTCTTGGGTGTAGTAATCTGTTTCTGACCTCTTACTGCCACTGCTCTGCGCGTTGTTGCGATGCTGTGGGCAGTCGCGGCTGAAGTGTCCCTTCTGGTTACAGGTGTAGCAGATCACTTCCCTTGCGTCTCGGGGTGGTCCCCTTCCCCTGCCTCACCCCCTTGGTCCTCCTCTGGGCGGGTAGGGTGGCCTTTGTCGGTCGAGTATGAACTCTGCTCCGGCGAGCCTTCCCTGGGTGTCTTCTGCTTCTGCACCTCGTGCTCGCGTCCTATCCGCAGAGGTGTCCATTGCGTTGGGGTTCTGGTGATGGGGGAGATTCCTTGGTGCCCATCCGCTCTGGGGGTTCCCCCATGGGCTAGGGCGTGGAGTAGTCCTCGGAGTGGGGGTTTTTAGTGAGTTGAGACGTGCCTGGGGTGCATGTACTGCTGTTGTTTCTTCATCGCCGCTTGCTTCCATGCTTTGAACGTGGCGGGCTCATACTGTTCGTAGACCTTGGCGAATAACGCCCTCGGTAGTCCTGCCATGAACAGGTCCAGTGTTTGAGGGGCGTCGAGGTTGTAGTCAGCTTGTCGGGCTAGGCGTTCGAAGGTAGCCATGTAGCTGTCAATATCTCCGTCCTTCATGTGGACGCCCTTGCGCAGTTCCGCCTGTGCCTGCTCTTTCTCCATGGTATTGGCGAATCGTCTGGTGAAGGCGCGAAGGGTCTCTTCCCAGAGGCGTTGAGTGTGTTCGGGGAATCCAGCCTCTGTCTGGCGCATCAGCCAGTCGGTCATATACATCACCCATTCGTTAACTGTCTCCCCCTGGATGTAGCCGAGGAAGAGGAGTGATCGGCGGTAGTAGTTGCGCATGATGTCGCTCGTACTGTTGACTCCTTGATAGAGGTTCCACTGTGCTCTGAACTGCAGGGCCTTGGTGCGGTCTCCGTTGAAGACCATAGGCGGGTTGCCTTGGAGTCTATCTGACGATCGAGGTGGGTTACCTATGGGAGCCATTCCTGGGAATCCGCCTCCTCCGGGCGGTCCTCCTCCGCCTCCGTGTCCTCCGCCTCCTCCGTGCGGGTGGCCTCCGCCTGGGCCTCTTCTAGGTGGTCCTGCTCCTTCGGGAGGGTCTGGTTCGTCAGGCCCAATGGCCCTCATGAGAGCCGCATCGTCTGCAGTCATCCGGTGCCCTGTGCCGGGGTCGATGGGGAGTAGGTCTTCTGGGACTCCGTCTTGCGGTAGTTGTACCGGGTCCACTTGAAGTGCGTACATTGGTTCTAACTGGGTGGTTGTCATCTCATCTGGTGGGTGAACGATGATCTGCTCAGCTTGGGGCGCTTCGTTAAGCGTAATCCCTCCTGCTAGGTTTGCTAGTTCTTCTTCTTCTTCCACGTTCACCTGGGAGAGGTGATCTTCTTCTGACTTGTCGTTGCTTCGGTCTGATCTGGAGCCCTCTTCTTCTGTGGTGCTTGTGGTAACTGCACCATCGATGGGTCCCACTCTTGCCTGGGGAACTACTTCGCTCTCTAGGATATCGCACCGATATTCTCATGTGGTCAGTCTGACCACCGTTCGTACTCCTGTGTCGTTTGTTGCGAGTATACACCAACAAGTATGTTCAAAGTTGAACTCAACTGGGTAGAACCGACTTGGTCGATTAGGGAAGTCAACGAAGTATCCGGTTTCTCCCCTGTGTGTCCTCCACCTAGCAGCCTTTAGGTAGCGCGTGGGGACGTTCCGTTCTCCTCTGCTTGGGATGGTGTATGATTGGACTTGATTCCAGTCCCACCGATCTTTTGTTGTGGACGCCACTGTGTCGTTGGTGAGGTTAGCTTGGTCTTAATGTTGCGTTAGGCCCGTCCTAACGATGCTCGACTTGAGCGGGGACAGAGTGGCGAGGTATACGGAGAGCGACTTAGCGAATATGAGTACACGACCTCAGAAGGAATGTGACTGCTACTAGCACTGGGGTGAAGTCCACCAGGCGCACGTGCTGCTGGGCGATCTGCCTGATCAAGGCCAGACGCGATAGGAGGCAAAGGACGAGAAGGACGCAGACAAGGAGAGAGGGAAACAGGATTGGATAAGGATTCAAGAAGACCAAGCTAAGGAGCTCGGTCTTCGCACTGCCTACTAGTTATACAGTTGACGAGGAGCTTTGAAGCTCCTCCAGAATATAAGGTACCCAGTAGCCATAATAGCTCGAACCCTACTACGACTGTCCTAGGTATGAGTCAAGTCCGTACCCCGCGACATGTGATAACCGCAACAAGATGACTGAGACGACTGTCCCTGACTAATACTAGGGTAGTCAGAACCCCGTGAGACTGCAGTCCATACCAGTGAGTCCGATCGTAACAATTGCCCCTTCTATTTCGAAGACGTTTCCATGAGCGCGCGCACAGCCTTTGCACAGGAGCCAGTTCAGGGCCTCGAGCAGCCACCTGCTGGGCTCAAGCCACCGAACATGTACTTCGGCCTCCAAGTAGTAAGACATGCTCCCACCTCGAACCTTGAGACTGGAACCGGGCATCACATGCAAATCATCCCCTAACCCCGTTCCGAACGTCCACCTGGACTCGGCTGCCCCGTCGCTTCCTCCCCGCTGTCCCAACAGCTTAACGACCCGGGTGAGAGGGGCCCGCAACCACGTCAAGTTGGCATGGATGCTGGTCCCCCCGTCGGTACGCTGTCTGACTCATCACCTACACCTTTGCCGCCGTCGCTGCCATCTGACTCGCCCCCCGCGTTCTCACCCTTGCCCTTGCCCTCGCCTCTCGTACCCCCATCCACCCATTCACCTCCTCCGCCCGACTCATGTCCTCTGCTCTCACTGTCTGCGCCTCTGCCTGCCCATTCTCCACTGCTGTCTGTCTTGCCACCTACCCTGCTGCTCCCGCCTCCCATGCCTCCGCCTGCCCATTCACTGCCACCACTCGACTCGTCACCTACGACCTTGCCCACACCCTCACCCTCGCCACCATTGCCCCTGCTCCCCATGCCTCCATCTACCCATCTGCCGCTTGACCCCTTGCCCGTACCGTTGCGACCACCCCTCACACCTCCACCTGCCCAATCATCCCCGCTGTCCGACTCGTCCCCCAAGTTCTTACCTTCCCCCTGGCCCTCGCCGCCGTTTCCTGTCCATACTGCGTTGTCGCTTCCACCTCCCGGCCTACCGCTTGCATCGCTGTTCCAAGCCCTCAACTCCTTGCTGATGCTACCACTTGTCTCACCTACATGCTCATCACGTCCCGCTCAGCCTCCTCCCACCTTGCCTACCAGCGCCGCGTCTCCACATTCCCCGCCGCTGAGACCACCCGACACCATGTCACCGGCATGGAGCCCAGCCGAGTGACGACGACCCACCTCAACACTGGAGCAGCAAGGCGAGTTTCAATACCCCCACCAACACCAACACCGTGACCGCCACTGGCAACACATCCATCGATCTCAATTCCCCCTGGTGCCACCTCCGAGTCGTTCGCACGGCCACCCTCACAGCTGCCATTGGCAACTCAACCAAAGAAGACCCCACCACCGCCGTATGAGGCCGCTTTCAACCACGCAAGTCACGGCTGCCGTCGCACAACCAAAGCCAACAAAAAGAAGGTGGTTGACCGAGGATGGTCAAATTTTTACCCTGGAGCGGATGTAAGGACTATGTCCTCGCTGGGCTTGGAACGGTATAATACTTATTCAATTACAAAGCACACATATATAGTCTATGGTTGGTTTCGGAAAATAGATCTTAGTTAACAACTCACTTACACTCTAACGATTCCATCTACGTCTGCTGTGCCCGTCCGTGCTACTGTGCACTTCCCGCGTTTCCCATTATCTTATCTATCACTCTATCTACACTTCCCCTTGGGTCGACGTTTTCACCTTATACTCGCACAACTATCTACAACAAGTGCCAATGGCTACTGTGTATAGAGGCATTGTGCAGCAGGCAAAGGCAGGGGAATGGCCCCCCAGCTCTGCGGCAGCGTGCGGCAGGCGGAAGCAGGGGGGATGCAACAGGCATGATGTGGCAGCTGTCCCCCCCCACCCCTGCGGCCGCAATGGTCCGAGTCGGCAGCAACAGAGGTTGAGCGACAGGAGAACAGGTGACGCAAACGGTGCATAACAGTCCGGGATGTGAACGGATGACGACGGACAGTGCAGACGGCACAAAAAGGGACTTGGACGATGGTCACAAGTGACGACGACAGAAGTGGGACGATGGTCCAATGGCACAGATGGTGCAAAACGGGGCTCGGACGACGGTCACGAGTGATGACAACAAAGTGGGACGATGGTCCACAATAACTGGATGATGGTCCATGACGGGGCTCGGACGACAGTCACGAGTGATGACAACAAACGAGTGGGACGATGGTCCACAATAACTGGATGATGGTCCATGACGGGGCTCAGACGACAGTCACGAGTGATGACAACAAACGAGTGGGACGATGGTCCACAATGACTGGACAATAGTCCATGACGACATATGATAACAACTTGCAGTGGACGATGGCCCACGAAAAACAGGACACATATAAAGGAGCGGGAAGCAATAGCAAATGATGGCGGTGCAGGGCAGCGCAGGGCCCATAACCTGTGCAGTTCTGCATGCTGGGGACTGGAATAGTTGGGGATAGATGTGATAATTATAATAATGTGTGCTACTCGGGTATATGTATGCGCTATATCTATGTATTCCAAACCGGAAACACCCCTCACCACTGACCGATTTGGGCTGGTTCTTACAGGTGCGACTTCCAGAGTCCACTGATGCCTTCTGATGCATGTGTCATCCCATGGTGTAGATAGTTATGTGAGTATAGGGTTGTTGACCCAAGGGGAAGTGTAGATAGAGTGATAGATAAGATAATGGGAAACATGGGAAGTGCACAGTAACACAGATGCAGTGGATGTAGATGGAATTGTTAGACTCCAGTTAGAGAGTTGTTAACTGAGATCTATTTTCCAAAACTAACATAGACTATATACATGTGCTTTGTAATCAAATTAAGTAATATACTGTTCCAAGCCCAGCGAGGATGTAGTCCTTACAGTGGGATTCCCTTGTTCCATATGAGTAGTCTCCCTTTGTTAGCTCTCTAGGGCCTGTACTCTAGGATCACATCTTATGTTTGTTATTGACAAACATCCTGTACTCATATATAAGTCTAGTATTACCTAGCTTGTACAGTAGACTTGACTTCTTGTGTAATACCACATTGTCTTAGCCTCACAACCACTGTTTGACTCGCCCTTACACTTGAGTCCTTGCCTTTGCTCACCTTTGTACTTGAGCCTCATCTTCTGCTATTATCCTTGTGTCCTGGGGAGACCAAGTGATACTTTGTTACGATCCCGGACTACTTTCTTGCTCCTTCTCATTCTGTTGCCTTGTGTTCGCATGTACTTTTACCTATGACCCACTTCTCTCTCACCTTCGGCTTCTATCTCACACCCACCGCCTGACCATTACAATGGCTGATTTTATGACTTTTAGAGTCTGCAGATGGCATCTGACTTCCGTGTGCCCCTGCGGGATTCCCTTGTTCCATTTACAGACTTCCCTTTCTCATTACCTAGTTAGCTTGCTAGGGCCTGTACCCTAGGATCACGCCATGTGTTTGTAGCTTACAAACACCCTGTACTAGTATATAAGTCACGCCCTACCTAGCTTGTACGGTAGACTTGACTTCTTGTGTAATACCACATCGTCTTTGCCTCACGATCCCTGTTTGACTCACCCTTACGCTTGAGTCCTCACTTTCGCTCGCCTCTATGCTTGAGCCCTACTTCCTGCTATTACCCTTGTGTCCCTGGGAGACTGAGTGGTACTTGTTCATCACCAAACTGAGTCTTAACGGACTCACGCACTTCCAATCCTGTTGACTTACAGAGTACACATCGTACTTAACACCCCTGTGGTGGCGTTACATACTTGTTCACCACCAGACTGAGTCTTAACCAACTTGCACACTTCTGATCCCATTGACTTACAAAGTACCTGTTGTACTTAACACCCCTGTGGTGGCATTACATTAAGTCAAGTCTCTCACAGTGGTGACATCTAGCTGCAGCTGATCCCAGTTTCAGGCTGAATACATTGAACACTTCAGTACCAATGAGCTCTCCAACAAAATTGAAGGAGCCACAGTCTGGAAGGAGCACAAAGGGACTGAAGGATATTTTATCTTTCATCCAAACACACAAAAATATTGACAAATCCACTACCTCAAAGATATCCACCAGTGGGCATACATTGTTATGATTTTGCCTTCTTCCACAACCATTCTGATTTCCATTGTGCCTTGGATGTACTTTTACGATACAATCCAGTTTGATACACTTTCCAGCTCCTAGCTTGCACCCACTGTATGACCATTCTGACACCCCATGACACAACTTCCAGGGTCCGCTGACGTCTTCTCATGCATGCATTGTCCCATGGAATTCACTTGTTCTATATATGTAATCTCCCTTTGTTAGCTCTCTAGGGCCTGTACCCTAGGATTGCACCTTATGTTTGTCACTGACAAACATCCTGTATTCATATATAAGTCCAGTATTACCTAGCTTGTATGGTAGACTTGACTTTTTGTGTAATACCACACATCTTAGCCTCATGAATGCCTTTCGACTCACCTTTTGTCATGGACGCGTATTATTTTCCTTATTTTTCTGTATTTATATGGATTTATATAAGGGAGATATAAAGGGCCGAAGTACAGAGACTTCGAGTTAGCCACAAGGGTTTGCCACCCCTGTGCACGTGACCGTGGGACTTAGGCCCCTTATACGTATGTTAGTTCTGATTGGTAGATAAGGATGGAAGGTTCTGGAAGGATCTAGAACACGCTTAGTAGTTTACGCTTACTCGCTGTATTAGGTTTTACTCAGCAAAGTGGAGCCGCTCGTAAGCGCTATGACAAGTGCATCAGTCAGCACGATAGATAGCGCTATTAATAGACACGACGCGTCAGCTCCTGAGTCATGGAGTCTTACTATACACTTAGTAATAGTGTTCAGACTCAGTTCGTACTCAGCCGCAGTAGTGTATATAAGCTTCCCTGTAGCGTCCTGAGTGGAACCAACTTGTCCTCTTGGTTCTCCACTCAGGTGCGCATTTCATTGTACTTCCTTACCTCAGTCCAATCTAACTTGTCCTCTTGGTTCTCCACTCAGCGTGCCACAGCGTGATACCTTTGCAGTTAGGACTTTGTATAAAAGTCCATAAGTTCTGCGCTCTCCGCTGTGACTGTACGTCTAGCGCGTGACTTGTCTCCGCGCTAAGTTGAGTGTGCATACCTTACAGTTCACTCCAACTTCACACTTGACTTGGCGTAGCGCGGCAGTCGCACCGCTACACCTTTGCACTTGAGTCCAACTTCTTCACTTGCATCTATGCTTGAGCCTCGAACTTATCCTCTATTGTCCTTGCATCCCTGGGAGACCAAGTGACACTTGTGCATCACTGAACTGAGTCCTAACTGACTTGTGCCTTTCTGATCCTGTTTGACTTACAAAGTACACATCGTACTTAATGCCCCTGTGGTGGCGTTACATTAAGTCAAGTCTCCACAGTGGCGACATCTAGTCACAGCTGATCTCAGTTCCAGGCCAAGTACATTGAGTGTTACAGCACTGATGAACTCTCCAATAAAGTCAAAGGAGCCGCGGTCTGGGAAGAACACAATGGAACTGAAGGATACTTTATCTTCCATCTGAACACACAGAAATATTGACAAATTCACTATCTCAAGGACATCCACCAGTGGGTGTACATTGACTACTCAGCAAAGAATGGGCAGTGGTACACCATCAGTGCTTGGTATAGGACCCTTTAAGACCCACACCCCCTCTGGTATTGATGTTGACAACCCTGACACTACCTCTCCCAGTGTACCTATCCCAACGACAAACTTACCAGTATCCATGTTCCCATCTTATGCCATGTCCCAAACACAGCAACAGGCTTCGGCCAGTATGACCCTCACCAGTGGAGGAGCTGGAGGAGGAGGACCCTCTGGAGCTTCTGGCTTGAGTGGAGGGGGAGCACTGATCCCACCCAGTGGAAGCACCCCAGTCCCACCAGCAGGTGGCAGTGGCAGTGGAGGTGGTGGTGGTGGTGGCCCCACACCAATAGCCCCAGTCGTGCCTGGAGGGGATGGCAGGCTGGGAGGAAACCCCCCTCCAGAATTCACTGGAGCGAGGGACAAAAGCAAAGCCTTCTTACTTGTGTTTGATCTATATGAAGGAATGAATCCGGACATAGTCCAGCTATGAATCCCCTGCTCACGTGCTATGACCTTCCTCTCCTACATACTGTTGATAAGTGACCCGCACGCACTTAGCAGCTCACATGGACACGCAGATAACGGACTGCTTTAGATAAGATATACTGGACTTATGAAGATTAGATTATTATAATCTTTACAATCTCGGACTTTCTTATCTATGACATCACTGTACAATGACATTGTGGACTCCTCTGGACTCCTATTGTATTTTGTCCTTGTACTCATTCCCTTTTGTTCTATCTTTATTGTGATGTCACTATGATATCATAGTCTAGCCCTTCTTTGTTCTTTGCGCTGTTGTTCTCCTTCCATACACTCCTTTGTGTCCCTCTGTAGAACAACGCTCCTTGTATTCTGTGACTCTATGTTACTTGTGTTGTACTAGTGTCATGTCTCTGTATAGTATAAGTAGAGTACCCTGTACGCTCTGGCACCACACCAGTTCCTCATCTGTTGTGTGCCAGACTCCACATCTGCTTCACTTGCTAGATCTCTCTGTTGCTGCTTCAAGTACCACCCACATATCTCATCACAGTCTCCTTTGTCACTGTGAGTATGTCCTACATGTGTACTGTTCATCACATACGAGGACCACTGGTTGAAGACTGGGTAGCAGAGCAAGTGAGATGGCTTAACAAACAAGTGGCTGCAGGAGTAGATCATGGCAACATGGTCCTATGGACCACAATCCGAGATCAGTTTGTACAAGTGTATACCAACTCAGCAGAACAAACCAATGCCCGTAAAGCACTACAAACCCTCACTATGAAGGGTGAAGACATTGACACCTACATTGCTACATTCCAAAACCTCATTACCAAAGCCAGGTATAACCCTGATGAAGCCATGACCCTCGACCTTTTCCAAGACGGACTCCATAATCAGTTAGTCATTAATAGGGATTACCAGGGGTAACCCTGGGGTCATTTTGACTGTACCCCTACCCCTACCCACTAAAACCCCTACCTGTTGTAAGGTTGGCTCGGGCGCTGGCCCCGAAATCATCTATTTTCAGTCTTTTCAGTCTCGGTCTGGCGTCACATGGCCCCAGCTACCATTTCTGTCTCACGTTCTCATGGCGTCGCACCTCGCTATCGTTCCCCATCAATCAACGCTTTCCCTCTTGCTTGCTCACTCCATACACACACACTCTCCCCCTCCCTCTCCCTACCTCTCATCGCCATGGAACACCGTCAACACCAACCCTCTCACACGACGCTTCCCAGCCCCTCATAGCCAGGCTGCACGTTCCCGCGCCTCGTGTCGTCTTTGTCCTCAAGACCCCATCCCATCGCTTCGCTGATCTCCCCTACTCCTTTGAAGATGTCAACTTCACTCTCAGCTGCCTTTGGCCACCCGCAAGATGCCGTCAGATCCCGTGCGCTGCCGTTAGATTCAGAGGAGGATTTGTATTGTTGTGCGTCATAACGTCTTGGCCATCTTTGTCTGTTATTCCTGTCACCTAGATTATAGTTTCTGTTTCTCATGTCCAGAGATGTCAACGAGTTATACTCACGAGTATGAGTACTCGTCAGAAATTTCCGAAGAGCCACTCGTACTTGACTCGTACTCGCGAGTGCGAGTACTCGCCGGAATTCCCCGACTGAGACTTGTACTCGTGGCGCGAGTACCCATTTCAAGCCATGATGAGTACGAGTACTCGTGTACTCGCGCGTACTCATACTCGTTTGAATTCTACGAGTACTCGTGTACTCGTGTACTCGCGTACTCGCGTGTACTCGTACTTGTTTGAATGCTACGAGTACTCGGGTTGTAGTGCGTGCAAGGTGTATATAATCATCTATACTACTGTACAGTGTACCCTATTACCCCTATAGATAGTACAACCCTGCGTAGCACAACTTGTGTGAGCACTGAGCTGTGGCTCATCGCCGACCCGTGCCTCGGCCTCGCATTCGATAATGGTTGATTCGTTCTTGTGGGTTGGCGTGTTGCGGTTGTACCTCGACTTCTGTGCTGAGATAGACTACAGGCATTCCATTAGCGAGTACTTTGCAGAGTGACGTTGAATAGTACTTAGCTTTTTTCGCCGTTTGTGGGGCTTGCTGGCACTGGCGAGGCCGCCGCCAGAGCACTCCGCCAACGCAAGTTGTGCGACCACAATCATGGCGGCGACGGTAATGTGACAGAGCGGTGACGATGGGCATCGGCAGCAGTGACGGTAATGCGACAGTGAGGTAACGGGAGGACGGCGATGAGGTGGGAGATTGGACTGCTGGGATCTAGCTCCCCGAGAGTCGAGACTGACAAGGCGTACAAAAAAAAGTAAAAGGAACGAAGATGAATAGTAAGTAAAAATGTTCCTAACATTTACTCGAGATCGCTTAGTTGCGCGATGGCGTCGTCATCCTCTCAGTAGCTTTCTCCCTGATAGATATATTAGCATAAATACCCATGCAATCTGACGAACTTACATCTGTATGCCCCCTCTGTGGGGTACACGTGGTGGGTCGTCACATGGACCCCATTTTCCTCACGGAAATCTACTGTGAGATGACCCCATCTTTCCAGGCCGCCTTCCCCATGCCACCCCATAGGCCTGTATATTATTGTGAGTACTGGGCGGCGTTAAATGTGCTTAAGAACTCACCTTATGGATGCGGACATCACGTTCTGCTCCCAGAGCTTCATTCTGAAAAAGTGCGCTCGAATGCGCCACACCACGAAGGGTCGTTGTGTTTTCTTGGCGCTGTACAACCCGTTCCATTTGATTTTCAATGCCATTGGGACGAAAAAGTTGAACTGTGTGAGGCAAGCAAGACGGTGGCTGAGGGAAAGAGTTAAAAATTATACTTGTTAGCCTGGGAATATTTGATAACACGAGAAAACAACGCGAGAAAAACAAACATGAGAAAAACAAACGCGAGAAAAACAAATGTGAATCAGTGGCCCGACCTCTTGTCAAGTCCTTGGGCGACGGTAGCTGCTGTAGGCTCGTTGATAATGCAGAGGATCTGAAGGCCTGCAATAGTGCGGGGTCCAAGATTATGAGATTGAGTGAGATCAGGGGAGGTGATATGAGAAGGGGTGCGTACTACGTGACAATGATAATCCGAGACTCACTGGGCAGCCTTGTCAAATCCATAGGTGATGGTAGGCTTTGGTAGCTGCTGTAGGCTCGCTGCTAATGCGGAGGATCTGAAGGCCTGCAATAGTGTGGGGTGCAAGATTATGAGAACGAGTGAAATCAGGGGAGGCGATATGAGAAGGGGTGCGTACTATGTGACAACGATAATCTGAGACTCTCTGGGTGGCCTTGTCAAATCCATAGGTGATGGTAGCTGCTGTAGGCTTGTTGCTGATGCGGAGGATCTGAAGGCCTGCAATAGTGTGGGGTGAAAGATTATGAGAGCGAGTGAGAGGAGGCGGTATGAGAAGGGGTGTACTACGTGACGACAATAATCTGAGACTCATTGGGGAGCCTTGTCAAATCCATAGGTGATGGTAGCTGCTGTAGGCTTGTTGATAATGTGGAGGATCTGAAGGCCTGCAATGGTGCTGGTGTCCTTCGTCACCTGATGCTCAGGGTTGAATAGGCAGGCAACAACCGTGACAGTACCCTTGCCAAGGTAGGCCCCGGTGGTCTCCTTCACCTTACCTAGGACCATAGTAGTGATAGTAGCCGCTGCTGTAGGCTCGTTTATAATGCAGAGGATCCTGCAATAGTGTCGGATTCTTGGTTGTCTGATGGTCAGCGTTGAAGTAGGGGACAACCGTGACAATATCCTCATTGAGGACAGGCCTCAGTGGGCTCCTTCTCCTTACTTACGACCATGGAAGTGACTTCCCGAAAGTCATACTCTTCAACTTAGCTGTACAGCAGATATGGCCAGCCAGAGAGGAAGGAGAGACGGTCGTAAGAGATAAGAGACGGTGTATGGCTGCGGAGTCACACCACTAGTGGACTGTCACGCACCTGCCCGTTCCGACTCTTCCGGGTGACTGACTCTCGCTCTCGCATTGCATCACTGAGTGATTGATTTTTGATGAAACCTTTTGTGTATTTGGCACGGGACCGTGTCGAGTTGGGTGGTGGAAGTTTCGTATGAGCCTACGATAGTTGGGTGGTTTGTACGGTCTATTGGTGTTCGAATCACTTTTGTCACATAAAATCATGATGCCTCGCGTCAGTTACTGAGACTGTACTACTACTGTATGTATGCAAGTTCCCTCAGGCTCACTCACCTCACTGGCCCCATCACACCACCCGATGTCAACGTCCAGAACATATTTAAACACCCTGTTCTTGCTCATGCCCCTCAACTGATCGCTGTTCCGTCGATTGGGACCGATTGCACTCGTGAGGCTAAATTCGTGAGACCAAGCGTGAGTATCGATATCAAAACTTGTGCCATTCACTACGCGCGCGCATTTCACTTCCGATAAGTCGAACTATCTAAATACATAGCTAGGACTCTGATAGTACGTCTATTGAAATGACACTCGCTTTCCGTTTTTTGCTTCGTGTCCACCCTTCTCTGATCTTTGTCTCGAATTCTTGCTCAGGGAGGAGCCCCTCAACTTTACTCCACAGCCCTACCATGACAGTTGACCTTGCCAAGTCCTCCGAAAGCTGATTTCGCAACTTGGTTATTGTACCTCCAGAAAACGAGAACACGCACTCGGGGTCTACGGATGTGGCTATGAATAAATAATTAGCCACACATGAATGAAATTAAATTACAAACAAACCTGGGACTGAGAGGTAGTCAAGGGCCATTTGTGCAAACGCTACGGTGTTCACGTTTGCTATGGCCTCCCCCGCCTTCCGTTGCTTCAACCAATAGCCAATGGGATCCATTACTTTAGGAAGTGGCGGGGTGCTGAGGTATTCTTCCAAGGTGTCTCCTTGTCCAACTTGGTGCCCATAATTCAACACAATGTCGAAGTCTACTTTACTCTTTTTTAAACGTGAACTGGTAGTTACAGGAGCCGACGCTGGCCGAGGTGGCTCGTCTGGCTCGTCGATGGGCTCTGGCTTGTAACTCATCATCCATACTGATCGGAGGAGACTCAGCGCCTTGTCGGTCCACTCTTGGGGCCACTTGTGGTGGGAAAAGTAAAACATCTTGAACCGAGGGTGGAGTACTTCATCAAAAAATATATTAGCCACAAATGTGCAAGGAGACAGGAGACATACATATAGATACCCGATAGACGTCGCAATCATCGGTGTATGAGTAATACTTGTTGAGGACCTGCAAAGCGATCATCGCCGCATGCCGAACTGAGGCATGCAGCAACGGGTCAATGATTAACTCTTCGAATTTCTCCGTGAACTTGTCAATGAGCGGAATGACTTGGTATACTAGGGAAACTTCGGCCTTCTGCACCTTCTTTGTGGCTGTGACAAAAGTCTAGGCTGACTCAGTAAACAGAAACGACAGTGCAGCAGTATCTACTTGCCTCCAATATATCCTCTAGTTGCTCCAGGATCTCCCACTCGACCGCCGAAAACATAAAGGCCCGAAGATTGAGGTCCCGATCTAAGCAAAGACGATCCACGGCCTTTTGTTGTTTGAGGATTCGGAGAAGGCACATCGCATGCGAATTCCAGCACGTCACGATGACTTTGATGAGGGCAAGGGGGCGGATGCCTTCATCTGCGGCTATCTTCTTCAGGGCATCGCGATATCTTCCGCTGTTTTGAACTTTTTTAGAAAGCGAAGTGGCCTACAGATTTATTAGTGAGGACCTTGCAAGAGACTGATATTACACACCTTTGAAAGCAAAACACATGCTTCTTGACGCTCAGCAACAGAGATAGGCTCGAGAGACAGATCGTTTGCGTCGATTTCTCCTATCTCAGCAAATTTCTCGCAATCATCAATCAAGGACCTGTCAGTTCCTTCTCGCTCTCTATCTATCTCGTTATCGATATCCTCGTTACCTTCGCGCTCTCCGTCCTCGTCATTGTCATCGTCTGTGTCCTCAGACTCCTCACTAGAGCTTTCATCGTCGTGGACATCACACACCATTGAGGTATACTTATTGACCTCGTCGGCAAGCTCCTTCCACTCTTCGTCGCTGTCAAGTCCGTGGTTTAACCGTCTCTCCTTTCAGAGAAATACGCGCAGAAATCCCTTGGGAATTGTGTTAAGTAGATAGCAGTAGGAAACGAAAATCACTTACTTGCATCGCCAAGTTCAGGACATGAGCGAAACACCGCACACGATGCCGGCGACCCCTGAACAATCCCTCCGTATTCAGTCGGCGTTCAAGTGACGAAGCGAGTGTGTCGTTGTTGGAGGCGTTGTCAGACACGAACATAAGTAACTGTATTGACCATTAATATGACTAGCGGCTGAATAGATAGAAGGAATCTTACACGATTTGCAATGTCAAACTCTCAAAGGCATTTCTCCTGTCTCGATCGCAAGATTATACCCCGTGTGACTACCCAAAAGTCTAAGAACCTTCAAGTCAATCCGAGAATTCGGTTCCAATGGGGAGAAACTCACCGAATGAAGTCCAGAGGGATTCTCCTGTAGCCGTCCTCCTCCACCATATAGATCGTGATGTTCAGCCACACGGTCATGTTGAGGTCCGTCTAAATGTCGAGGGCAATGTGCACAGCTCCTTTCGTTTTCTTCAACGAGTCAAGTTAGCTGAGTGGGGTAATCGGCGAGCAATATAATTGATTACTACTCACCTGAAGGATGTCCGTCAGGTTGGCCTTGGTCATCGAGAACATGGTCTTGATGTCCGAGGTAACAGTATTTCGTGAGGGTACCACGGCTTGCGGGTTCAGCATCTTGATGATGCTGAGGAAGTCGGTGTCGCCGACAATGGCCATTGGCCGACAACAGCCAGTGACCCAGCGGAGAATAAGCGTACGCTCGCATCTGTACATTGAACCAGAAGCAAAGTTGGCTAGGAGCTGTTGCTGGGGCTGGATGCCGTCTTTTGTGTTGCAGAGTTTAACATGTTTGATGAGGTTGCTGGTGGTGTTGGATCCACAGTGACGGGAGACAGTCTTCCCACATCTAGGAGATATCAGCTTATGCGGTATTTGAACGAAGAACGCACGCTTTGCACTTGAAGATGTAATTGGTGAAGATTTGACCATCGTCTGCCTTGGTCTTGACAACTATGCTGTCGGCATCACGTTGTATCCTGGCCTTCTCAAACGATTCGTAACACGTCGAAAACCAGTCACGACGCGTGCAACCTAGATAGTAAATCAGAATCTGATTTTCAGTCTGAGACAACACTTACGAAGGGTGTTCTCTTCATCTGAAACCGATGGGTCGGTGAGGTCATTGTCGTCGTACGCCACCTGGGGCTGTTTTTGACGTCGCTTCCGTGGGCCGACACTGTCCTGGGTTGCGGTTGAGATCTGAGAGACGCTATCACTAGGGAGAGGGGAACGCAGCGGTGCGACTAAAGCAGCAAGAGCTGAAGCTGAGAGCGCAGTCTGAGTCATGTCGGTGGTCGGAGAAATTTGAAGTTTTGAACTTGCAACTTGACTTGCGGGGGCGTCCTGTGGCAGTCAGAAGGTGGGAACTCATAATATATTTAGTCCTGGGTGTTGGGGCCTAAAATAGGGCGAGTACTACGAGTACTCGCGTGATGGAGAAGGGATACTCGTACTCGCACGTACTCGCAGGAACGAGTACTCGCGGGCACGAGTACTCGTCACGTGACGAGTCAAACTCGCAAGTGACCCGTTTGACGGACACTCGTTGACATCTCTGGCGGTGGTAGACTCAAGCTTGAGATCACCCAGCACGAGAGATGGAGACAGCGTCGCTGATGAGAAGTCGCTAGGTGCAGGGAGGACAGGGAACGTCGAGAGTAATGGTACGCGGCTCTCATGGGGCTCAGCAGGAGAAATGGGTGCGATCTCGGGGATGTTTCCAGTGTTCGGGGAATCAAGCAAGAGGGTCGATGGCAGGGAATGGGAGATTGGGACGATTGAAGGCTCGTGCACAGGTTCAGGCTCGAGATGATCCTCCGTTGTCCGTCGCATAGGGGAAGATGGGCACTCCAATTCTACAGACAAGGTCGACAACGCAGAAGGCAAAAACGTGAGTTCAGGGTCATCATCAGTGGTGACGACTACGAGAGGAGATGGAGACGATGACAAGACAGAAAAGACGAGAACTGAGACGAAGACGACGTGGCGAGACTTGGATTATGACTGAGTATTAGGGTATGAAGGAGACAGGAACACGGGGGCGACGAGTGGCGAAGGGAAGTGGAGACCGAAATATGAACGGAGACGGCTTGACTTTGAATCCGGGTGGCTGCAGGTGGCTGAGGAATACAGTAAGCAGGTAAGGCCGAAACAGGTGAAAACAGGTGGTTTCAGGCCCAGAG
Source organism: Lactarius deliciosus (assembly GCA_021525775.1). NCBI lineage: Eukaryota > Fungi > Basidiomycota > Agaricomycetes > Russulales > Russulaceae > Lactarius > Lactarius deliciosus. The sequence continues at coordinate 519,209 of JAKELK010000030.1, read as the reverse complement.
CCCGAGGGAACCTTACAACACCTGACACTCAAAGCTGCCCTCATAGGTTTTCATCGTCTCAAGGTCAAACATACAGGCATCAACATCGCGAGGACTATCCATTATCTCCTCGATCGAGCAGTTGTTACACTCAAGGTATGTGAATCATTTTTACAATATCTGTTTTGCTCAGCTTACTATTCCTTAGATCGGTCACTTCACACTCAACAACACCGAAAACAACACTGTGGCCATGAAGCATCTGCAACGTCTGCTCCTCGACTGCGAATTGGAGGGGATCGTAAGAGTCGACTTCCACCATCTTAATAACCGTGTCCATTGCTACGCCCATATCATCAACCTGTGTGCTGCTCATATCATCACGTCTATCTCCAAACCCAAGGATTCTGGTTTGGGAGACATGGCTTTGGGTTACAACGACTCTGACTCTGACAATGATGACAACAATGTCAATGATCACAATGATCATGACAGCCCTGAAGGTGGCGTCGATGACTTAAAACTCGCTGATCATTTTGACGATGAAGGTGATACACGACTCAGAGCTTGGTCTACCACCCTCAAACTCAACCCCATAAAGTGTGCTCGGAGTCTCATTCATTTCCTCCATTCTTCAGACAATCGCAAGCTGGCATTTCAACAATGTATCATAGATGGGAACACGCAAGGGTGGTTCACCGAGAAGAAACCCGATGGTGTTGATAAGTGACCTGTGTGCACTTAGTGGCTCATATGGACACACAGATAATGGACTACTTTAGATTAGATATACAGGACTTGTAGATTAGATTATTTTGATCTTCACAATCTCAGACTTCTTGTATTCCCTTATCTATGACATCACATATGTACATGACATCATGGACCACTCTGGACTGTCCTTGTACTACGTCTTTGTACTGTCCCTTTGTTCTTATCTTTATTGTGATGTCACTATGATATCATAGTCTGGACTCTTATTTGTTCTATACGCCTTGTTCTCCAGAACAGTACATTCCTTTTGTCTCTATGTAGAACAATGCACCTTGTATTTACTGTGACCTGTGTTACTAGCGTCACCCCCTGTAGCAGTATAACTAGAGTACCATGTACACTCTGGCACCACACCAGTTCTCATCTGTTGTGTGCCAGGTATGTCTCCCTCTGTTGTATAAACACCAGTTCTCATCTGTTGTGTGCCAGACACTCTCATCTGCTTCACTGCAAGTTTACTCTGTTGCTGCTTCAAGTCACCCTTCATATCTCACCACAGTCTCCCTTGTCACTGTGAGTATGATCTCTATGTGTACTGTTCATCAGGTTATGGGCCCTGGTGCTCAAGCCACTCCACTTGGCTGGTCACTGTGTTCCTAGGATCACACACCAGGTCAAGGTCTGTCTGGGGCCTCACCAGCCTTGCCCAAGGCAGTGGACACTGAGGTGTCAGTTGTCACTGCTGAGGAACCTCCTGTTTATGTACTGCCCAGTAGTCCTACTTTCACCCCTACTGTTTTTCCTAGCCCCTGTGCTATGCACAAGGAGATTGGATCTGGTAGCCCCTTAATCCATATCCAGGTGTGCATGGCCCACTAGGCTGTGTATTGTGGAGCTTAGTGCCAACTGTCTCTGGTGCTCCACACTGGGCGCAGGATCTCCTCACCATGGGAGTGTAAAACCTGGTTCAGACTCTGGGGGGCGTTCACCTTACATCTGTAAATGCAGTAGGTGTTCAGAGCTGTTCGGAGCTGTTCGAGGACACTCCGAACAGCTCTGAACAGCTCTGAACAGCTAGTTGCGTCTACAGATGTATGGTGTTCTGCAACCAGATACCTGCCTTGTAGCAGCAATGGGAAAGGATTCAGTAAAGCCACTTGTGGCTCAGAGGCAACCAACAGGCTGAGAAGGCTGAGGTAGACAGCCTTGGGCTCTGAAAGCATTCATTCCATATCCCCCTGATGCAAACTAGTGAGCCGTGTCCTAGACACATCCTGGCTGGCAGCTGGCTCCTAGTATGGCAAAGGGATCTTCCAACCTGTGCCTAGCCCTTGTATCACTGGCATACTTCAGGAGGCAGGACGTGTTAGCGTTCTGGCCTTACAGATTCACAGACTGGAGTGGTTACCCCCATATCTTGCAACTGTTATGAAGCACTGTCGCTGACTGCTCCTCAGCGATAGATAAATCATCCCTATGTCTTCCACACACTCCTCACACGCTGCCTTGCCCACTGGTGCCACTGGTGTGGCTGCAGGCGCCACAGCAGGTGGCTCACTCCCTCCTGCTACTGGGTCCACACCAGAGATGTCAACAAGTTATCATCAAATGAGTGTACTCACGAGTGTGACTTGTTTGTGACGAGTACTTGTTCCCACGAGTACATGCAAGTACGAGTTTCCGCTGTCAATCGTGCGAGTACTCGTGTACTCATGAGGTCATGTGACCATTTCCGGACTGGCAAAAATTTGTTTTATCACACATACTATGTAACTATTACAGTACTAACTACTTGTATTATGATCTACTGTGCAAGCCATGTCGTCGTGTCGGTGTCGTCGTGTCAAGTCGCTGTGTCTGTCCATTGCCGGCATGTTGCAAGGTGGGTGGCGTCATTCCGTCGTTGATTTGTCGTTATCACTGGCCATCGCCCTGCCTTCGTAAGTCGACAGGCATTGCCCCGTTGTCGTAATCGATAGGTATTGTTGTCTTCTGGGGTGGTCGACGGGCATTGCCCAGTCGTCGTATTGATGGGCATTCGCCCATCATCAAGCCTGTCGTGGTTGCGTTGCCACCGTCACCCCCCATGGCTGTTGCTGATGTTGTAGCTGCATTGGCAGGGTGCTGGCGGTGGCTGGTGGTGTTCGTGCAGCTCAAAGCTGTGTTGGTGGACTTGAGGCATGTTGTTGTAGACTCGTAGTTGATCGTTGGCGGTGCACGTGGCTTGGATTAGTCGGAGCATGTATGAAAATGGCAATCACTGAGCGGGCATGGAAAAGATTGGGCCACAGTGGCTTCCCATGCTCAATGTTCAAGACTACAACAACCACAAACCCCGCCAGCACACTGCATGTCCTGTCCCAAACACAACACGAATGGCCGTCCCAACGACGACTACGACACAGCGGGCCATGGCAGCAACAACAACAACGACACACTGACGACGGGTTCAACACAACAGCAACAACAGCAGACATCAACGGTGAGCGATGACACGACGAAGGCAAGCTCAAACGACAACTACAACGACACGATAGACAGTGATAACCCGATGGGTGATGGCAGTGACCCGGATGCGATGGCGGGGGGGGGTACACTGGGGCAGGGGCTAGCATATTAGTATATCATTTGTAGTTCTAGTGTAGCTAAACAATGAGTATTAATGAGTACTCGTTTAAAATGAGTACCCATGCGACTCAAATGAATACGAGTACTCACACTTGCGAGTACTCATGGCTCAGACAGGTACTCACGCCGCAAGTATGAGTGTCAGCCCAGAAAACTCGGTGAGTACTTGTGCTTATGAGTACTTGCCACCGTGAGTACGAGTCGAGTACGAGTTTGTTGTTGGAGATTTCCAACAAGTACTCATACTCGCGAGTATCACTCGTTGACATCTCTAGTCCACACCCTCCTCGCGCATCTCCAATGCGTATGGCAACTCCTTCAGCATGCCCTCAGGTATTCATCTTACCCGATTCAATGGGTCCAACTGGAATGAGTGGTCTGGGACCCTGGAAGCCATCCTCACACTGCATGAAGCTGAGGATGTGTTCACGCTCCAGGTCCCTCCCTCTGGAGTCACTTCTGATGAGTGGGACTCTGTCCAGCATCAGGTGAAGGCATACCTCCGCCTTTACCTCAAACCTGACGTCTACTCCCTTGTTGCTGACCCATTTGTCTACCCCACCTTCAAAACAAAGTGTGATAAGCCGAAGGACGTATATGCTGGTGCTAGCAGCACCACCACCATCTTTAATTTGTGGATCCAATTAACCCAAGCCCGCCTCGATGACTCCTCTCCCATGGCCTCACAATTGGCCAAGCTCAATGAGCTGAGAGTCAGCCTTACCAATGCACAGATGGGTGTCACTGACACCCAGTTCTGTCTCATACTTCTCCACACTCTGCCAGCCTCTTATGAGGTTCTGGCTTCTACCATCCTTGCCAGTGGCGCCCCCTCCAAGCTCAAGCACACTGAAATAATTGTGCGCATCGTTTCGGAGGAAGCACGTCGCACTGGCCCCTCTGGCTCCTCCCTCAACAAGGCTGCCCCCATTAAGCCTAGCAGTGGCCCACATAAGAAGAAAGACCATTCTCAGCTTACCTGCCACTACTGTAACAAGAAGGGGCATATCAAGCCTGACTGCAGGCAGAGGAAGAAGGATGAAGCTGCGGGGAAGTTGAAGGACACTAGCAACAAGGCTGCCAATACTCATGTATTAGTACCAACCACCGCCTCCATTAAGGAGGTCGATGACGAGCCCGCCATTAACTGGGCGGACAATTCAGTTGGTGTTGCCTTGTATGCTGCCTCGCGTGTGCGTTGGATGATGGATAGTGGTGCCACACACCACATCACACCACATCAGTCTGACTTCAAGGACTATACCCCATACAAAGGTGCTGTGCACCTTGGGGACAAGTCCACCATCGACCAAGTTGGTGTAGGCTCTGTTGTCTTCACTACGAGCCAGGGCATTCCCATCACCCTCAGTAATGTGCTACACCTTCTTCAGGTGAAGACACACTTCTTGTCGACACGTGCCTTAGCACAAAAGGGTGCGGAAGTGGCCTTTGACAGTGGCTCATTTTAAATATCTGTCAAAAAGCAATGTGTAGCTGTTGGCTACTTGGAGGACAACCTCTACTGGTTGGACACTTCAAGCATTGGCCTCAATGCTCACATCAAAAGTGCTGCCACCACTCTTGATATGTTATGATCCTAGCGGATCGTTCGCGCTTAAAGCTAAATCGAGTCAGGCGCAAGCTTGAAGACTGTTAGACAACTCTGATAGAGTCATCCTGGAGTTTCCGAGTTGGAGAAGGCTGGGACTTTGCTGCAAAGCAAAGGAGAGGAAAACACAAGGGAAAACAAGACAAATTGCTAGGAATTTATCAAAGACTAGCTAAGGAGTACAAGCTAGTCTACTACCTCTTATATAGTTGTACAAACTGGAATTTATGGGACAGTTTTACAAGGATGCGTAAGTGCCAGCGAGGTAAGCTCGCTGGCAAATGAGCTGGCAAGTGAGCTGGCAAGTGAGCTGGCAGCCACATCATGAGAGTATGTGAGTCATCAGTCCGAATCCGGAAACATTTACGTGGCATGTCACGTGATCGTGACATGATATCTGGCATCAGTGCATGGGACACATCTCCTCTGCTGCTCTCAAGTTGTACGGTCCCTCTGCCACTACTGGCATGGACATTGACAGCTCTACCATGCATACTACTGTGTGTCATGGGTGCGAGTTAGGAAAATCCACTCGCCAACCTTTCTCTGCGTCCTCCACTAAAAGGACAACCTGTATCTTTGAGATTGTACACAGTGACCTCGCCGGTCCAATGCAAACTCAGTCCCTACAAGGCTCCGTGTACACTGCCACCTTCATAGACGACCACTCCAAGCATGCAGTGGTGTACTTTATTAAGTCGAAGGATCAGTTTGTGAAGGCACTGCAGATGTATTTGGCCTGGGGTGAAACCCAGATGTCCCATAAACTGCGCGCACTCCACTCTGACCATGGAGGCAAGTACATGGCGAGCCAAGTACAGGACATTCTCAAGCAGAGAGGGATAGAACATCACCTTACGATGCCAGGTTCACCACAATCGAACAGGAAAGCTGAGCGTTTTAACCACACCATTACTGTTGCGTTAGGCCTGTCCTAACGATGCTCGACTTGAGTGATGACAGAGTGGCTGAATGCTTGAGGAGCGACTTAGCAGATATAGATACACGACCTCAGAAGGAACGTGATCATTGCAAGCACTGGGGCAAAGTCCACCAGGCATATATGTCGCTGGGCGATCTGCCTTACGAAGGCCAGATGCAATAGCAGGCAGAGAGGGAGAGAGAGAAGACAGACGAGGAGGGAGAAGACAAGAATTGGAGTAAGGATTCAAGAAGACCAAGCTAGGGAGCTCGGTCTTCGCACTGCCTACTAGATATACAATTGACGAGGAGCTTTGAAGCTCCTCCTGAATGTAAGGTACCCAATAGCAATAGTAGCTACTTTGGTCGACATTGAATGGGTTTTCAGCCAAGGGTGCCTTGTCCTATCCCACGTCCATAGTCGCCTCTCGGTTCAGACAACATGTGCCTTGATGTGTCTTGGGGTCTGGAGCTGTCTTGGATATGTGAAGGATAGTGACATCAAGACCGTCGTTGTCTTACCAGAGGTCCCTGCTGATGAGGACGAGGAAGAGCTTGTGGTTGGATGGGATTCAATTTAATTAGTAGATGTGTTTACGGTGACAGACAATTCTTTCCATACCCATTGAAACCCGAAGTTGCTCATGTGAACAGAGAACCATTCTGCAAATCGACAGAGCAAGACCATTTGGGGCCTTGACTCGAAGTCTGTCCGATATGCGTGAAGTTTGCAAATTGACTTTCCATGCACAACTGTCTGTTTGGTGATGTTCACTAACAACAGCTTTATCTCCACTTCAGATTGCTTTATTCTCTCAACATCGCCTCCAGGATCCAGCAAGCTGCCTGATCAGCACCGCTCACATCACTCATGCTGCCCATCACCCTATCACACCCCAAATCACTGCGTGCAGCAAGTACTCAGTCTCCACCCTTGACCCGACATACCAACGCTTTGCACACCTCAAGTGCATATGCGGTTCCACCATTTGGGGCCTTGACTCGAAGTCTGTCCAATATGCGGTGTTTAAGCATACTTGGACTCTTATTGCGTTTATCCTAGGTACAAAAATGTTTCTCATGAAGGCCACCCAAACCTCGACCGGTAGGTTCAGGCGTTGGAAAAATACTGTCTGGCCACTTCTTCAAACACCTTGTCTTGGTCTTTGGCGCTCATGGACCTTAGCACTGTTGCAAGTTCTTTCTTTGTCCATTGCTTGGTTGTTTCTTTTCCCTTTGAGGGTTCGTTTTCTTTGGTTATCGTTTCTTGGTCCATTCTGACCATGTGTGCTCTAGCTGTGTCTTCGTTGCACCGCATCGTTTGTCGGTTTTGGTCTCCTGTTTGTTCTGGGCATCTTCAGCTGAAGTGTCCTTGTTTTCCACAGATCCAGCAGTGTCCTTCTCTTCACAACTTTTCTTTCTCTTCTTCAGTTTTGGTGGCACGAATTCGGTCGACGTCCATGGCATCCAGGTCACAACGTTGTCCTGTCATGCGGTTGTTTGTGAACGGGCCTTGCTGGTCTTTTTGGCTTTTGAAGAAGTCCTTTTTCCATCCCCAGCATTCTCCTGTGGCGGCTTGTATATTGAGCCAGGTTCTGTGCTGCTCCCGTGCGGCCATGACCCATTCTTGGTACGTCTCGGGTCGATGGTATTTCATGGCATCGATCATTAGGTTGACTGGTAGTCTGTTTGCGAATAGTCTGTGAACGGCTTGATCGTTCAGGTTGTAGTCTGCTTGACTGACTAGTGCCTTGAACATTGCAATGTAGTCGTCAAGGGATCCGTCCCTTATCTTTAGATTTCATAGGTCATTTTTGGCTCTTGTTTGTTCAGCTGTATCAGTGAACGTGGCCTCGAAGTGGTCCAGGAACATCCTCCAGACGTGATTTTGGTTGATCAGTATTAGGCCGGCGTCAACTCATCAAAGCCACTCTACTTGCTGTTGTACCCAGTTGAAGACCTTTTCTCCCTGGCAGAAGGTAAGCATTAGTCCAGCTCATGCCACTTGGTCTCTGATCTTTGGGTGTTGATTGTTGATGAGGCAGTATAGCTCCACAGCTTCCTTCCACACCTTCACTTTTGCCCGTGTTCCATCGAATACTTTGGGTGCGTTTCCTTCAAGTTTCGAGTCTCCATGTCCGGGTGCACCTCCTCCATGTGGTCCTGGGACGCTGCCCGGTGGTCCTCCAGGTGTGCTGCCGCTGCCACCACTGCCACCGCCACCACCACTGCCACCACCGCTAGGTGCGCTGCTGCCACATGCTGCGCCACTGCTGGTTGGTCCTCCTCCTGTTGGTGGTGTGCTGTCTTGTGCGTCTCTGGGTTGCCCGCTTAGCAATGCTTGGTTGATCTGGCTGCTTTGTGTTTGGGTCGTTTGCATAGCCATTTGGTTTGTAGTTCCGTCGCCTTGCTTGTTGCTCTCTTCTGGGTCTTCTAGATACTCGGTTATATCTTCCCCGGCGTCTTCTGCGGCCTGGTATAGGTCTTTCAGGTTCTGGGTGGCCAATGTGGTACGTTCGCTTTCTTTCGCATTGTTGAGTTTGTACTTTCGGGGTGGTAATGCATATGCTTCTAGCTTCTTAGTTTCTTGGATGTATCTTGTCTTGACCCACCACCCATTGTAGAAGTCGACAGTGACTTTGAACTTGCTTGTGATGAACCAATACCCTGTCCACAGCACGGGGTACTCTCCTAGTCTGAAGAACTTGACGCTTGCAGGAAGCGAGGTGATGATGTCTCTTGTTCTCTGTTCGATTGGGAATGGGAATTGAAATGGGTCCAGTTTGAGAAGTCTACTCAAATGTCATGCTCATCGAGAGCATCCGTTGATCTGACTGGTAAGTAGGTCTTATCTCCTCTACTTGCAGTAGTGGGGGCTGAGTCACTAGCCTCAGCGTCGCACGGAATTGGTCGAGTGATCGAGTGGATGAAGTCAAGGTAAAGATGATGAGATTTCCGACAGGTGAGTAGACTTATCGTCTACCCTCCACAGTCAACTGACTTAAATACACATGAGCGAGTGCTATGTCATTACTACGATGCGAAAGTCGAGTCCTGTCAGGATGTGTTCAGGTAGAGACAGTAGATTGGGGCCAGCCCGTTATGAGGTGCGTATAGTGGTTTGAGGTCCGGTCTGGTCCGGTCTTTTGCACTGGATATTGTGCAACCGGACCAGGACCGGTTGCCACAAAAGGTAAATTTGCAAAGACCGGACCAAGACCGCAGCCAACCGGTCTACATCGGTCCGGTCGCAGCAAAATACTCGGTTTCAACCAGTCTTTCCAGAGACTGGTCGACAACCAGTTGAGACTGGTTTTTTCATGGTTGCAACGGGTTCTATGTTTAAGTATAGGGTGATCCAAGTCATAGCAAGTAAATAGTGGCCTTGGTGAGGCAACAACAGGGTGGCCTTGACCATTTCTGCATATCTGCAAGAATCCAGTGTGCGTGGCTCAAGTTACCGATACTCAAGTTGCCGATATACATGAGTTGAATACTATTAATGACCATTAGGGTCGATGTGTTTATGGTCCGAGTCATCACACAATCTAAAATATTATCTAAGAAGCCCTTAGAAATGATCCTCTGCATTGAAATCGTGCCCAGCCTGTTCGAAATCGGCGATGAAAAGATCCTTGTACTCCTCGACTCCCATATCCACTTGTTCTATCTCACTCGAGTTCCACCCCGCAAGGTCTGTAACGTTGTGACGCCAAGCAAACTTCATGAGTTGAAGTTCCTCAAATCACTGTGCACCAAGTCTTGCACGCCGATCTGTGGCAACCTGTTTACTAGCAGAGAAAAGGCGTTCACAGGGTACGGAGGAGGCTTGACAATGGAGGATGTCAAGGGCAATTCGTCCAAGCATTGGGTAGATCGGGTGATTGTCCTAAAAACGCAGATGTGAGTCAAACTAGTAAGGGAAGTTGCATCAATGAACACACCTGCCAGTATTTGACAATGTCCATGTCTGATGTTATCTTGCAGCAGATCACCGAGGTAGCGGCCCAATTCTGCGACCCACCCCTCCTCACCACGTGCAAGTAGCTTTTGGCGATGTTGATCGAAACCAGTTAGTGAAGACATGCCCCTTGATATCGAGGGTTTCGATGCCGTTGAACTCGCTGTGGATGGAATCGAACGGGTTTCCCAGTATGCTGCCATCTAGCGCCGCTTCAAATTAGTTATTGTACTTCTGAAAAAATACGACGTACTGTGTCTTCTAAGATCTTCCGTGCCTCAGCTTGCCAATTCTTTGCATGTAGATTCCCAGCCACAATGTCTGCCATCTCCTCTTCCTCACCACCCCAGACATGCTTGATGTAGTTAAGCTTGTAATACGGATGAAGAACTAATTTAAGTTGTCATTTTAGTACAATTGTAACCCTAAGAACAAGAAACTTACTAAGGCTCAGCACGTAGCTCGGCTTCTCATTGAACTGGGAATAGTACTTGTTTAGTTTTGCAAGACCATCATTGATTGCAGATTTGTAGATGACATATTGGGGATTGTCGCGCTTTTCCTCCCACACCGTCTGAAGTTCTTCGATCGCAGGGAGTGCTCGCCATAGCATGGGTTGCTTTTTGGATGAGAAGTATTGCTGAATATGATTCGAATCCTAAGTATTTTGATATAAGTCATAGACCCAGACAAAGACATTGAGGAACATACCTGAAGAATCGACTTCGCAGTGAGGACCCTGGTCCAGTCGCTTCAGAAATCTTGAACGCAGACCACGGGATTTTCTTTATGATCCATCTGTCATGGCGCAGGACAGTTATCGGTCCATACAGTTCATCAGCCGCAGTGATGAACAATTTCACTGCCTGAAAAGTAATGCAGTAAAGCATGAGCGGCAACAGGAACTTTTTGATAGAATATGTGGAACCTGGCACACCTGGCGCAGACAGTATGCACGATCGAGCATGTTATTTGCAGATCCCCATCAGACGTTGCTGTGTAGTGGGATCACGAGAGGGGTGGTGATGCCAGTCTCAATTTGAAGTTTTTCGAAATATTCGATGCATTGACTGGAGCATTGGATCTGTCCCCAAAAGAATAATAAGCCTGAAGCCTGAGTCGTGAAAACTCCCCTCCTTTGACATACCTTGACAGCAAGGGTGTGAATCGCAGCAATGACGTCGAGTGATCCTCCGAGAATTCGGTTGCCAGGCAGGTCGGGATCATATTCCCAAATCGCCGTCGTTGTCTCAACAACCGCTATTTTTGTGATATGTGCCATCACGTCGATATTTCCGAGGTTGACTACATGTGCAAGGCACCTGATCCGGGTGGTTAAACAATGGGCCAGATAGGCAGAAAGGAGGGTGTACATGAGTTGGTTTTTGCTTCCGTCCCAGGCCGTGTTTCGGCGCTCATGCAGATGTTGAACTGTTTGACATATTATTCTGTTTGCCGATGTATTATCCAACGTAACAGACTGCAGCTTGATAAGATTACAGTATGAGAATGGTTCAATCTCAGGGAATTCCGGAGAGATACGAACCTTCAATTCCTTTGGGCTGCAAATTCCCACATGATCGCATAGCCCCATGAAATACCTACCCAAATTGTTGCCGTCATGTCCACCCGAAATGCCCTTAAATCCCACAACTTTGTAACATAGTGTCCACTTGTCGTTCTTCACCTCAATCCAGTGCACGGTCATCCCCAAAAACGCTGCCTTGGTGTTATCTGCAGACCATCCATCAGCTGTTGTTGAGATCTTGCCAGGTGCCGCCTGAAAACCAGTCAGTATTTTCAAATCTGACTTGACACCGTGACTCTGATTACTAACAATTATGTCTTCCCGTAGTTGTTTTAACCATCTCACACATTTGTTGTGTATGTAAACTCCAACATCGTGGCTACTGGGTAACTCAGAACGTTTTGTTTTTGGTCTCATCAACACAAGGCAGTTCCGAAACAGCTTGTTACTTGCCACGGCGAAGGCCTTCAATTTTGTGCCAGTAAGCATAGCATATTATGGGTCAATGGCGCAGTGCTACTCACCTGGTCATCACAAGCAACAAACTGGGCCACAGTAAGCAATAACCCATCTTGTGTGAAGGCGTCAGGGCAATTCACAAGCTTATCATCCAACATTGTCTGTGAGCTAGCCTTTGACTTCTCCAAGTCTGCCTGCACAATCTTCGGAGGGATGGCATGATGGTTAACAGGTATGTCAGCTTCCTCACATTTTGTTTTATATTCATCGTAATACCACTGACAATGTTGGCGTAACGTTGAGTTGCCACCTGTCAAAAAACACTTTCGAATCCCAGCAGCTTCAAGGACCATGGGGTCACCCCTGTTGTGAGGTAAGTTACGCCGTGACTATTCTGTGAAATAGCAGAAACTTACTTGCACGATAAGCACCAGCGGCCACTCAGCAATGTGTCTTTGTTGCCCTTCCTGAAGTTCACCCTCACCCGCTTTGAAAATATCAAGTCCAAATCTTTTGTCATGTCGCCCTTTGTCACCAACTGTCTCCCAATTTTTGACTGGTTGTTGCGTTAGGCCCGTCCTAACAATGCTCGACTTGAGCGAGGACAGAGTGGCGAGGTATATGATGGGCGACTTAGCGAATACGAGTACACGACCTTAGGAGGAACGTGACCGCTACTAGCACTGGGGCGAAGTCCACCAGGCATACGTGTTGCTGGGCGATCTGCCAGATCAAGGCCAGACGCGATAGTAGGCAGAGGGCGAGAAGAAGGCAGACAAGGAGAGAGGGAATCAGGATCGGATAAGGATTCAAGAAGACCAAGCTAAGGAGCTTGGTCTTCGTGCTACCCACTAGTTATACAGTTGACGAGGAGCTTTGAAGCTCCTCCAGAATATAAGGTACCCAGTAGCCATAATAGCTCGAACCCTACTACGACTGTCCTAGGTATGAGTCAAGTCCGTACCACGCGACATGTGATAACCACAACAAGCTGACTGAGACGACTGTCCCTGACTAATACTAGGGTAGTCAGAACCCCGTGAGACTGCAGTCCGTACCAATGAGTCCGATCGTAACATCACCCCCTTTTCAGGTGCGACGCCCCGACACTCCAAAGCTCTCCTCCTCGTAGCGAACCCACGTGCGCGGTGGCTGCTGGGCGCCCCTCCTGCCCCTGCGAGTCTTCTTCTTCGTCAGCTCGTAATCCACCATGGTGCCCGCCTCATCCTCGATGTGCTCCAATGTGTTGGCCATCTCCAGCCGGCGCCGACTGCCCGCCACCTTACCTTGGACCTCCCCTAGGGCGGCAATGAGGTCGTCGATGCACTGGTTGAGGCGTTGCTGCTCCTGGTTGGCGAGGCGGTAGCGGTGGATCTCCACCGTGAGGGAGAGGTCGTGGATGGAGTCAAGGCAGCGGTCGACGCGCGCCCGATCTTCGAAGGCCTCGGTGAAGAGGACCATGTCTGCAGCGGGGTACATGGGTTTGCCACCATACACGTAGTGGGGGGCGGCATAGAGGGGGCGAGCGTAGACCTTGTCCGACTCGTCGATGATGCCCACCACCAACGGGTCCGGCCCCATGATCACCTGGTGGTAGCGGGCCTCGCACTCAACCCTGTCGGGGGAGACGATGCGGAAGGGGAGATAGTCCGCGCCAGTGTTGGCCTTGAAGCCACTGGGGACTCGTGAGTTGATGACAGCGAGGGGCTGATGGGTGGGGGCACCCAACACCCCGAGGTCCCGCTTGTACATGGGGGTTCCGTCGGTGTTGAGCGAGTAGGGGGTTTCGCGTGGGTCGTCAGTGTCTGTAGTGGAGGAGATGAGGGGGTGCGCAACTGGGTAGTCGTCGGGAGCATCCTCGGCCAGACCCCAGTCTGGAGTATAATGCGCCGATGCTTCAGCTGCGCCCTCCGCAACTGCTCGTCCCTCCACTCCTTCACTACTTCCTTCCAGGGCCGCACGGGCCCGAACTCGGTGTGGTACTTGGACAGGTTCACAGTCACCGTGTCCGTCAAGGTGTGGAACGAGGCTATTTGCGGCCTGGCCCTGGAGTAGGGTATGCTCTTCTTCTTCTGGGACCGCCTCGTAGGTAAGAGGCTGCGCACCGGGGGAGTCAGCGTCTCCTCCAGCGGTGGGGTCTGGGAAGGCTCGGAGGACGGCGAGGGTGTCCTTGCGGGTGGCGGGCCCATGGGTGGTGGATAGGGCCTTGGTGACGGTGTCGATGGTGGACTGCGACGGGAGCGAGCAGGAGGACATGGTGCGAAGGTAGACAGGTTGGTAGGTTGTAGCAGGAGTTGCTGGGGGACTTAGCTTGTAGTGGATTCTTCTTATATGTGTTTCCCTGGCGGGGTTTAATGCTTTGAAGTCCCGGATGGCCTGGTCGGCGAACACTTCGCTCCGGTCGACCCACTGATTCTCCGAGTCGGGATACCCCTTCCATTTCACAAGGTACTGCAGTTTCCGCGTTCTTCCGAACCTTCGCAAGTCTAGAATCTTCTCGACTTCATATTCCTCTTCGCCCTCTACCAGATCTGGTGGTGGGCGCTGGTAGTTAGGCCCATGTGTTGCGGTCTCGTGGTATCTGGTGAGAAGATCGGTGTGGAACACCGGGTGGATACTCCACTGTGTGGGAAGTTCGAGGCGATAGTTGACAGAGGACATCACCTGTGCAACCCTAAAGGGGCCATGTCTTTTGGGCGCAAGCTTGGTGGTTGGCTGGTTGGTGCGCAGGTGGCATCCTTCTAGCCACACGAGGTCTCCTTCCTTGTACTTGGGCGTATCTTTGTGTTTGACCCATGACTTCTGTGCCTTGATAAGGAGGGCCTTGGCCTGCACTCTGGCCTCCTGGAATTGGTCGATTCTCAGCGCCACTTGGGGTATGGGTGATGGCCTATCAATCCAATCAGCGCGCAGATTGTACCCCATTAGGAGGTAGAAAGGGGACTTCCTGGTGGTCTCATGGGGCCAGTTGTTGTGCGTGAATTCCGCTATAGGGAGATACGTCGCCCAGTTGTCCTGCCTTTCATTGGTCCAGAAACGGAGATACTGTTCGAGCCACTGGTTAGTCCATTCTGACTGCCCATCTGTTCGGGGGTGATAGGCGGTGGAGACATTCTGTGAAATCCCTAGGATCTTGCACAGTTCTCGCGTGAACTTGGATGCGAAGCGTGGGTCTCTGTCACTAATAACCTTGGAGGGAAGTCCAAATCGTAGGAAGACGTGCTTGGCATATAGGGCAGCGGTTCCCTCTGCGGTGATTTCCTCTTGACAGGGGATGAAGATGGCTGCCTTAGTACAGTCGTGATCTGTGATGGTGAGGATTGAATCAAACCCCTGTGACTGGGGTAACTTGGTGATAAAGTCGAGGGTGATAGTTTCGAAGAGGAGCGCCTCGGGATCCGGATAGATTGGAGACAGTGGTGCTCGGGTTGGTCGGTTATTGGCCTTGTGCCTCTGACACTTGGCGCATCCCTTGACGTAGTCTGCTACGTCTTGGGCGAGGTTTGGCCACCAGTAGGAGCATCCTACCAATTGTGAGGTTTTGTTAATGCCTGGGTGTCCATAAACTGGTGGTGTATGGTGAGTGGAGATGATACTTCTCTTGTCATACAGTCCGCCAGTCACCACTCATCTTCCGTCTTTGTACCAAGTGCCTTCGATCTTCTTTAGCCGGTGTGTGTCTATCCATGGGCGCAGGTAGTCCTCGTCTTGGCGGTATGTTGCGTCCGGTCGCTCCATCTCTCCAGGTTCTATCGTTAGGGTGTTTGGCATGACAGCCTCAACTTGCGTGGCTCGTACAAAGAGCGCGTCGGGGAGGACCACTATGTCCTTGTTGTCATTATCCCCTTGGTCGTAGTCCGGTCTTCGGGAGAGTGCGTCTGCTCTTCCGTTGGCTGTGCCTTTGATGTGGTGAATCTCAAAGTCATATTCAGATAGTTCCAGTACTTCCCTTGCAATGCGTCTGCTTATTCTTTGTGGTGACCTCCAGTATTGCAGGTTGAGATGGTCGGAGAACACCTTGGTTTTGTGTGGGGAGCCGGCAAGTAGGGGTCTCCAGTGGCGGAAGGCTTTGACGATGGCTAGTAACTCCAGGTCATAGATGTCGTAGTTGCGTTCCGCTTCATTGAGCGTTGCGGAGTAGTAGCCTATGGGGTGTCGTTTACTGTCCTCTTTGTGTTGCAGGAGTACGGCACCCACTGCGAAGCCTGATGCGTCCACCTCCATCTCGAATTGTTCTCAGAGGTCCGGGTGTGCCAACACTGGTTCGCTTGTGACCAGCGTCTTGAGCTTCGTGAAGGCGTCTTCTTCTGCTTGTCCCCACTGCCACTCCGTGTCTTTTCGCGTTAGTCTGTTTAGTGGTCGTGCGTGCGTGGTGAACCCTTTGATGAAGAGGCAGTAGAAGTTGCAGAAGCCGAGAAAAGATTGGACTTGTTTGACTGTGGTCGGCGTTGGCCAGTTGCAGATGCCGGCGACTTTGACAGGGTCCATGCGGGTCACCCCCTTTTCAAGGATTACCCCCAGGTAATCGATTGCTGGTGCGTGGAAGATGCATTTCTCTGGTTTGAAGTACAAGTCATTGTCCTTTGCGATCTGGAGTATGTCATGTACAGCTGCGATGTGGCCTGCCCGGCCGTTTCGGGAGGCGATGCCAATGTCGTCCATGTAGACGCGAATGGTGGTGCCCAGTAACTCGTGTTTGTTGATGGTAGGGCCGCAGAGGGAGTCCATCATCTCCTGAAAGGTGGCAGGCGAGTTGGTAAGGCCAAAGTACATGACGAGTGGTTCGAAGAACCCGTGGTGCGTTTTGAAGGCAGCTTTTTCTTTGTCGCCTTGCTTAATGCGGACGTTGTTGTATCCCCAGCGGATGTCGAGCTTGGTGTAGATGTCCGCGTTACCCAAGTCCGTGATGAGCTCCTGTATGAGCGGCAGGGGGTACTGATTACGCACAGTGAACGAATTAATCTTTCGATAGTCCTGGACCGGTCACAGTTTCCCATCCTTCTTCTTGACAAAGAAGAAGGACGATGTGTAGGGGGACTTCGACGGTCGGATGTACCCCTTCTCCAGTTGCTCGTCAAGGAATTTGCGGAGGGCGATGTCTTCGTCGCGTGACATGGGGTAGATCTTGCAGTCGATGGCGGTTGGGGCATCCTTCTTGAATTCGATGGCATGATCCCAAGGTCGCGAGGGTGGGAAGCGATGTGATTCCTCTTCGCTGAACACCTTGGCAAAGTCCGCATACTCTTCTGGGATCTCCGTTGTGCCAGTGAATTGCTGTGCTGCGATGGCCAGCTCCATGGCGGTGGTGCGTGTCCTTACCGTTTCCCATCCGTCGTAAAGTTGTTGCACGGCATAGCGCTTCTCCGCTTTGGTGAACTCGGTGGGGGCGAATGCGATGGTTACCCCCCGCTCCTCCGGGTGTGTGGTTCGAAGGACCACTGGATAGGCGTCTTCTTTGATGACGGCGTGTTGCCAGCTGATCTGTGGTTCGTAGGCAGCTAGCCATGGGTAGCCAAGGACGATGTCCTCATTCCCTGTGTCTGTGAGTAGGAACCTCATTGTTTTGTGGGTTCCTTTGGTTTGTACGTCGAGATCTGCGCAGTGTGTGATTAGTCCTGCTTTGTTCTCGGAGTTATCGATGTTCCATATCTTTTTGGGGGTCTCTAGCTTTTTGAGACCAATCCCCATTCGTTTCACGAACGCGGGTTTAATGAAGCTATCTGTGGCTCCCAAGTCCACCAGTGCTTTTACTTCGGCCATGTTGTAATTTGTTCGAACGGAAACTGGAATTCTCAACGATCGATAGCATGTGATTATTACAGAATTACAACGGAGCGCCCTCACCCAAACCGACGGGTTCAGGCGTTTGGAAAACCCTCTTTTCCCCACAGTTCTTGGAGGACCAGGTCTTTTACTTCATCTGGCGCTCCGGCTACTCCTTGGAGCCATTCCTGGGCTTGTTGTTGCGGGGTTACCGCTGCACGTGCCTGTACTCTTGGTTCTTGAGTGTAGTAGTCTGTTTCTGACCTCCTACTGTTGCCGCCCTGCGTGTTGTTTCGATGCTGTGGGCAGTCGCGACTGAAGTGTCCCTTCTGGTTACAGGTGTAGCAGATCACTTCCCTTGCATCTCGGGGTGGCCCCCTCCCTCTGCCTCGCCCTCTTGGTCCTCCTCTGGGCGGATAGGGTGGCCGTTGTCGATCGAGTATAAACTCTGCTCCAGCAAGTCTTCCCTGGGTGTCTTCTGCTTCTGCACCTCGTGTAGTCTTTGAAAGTTCAGTTGCAGGAACTGAAAAAGACTGCAACCCAACCTGACTTCAACTGGTAGCAACTGCAACTTTCAGTTCAGTTGCAGAGTTTTACACATCAGCAACTGCAGTCTTTTGCAGTTGTGCAACCGGTTGCAACTGGTTGCGACCGGTTGCTTAGTAAGCAAGTGATTGGGCTGAATTTCTGATCAAAACAAGCCTAAGATCACCCAAATCGGCCAAAAACTGAGCAAGTTATGATCAAAACAATCATTTTACTCATAACTTCTGCTTTTTTTGGCTGTTTTACCTGATTATTTTTTCATTATAAGGCAGTTTCACTTAGAAATTGATTATAGGTACCTATGAACACTAATTATAAGTGTTTTTGACTCAGTTTAGACCAGTTTCAAATAGATTAAATAACATTCCGTTGCAACCAGTCGGGTCCAGTTGCAACTGGTTGCAGCTGGTTTTCTTGCAGTTTTTTGCAGTTGCAGTTGAGGTTGCAACAAATTTCCTTTTTTGGCAACCGGTTGCGGTTGCAGTTGGACCAAATATGGTCAAAAACCGGACCCAACCGGACTTTCAAACCCTAACCTCGTGCCCACGTCCTATCCGCGGAGGTGTCCATCGCGTTGGGGTTCTGGTGATGGGGGAGGTTCCTTGGTGCCCATCCGCTCTGGGGGTTCCCCCAGGGGCTAGGGCGCGAGGTAGTTCTCGGAGTGGGTGTTTTTAGTGAGTTGAGACGTGCCTGCAGGTGCATGTACTGCTGTTGCTTCTTCATCGCGGCTTGTTTCCATGCCTTGAACGTTGCGGGTTCGTACTGTTCGTAGACCTTGGTGAACAGTGCCTTCGGCAGTCCTGCTGTGAATAGGTCCAGCGTTTGAGGGGTGTCGAGGTTGTAGTCAGCTTGTCGGACTAATCGTTCGAAGGTGGCCACATAGCTATCAATGTCCCCTTCCTTCATGTGGACGCCTTTGCGCAGCTCCGCTTGCGCTTGTTCCTTCTCCATGGTGTTGGCGAATCGTCTGGTGAAGGCGCGAAGAGTCTCTTCCCAGAGACGCCGAGTGTGTTCGGGGAATCCGGCCTCTGTCTGGCGCATCAGCCAGTCAGTCATATACATCACCCATTCGTTGACCATCTCCCCCTGAATGTAGCCGAGGAAGAGGAGTGATCGGCGGTAGTAGTTGCGCATGATGTCGCTCGTGCTGTTGACTCCTTGATAGAGGTTCCACTGTGCTCTGAACTGCAGAGCTTTTGTTGCGTTTGTGCCCGAGATGCCCGAGGAGTTCCTTGAAGAGGACGACGTCCGCGCGTTTGGGTCTATGACTCAGGAGCATTACGATGCTTGGAGGCACATCGAGGCGAGTTTCCCATCGACTTAGAGGAACGAGAGCTGGCCGTCACGTGACCTGGCACGTGACCCACCTAGAGCTGGCCCAGAAGGGTCCGGATGAGCTTGCGCCCGGATCAGAGTGTGATACGTGACTGATGTGACTGCTGACTTGTACGGCCTTTGATTGGACTGTGATATTAGGGTTTGTGGCTGTGTATTAGGGTTGCTGGGCTTGAAAGCTCCAGCCCTAGTAGTATAAGTAGAGGGGCGTTCACGTATGAACCCCTTAGCTTTGATATCTTGAGGAATACCTTCCCTTTCCTGCGCCTTAGCTCCTTGTCCTGTGTGAACACTCTTCGTCGTCATCAGCTCCCTGCTATAAGTCGTGCACGTCGCCGACTTCTCCTCCATCATACTCGACTTCGCCATCATCGTCCTTTGCTTCGCCTACCTTGGTCACGCTTTGCGTATCGCCCTAGCCGTCGCCTACGGGATACTAAAGACCTTTGACGCGAATACTCAGCAAACCGGTCCCAAATCCAAGTCGGATTGATACGTCCAGAAGGAACGTAACAGCTTTGGTGCGGTCTCCGTTGAAGACCATAGGCGGGTTGCCTTGGAGTCTATCCGACGATCGAGGTGGGTTACCTATAGGAGCCATCCCTGGGAATCCGCCTCCTCCGGGTGGTCCTCCTCCGCCTCCATGTCCTCCGCCTCCTCCGTGCGGGTGGCCTCTGCCTGGACCCCCTCCGTGTGGTCCTCCTCCTTCGGGAGGGTCTGGTTCGTCAGGTCCGATGGCCCTCATGAGAGCCGCGTCGTCTGCGGTCATTCGATGTCCGGTGCTAGGGTCGATGGGGAGTAGGTCTTCTGGTACCCCGTCTTCTGGTAGTTGTACAGGGTCCATTTGGAGTGCGTACGTTGGTTCTAACTGTGTGGTTGTCATCTCGTCTGGTGGGTGGACGATGATCTGCTCAGCTTGGGACGTCTCGTTAAGCGTAATCCCTCCTGCTAGGTTTGCTAGTTCCTCTTCTTCTTCTGCGTTTACCTGGGAGAGGTGGTCCTCTTCTGACTCCTCGCTGCTTCAGTCTGATCCGGAGCCTTCTTCTGTGGTACTTGTGGTTGCTGCTCCATCGATGGGTCCCACTCTTGCTTGGGGAACTACTTCACTTTCTAGGATATCGCACCGATAATCTCGTGTGGTTTGTCTGACCACTGTTCGTACCCCTGCGTCGTTTGTTGCGAGTATACACCAACAGGTATGTTCGAAGTTGAACTCAACTGGGTAGAACCGACTTGGTCGGGTAGGGAAATCAACAAAGTATCCGGTTTCTTCTCTATGTGTCCTCCACCTAGCAGCTTTCAGATAGCGCGTGGGGACGTTCCGTTCTCCTCTGCTGGGGATAGTGTACGATTGGGCTCGGTTCCGGTCCCACCGATCTCTTGTTGTGGACGCCACTGTGTCGTTGGTGAGGGTAGCTTGGTCTTAATGTTGCGTTAGGCCCGTCCTAACGATGCTCGACTTGAGCGAGGACAGAGTGGCGAGGTATATGATGGGCGACTTAGCGAATACGAGTACACGACCTTAGGAGGAACGTGACCGCTACTAGCACTGGGGCGAAGTCCACCAGGCGTACGTGTTGCTGGGCGATCTGCTGGATCAAGGCCAGACGCGATAGTAGGCAGAGGGCGAGAAGAAGGCAGACAAGGAGAGAGGGAATCAGGATCGGATAAGGATTCAAGAAGACCAAGCTAAGGAGCTTGGTCTTCGCGCTACCCACTAGTTATACAGTTGACGAGGAGCTTTGAAGCTCCTCCAGAATATAAGGTACCCAGTAGCCATAATAGCTCGAACCCTACTACGACTGTCCTAGGTATGAGTCAAGTCCGTACCACGCGACATGTGATAACCACAACAAGCTGACTGAGACGACTGTCCCTGACTAATACTAGGGTAGTCAGAACCCCGTGAGACTGCAGTCCGTACCAATGAGTCCGATCGTAACACTGGTGTTGCTCATCAAGATCCTGTAGTCCAACAACGTGTGAGTCAGTGTGACTTCACATATACTAACAGTCTAACACATGACACATACCCGAACGGAATATTGTTCATCCAACAGGGCCTCAATAATTTCAGGTTCGTCTGAATCTTCACTGTTACTCTCATTAACAGACTCCACAGGAACCCCACGTTGTTTTGCCTTCTGCTTCTTCTTCGGGCGTTTGTGGTGCTCATCAGCAGATGAACACTCTTGGTCAGTGTCATCTGGTAGGTGTCGCTTTTCGCTTCTCAAACCCTTGTCTACATGACCACGAGGTGCCTTTACAGGTTGGGCCTTTTTCTGGGTTGTCCTTGTGTGTTTCTCTTGGGGCATGGAGTGGTACGTGCAGAGGGAACACGTAGTAGCAAGCGTAGTAGCAAGTGTAGTAGCGAGCTGTCAGCGATTTGTCATTCTCTTGGACATAATTACAAGTGGTTGCTAAAAAAACTGGTTTCAACCGGTTTTTTTCCAGTTGAACATATCTAGTGTAGAAATTAAGGACTGGACCAAAGGCCAATGAAAATGGGTGCAACCGGGACCGGTGGTCTGGTCCTACAATGGTCCGGTCCAGTTGGGTCCTGGTCTTTTTCCGGTCCATAGGACTGGACCTTAAAACACTAGGTGCATAGTACTATGAAGAGACGGAGATGAAGGTTGAGAGGTAACAGTAGCATGAGAATGTAGAGATAGTAATCAAAGGGAACAACAGTAATGAGGGGTGACAGGGGAGTGTCATCAATGATGAGGAAGGGAGGCGAGGATGACATGTTGAGGTTCATAGTCTGTAGACAAGGGGAGGAGTGAGCATGCGTAACAAGTCATGTGCTATATGTACAGTCACAGCAGAGAACGCAGAACTTATGAGTCTTTATACAAGGCTCTAACTGCAAGGGTATCACGCTGTGGCATGCTGAGTGGAGAACCAAGAGGACAAGTTAGATTGGGAAGAGTAAGGTAGTACAGAGGAATGTGCACCTGAGTGGAGAACCAAGAGGACAAGTTGGTTCCACTCAGGATGCTACAGGGAGGTTTATATACACTACTGCAGCTGAGCTTGAATTGAGTCTGAACACTGTCATGGACGCGTATTATTTTCCTTATTTTTCCGTATTTATATGGATTTATATGAGGAAGATACAAAGGGCTGAAGTACAGAGACTTCGAGTTAGTCACAAGGGTTTGCCACCCATGTGCACGTGATCGTGGGACTTAGGTCCCTTATACGTATAAGAGTTCTGATTGGTAGATAAGGACAGAAGGTCATGGAAGGTCCTGGAAGGTCCTAGAACGTGCTTAGTAGTTTACGCTTACTCGCTGTATTAGGTTTTACTCAGCAAAGTGGAGCCACTCGTAAGCGCTATGACAAGTGCATCAGTCAGCACAATAGATAGCGCTATTAATAGACACGACGCGCCAGCTCCTGAGTCATGGAGTCTTACTATACACTTAGTAATAGTGTTCAGACTCAGTTCGTACTCAGCCGCAGTAGTGTATATAAGCTTCCCTGTAACGTCCTGAGTGGAACCAACTTGTCCTCTTGGTTCTCCACTCAGGTGCGTATTCTCCTGTACTACCTTACCTCTTCCAATCTAACTTGTCCTCTTGGTTCTCCACTCAGCGTGCCACTGTGTGATATCTGACATCTTTGGTCTTGCATAAAGACTGCAAGTTGATAGTCCCTCCACAGTGACTGTACGTTTAGCGCGTGACTTGTCTCCGCGTTAGGTTGAGTGTGCCACCTTACAGTTCACATTATCTTCACACTTGACTTGGCGTAGCGCGGCAGTCGCACCGCTACAAACACTATTACTAAGTGTATAGTAAGACTCTGTGACTCAGGAGCTGACACGTCGTATCTATTAATAGTGCTATCTATTGTGCTGACTGATGCACCTGTCATAGTGCTTACGAGCAGCTCCACTTTGCTGAGTAAAACCTAGTACAGCGAGTAAGTGTAAACTACTAAGCATGTTCTAGATCCTTCCAGAACCTTCCATCCTTATCTACCAATCAGAACTGTGTATATGTATAAGGGACCTTTGTCCCACAATCACATGCACATGGGTGGCAAACCCTTGTGACTAACAAAAGTCTCTGTACTTTGGCCCTTTATATCTTCGCCATATAAATCCGTATAAATACAGAAAAATGAGGAAAATAATACATGTCCATGACAATTACTTTTTTTCTTTCTCATCTTTACCGGTGCAGGACCTCTCGCGGGATCCCTCCTGCAGCGGAACAACTTCACCGTGGCCTCAACACACCCACACCTGACCCTTACCCCACCACGTCAACATCGCTGTGACACCCTTTGACCCTATTGACACAGTCGCCACCGCCACCTCGATCTGCTATGACCCCACCAACACCGCCCACCTTGACGCAGTTGCACTGGCGCTGTCTTGATTCAGCCACCACTGCCACGTCAGCGCCACTCAGGCCATCCCGCCATCTCGTGGCACTTGACTCACTCAGATAAGTTTTTTTTTTTTACTTTTTCACTTATTTACTTTCTCATCTCGACTGGTGCAGGACCTCTGACCACCACTTCGACATGGCCGCAATGTTCTTCAACCCTGTTGACACAGCTGCCACCACCTCGACTCTGCCACACCGCCGCTGCCCCAATACGGTCACCACCACCACCCCGATCCACTGTGACCCCACCAACACTGCCTACCTCAACGCTGCCGCACCGGCACCATCTCGACTCCACCGCCATTGCCTCCCACTTTGCCATCACACACCTGCTCACCACACACAAGCCCCACTATGGTGCCACTGCCATTCCTGTCCACTGCAGCACCTGGCTCCCATAGTGTAGTGTTGTAGTTGTAGTTGTAGTTGTAGTTGTAGTTGTAGTTGTGTTACTCATAAATAAATAAATAAAATTTATTCTGCATGAATGTTGTCTGACTAAGAACTGACTATGAAATACTATGTCTATAAGATGTTGATAAGTGACCCGCGTGCACTTAGTGGCTCGCATGGACACGCAGATAACGGACTGCTTTAGATTAGATATACAGGACTTGTAGATTAGATTATGTTGATCTTTACAATCTCGGACTTCTTGTATTCTCTTATCTATGACATCACACGTACATGACATCATGGACTTCTCTAGACTGTCCTTGTACTATTGTCTTTGTACTTCCCTTTGTTTCCTTATCTTTATTGTGATGTCACTATGATATCATAGTCTGGACTTTTATTGTTCTTATGCCTTGTTCTCCCAGAACAGCACATTCCTTTGTCTGTATGTAGAACAACACATCTTGTATTTACTGTGACCTGTGTTACTAGTGTCACCCTCTGTAGCAGTATAAGTAGAGTACCATGTACGCTCTGGCACCACACCAGTTCTCATCTGTTGTGTGCCAGGTATGTCTTATCCTCTTGTATAAACACCAGTTCTCATCTGTTGTGTGCCAGACACCCTATCTGCTTCACTGCAAGTTTACTCTGTTGCTGCTTTCCAGTACACCCACATATCTCACCACAGTCTCCCTTGTCACTGTGAGTATGTCCTCCATGTCTACTGTTCATCAGGTTATGGGCCCTGGTGCCCAAGCCACTCCACTTGGCTGGTCACTGTGTTCCTAGGATCACACACCAGGTCAAGGTCTGTCTGGGGCCTCACCAGCCTTGCCCAAGGCAGTGGACACTGAGGTGTCAGTTGTCACTGCTGAGGAACCTCCTGTTTATGTACTGCCCAGTAGTCCTACTTTCACCCCTACTGTTTTCCTAGCCCCTGCGCTATGTGCAAGGAGATTGGATCTGGTAGCCCCTTAATCCATATCCAGGTGTGCATGGCCCACTGGGCTGTGTATTGTGGAGC
This sequence comes from Lactarius deliciosus, assembly GCA_021525775.1. Lineage (NCBI taxonomy): Eukaryota > Fungi > Basidiomycota > Agaricomycetes > Russulales > Russulaceae > Lactarius > Lactarius deliciosus. The sequence goes on along the minus strand of JAKELK010000030.1, from coordinate 493,940 downwards.
TTAGTGCCAGCTGTCTCTGGTGCTCCACACTGGGCGCAGGATCTCCTCACCATGGGAGTGTAAAACCTGGTTCAGACTCTGGGGGGTGTTCACCTTATGGTGTTCTGCAACCAGATACCTGCCTTGTAGCGGCAATGGGAAAGGATTCAGTAAAGCCACTTGTGGCTCAGAGGCAACCAATAGGCCAAGAAGGCTGAGGTAGACAGCCTTGGGCTCTGAAAGCATCATTCCATATCCCCCTGACGCAAACTAGTGAGCCGTGTCTTAGACACATCCTGGCTGGCAGCTGGCTCCTAGTATGGCAAAGGGATCTTCCAACCTGGGCCTAGCCCTTGTATCACTGGCATACTTCAGGAGGCAGGACATGTTAGCATTCTGGCCTTACAGATTCACAGACAGGAGTGGTTACCCCCCATATCTTGCAACTGTTATGAAGCACTGTCGCTGACTGCTCCTCAGCGATAGATAAATCATCCCCATGTCTTCTACACACTCTTCTCGTGCTGCCTTGCCCACTGGTGCCACCGGTGCAGCTGCAGGCACTGCAGGGGGCTCACTCCCCCCTACTGGATCCACACCCTCCTCGTGCATCTCCAATGCGTATGGAAACTCCTTCGGCATGCCCTCAGGCATTCACCTTACACGATTCGATGGGTCCAACTGGAATGAGTGGTCTGGGACCTTGGAGGCCATCCTCACGCTGCACAAAGCCGAGGATGTGTTCTACCTCCAGGTTCCTCCCTCTGGAGTCACCTCTGATGAGTGGGACTCAGTCCAGCGTCGGGCGAAGGCGTACCTCCGCCTCTACCTTAAGCCTGACGTCTACTCCCTCGTTGCTGACCCACTAGTCTACCCCACCTTCAAGTTGAAGTGGGACAAACTGAAGGACATATATGCTGGTGCTAGCAGCAGCACCACCATCTTTAATTTGTGGATCCAATTAACCCAAGCCCGCCTCGACAACTCCTCTCCCATGGCCTCCCAACTGGCCAAGCTCAATGAGCTGAGAGTCGGCCTTTCCAATGCGCAGATGGGTGTCACTGACACCCAGTTCTGTCTCATTCTCCTCCACGCCCTGCCAGCCTCCTATGAGGTTCTGGCATCTACCATCCTCACCAGTGGTGCCCCCTCCAAACTCAAGCACGCTGAAATAATTGCACGCATCGTTTCAGAGGAAGCGCGTTGCACTGGCCCCTCTGGCTCCTCCCTCAACAAGGCTGCCCCCATTAAGCCCACTAGCGGTGGCCGTAAGAAGAAAGACCATTCTTAACTTACGTGCCATTATTGTAACAAAAAGGGGCATATCAAGCCTGATTGCAGGCAGAGGAAGAAGGATGAAGCGGCGGGGAAGTTGAAGGACACAGGCAACAAGGCTGCCAACTCCCATGTACTAGTACCTACCACTGCCCCCATTAAGGAGGTCGATGATGAGCCCGCCATTAACTGGGCAGACAATGCAGTTGGAGTTGCCTTGTATGCTGCCTCACGTGTGCGTTGGATGATGGACAGTGGTGCCACACACCACATCACACCACATCGGTCCAATTTCAAGGACTACACCCCATGTAAAGGTACTGTGTGCCTTGGGGACAAGTCCACCATCGACCAAGTTGGTGTAGGCTCTGTCATCTTCACTACGAGCCAAGGCCTTCCAATCACCCTCAGTAATGTGCTACACCTTCCTCAGGTGAAGACACGCTTCTTGTCGACACGTGCCTTAGCACAAAAGGGTGTGGAAGTGGCCTTTGACAGTGGCTCATTTAAAATATCTGTCAAAAAGCAATGTGTAGCTATTGGCTACTTGGAGGACAGCCTCTACTGGTTGGACACTTCAAGCATTGGCCTTAATGCTCATGTCAAAAGTGCTGCCACCACTCTAGATATCTGGCATCAGCACAGGGGACACATCTCCTCTGCTGCTCTCAAGTTGTACGGTCCCTCTGCCACTACTGGCATGGACATTGACAGCTCTACCATGCATACTACTGTGTGTCATGGGTGCAAGTTGGGAAAATCCACTCGCCAACCTTTCTCTGTGTCCTCCACCAAAAGGACAACCTGTATCTTTGAGATTGTACATAGTGACCTCGCCAGTCCAATGCAAAGTCAGTCCCTACAAGGCTCCACATACACCGCCACCTTCATAGACGACCACTCCAAGCATGCAGTGGTGTACTTCATTAAGTCGAAGGATCAGTTTGTGAAAGCGCTGCAGATGTATTTGGCCTGGGGTGAAACCCAGATGTCCCATAAACTGCGCTGTATGGAGCGACGTCTGTGTGAGTTCGAAGCAGAGAGGATTCCACGTGGAGGGTTAGACAGAAGCTAGCAAGTCAGAAGGGGAGGACCCGAGAGCAAGTGTAGGCGAGTTGGGACGGAGCGAGTCGGGACGAGACAGGTGAACTAAAAGGGAGTAGGGACATTAGAGTGGTCGATGGAACTGCTTGGCGAAGGGGCGGGCGACAGCAAAAGCAAAAGCGTGGCTAGGCAGTGGCAGGCTAAAGGTCCGAGATCAGCGACTCAGTTGGCGATGGCAAGGGCGATGGCAATGGTGGTGGCAGTGGTGGTGGCGAAGTCGTTGGCAATGGCGAAAGGGGTGGCAAGCCTGAATCTGAGGTCGGCGGCTTGGATGGCAAAGGCAAAGGCTGGACGAGGTAAGGCTCTGGACATTTGTCACGGCGAGGACTAAAACTTAGAGGCAAGCAATGGAGAGAAGAGAGAGAACCATGATCCTATTTCCGAGTCAGAGAGCACGGTTTATATACATGCGAGCCTGTATATGACGCGTTCCGAGACTAAGTCGTAAGTGCGGTGGTAATGGAAAGGGACGGGAGAATGTATGAGTGTAGGTAGGGTGAGCACGGTGAGGCGGGGGCGAGCTGTGGCACAGGAACGAGCAGACAAACGAATCAAAGAGATACGGGTGTGGACACAAGAAACAGAAACCGATCATCTAAGTAAAGGGAAAGACATGGCATACGAAATATACTAACAAGGGAAATCGAGACACAGTGATGCACAACAATAAGACCTCGTCCGACTCCATCGGCAGCGCAATGGCCCGCGCAATCTCCAACGGCGTCTTGCGAGCGGTTAGGGGCAACCGACAGGGTGGATTGACAAGAAACAATGGGTGAAGGCTGAGGTTAGTGGAGTGATAGAGGGAAGTTTGACAGGTTGAAAGAGAACATCTGCGATCGACACAGAGGCAAGTGAAGCGATGAAAGGATGGCTCAGGCAAGGTGTCCGAGGCATGTCGTTCGGTGGCATTCCGTGGGTGTCCGGGGTCAGACAGGGCGGTGACGACTACGAGAGGAGATGGAGACGATGACAATACAGAAAAGACGAGAACTGAGACGAAGACGACGTGGCGAGACTTGGATTATGACTGAGTATTAGTGTATGAAGGAGACAGAAACACGGGGGCGAAGAGTGGCAAAGGGAAGCGGAGACCGAAATATGAACGGAGATGGCTTGACTTTGAATCCAGGTGGCTGCAGGTGGCTGAGGAATACAGTAAGCGGGTAAGGCTGAAACAGGTGAAAACAGGTGGTTTTGGGCCCAGAGCCTGAGGGAACCTTACAGCACGCACTCCACTCTGACTGAGGAGGCAAGTACATGGCGAGCCAAGTACAGGACATTCTCAAGCAGAGAGGGATAGAGCATCACCTTATGATGCCAGGTTCACCACAGTCGAACAGGAAAGCCGAGTGGTTTAACCACACCATTACAGATAAGGCAATGGCCATGCTGCATACAGCTGGCATGTCTAAAGGCTTCTGGGAGCATGCTATGAACACTGCAGTTCACATCTATAACCGCTCTCCCACCCACACGCTTAAGTGGCACACACCCTATGAGCTCTGGTACTCTGGCAAGGTACCAGATGTCTCTCACTTGCGCATCTTTGGATGCAAGGGGTACATGCACGTACCTGCTGATAAGCGTTGCAAATTGGATGCAAAGGCTATTGAAGTCACGCTTATTGGGTTTGAGCCTGAATCTAAGGGCTATAAGCTCTGGGACCGCCAAACCCGCTCTGTCCATTTGTCCAGGGATGTGACATTCGATGAGAGCAGCTTCCCGTCCCTCCAGGGTGCTGAGACACACCCACCACCTTCTCAAGTGGCCTCACAACCATTACCTACACCAGTAATTGCCGTACCTAGCACGTCGGTGTTACCACCACAGCGAGCACCCTCCCCTGCACACTCTGATAGCAGTGAGGAGGATGTTGAAGACATTCTAGACCCTAAACAAGAGCACCCACACATGCCACCACCACCTGCCCCACCCACTCTTCCTGTCACACCTAAGCGTGAACAGCCCCCTCTGACTTCACCACCGCCGCATCAAAGTGCAACGTGCATCATGCGCAATGTCCCTCCTCCCTCACCAGATATGCCTGGTGGCTTTGAGGATTGTGCACAGCATAGTCAGCTGTTGCGTGAAATGGACAATGCACCTAGACGCTCTGCCCGTGCACCAGTGCCCAATCCCCGCTACTTCACAGCAGACAATGTGGCCACACGTGGTAGATGGTTGGGGTTTGCAGAGCTGTTAGCTGCAGCTTACGTTGGAAGAGATCCTGCATCCTATGCAGAGGCCATGTGGTCTGTGGATGCAGGTGAGTGGACAATGGTGTGTCAATATGAGATGGATGCGCTCGCCAAGAATGGCACATGGGAGTTAGTGGATCTCCCGCCTAATCACAAGGCAGTAAAATCCAAATGGGTCTTCAAGCTCAAGGCGGATGGCCACTACAGAGCTCACTTGGTGGCTAAGGGGTTTATGCAAATCCCTGGCATAGATTTTGATGAGACCTTCTCTCCCGTCGCACGATTCAAGTCGCTGAGATTACTTCTGGCATTGGCCGCGCTGGAGGACTGGCACATCCATCAGATGGATGTCAAGTCTGTGTTCCTCAATGGCGTGCTTGATGAGGAGATTTACATGGAGCAACCACAAGGGTTCATCACCACTGGTTCAGAGATGAAGGTGTGTCGCCTAGTCAAGGCGATATATGGTCTCAAACAAGCCTCCCATGCATGGAACTTGCAATTCCATGGAGTGCTACTTGCACTCAGCTTTAAGCAGATGTTTGCTGATGCCAGTGTATATATGTTGCCTCAACGAGAGGGGGATGGACCACTCTTCGTTATCATTTACGTTGATGACATCACAATTCTGGGTGCCTCTCTGGAGAGAATTAAGTGTCTTAAGTCAGATCTTTCTGAGCGCTATGAGATGACAGATCTCGGGGAGATAGAGTCATATCTTGGTATGTGCATTGTGCGTGACCGCTCCCTCAGATGCATCAAAATAGACCAGTCTGGCTATGTCAAGGATGTCCTTGAACGTTTTGGCATGTCTGATGCCACTCCACACTCCACACCCTTGCCCGCTGGTGCTGATGAGCACCTTCATAAATATATGGGTCAGGCTACTGCCTCTGACATTACGCACTACCAGTCACTCATTGGTAGTCTGCTGTACGTTCAGATTGGCACTAGACCAGACATCTCCTTCGCTGTGTCATGTCTGGTGCAGTATGCAGCGAATCCTTCCCCCCAACATCTGTGACTTGCGCAATATGTTCTGGCTTACTTAGTAGGCACTGTGGACATGCGGATAGTCTATGATGGCACCAGTGGAGATGGCCTTGTTGGCTACTCTGACTCTTCCCTGGGTGACCAGGTTGATGACAGACACTCCACTTCGGGTTATGTGTTCCTTTTAGCCAATGGTGCAATAAGCTGGTCCTCGCGAAAGCAAAAGACAGTGGCTCAAAACACTACAGAGGCAGAATACATGGCCATGACCGATGCGGCCAACCAAGCCACTTGGTATCAGAGCTTCCTTTTGGAACTCAGGTATGAGGTCGACGACCCCATCCCATTGCATGGTGACAACAAGGGTGCCATTGACTTGGCCTTGAACCCTGTCACTGGGAGGCGATCGAAGCACATTGCCATTAGGCATCATGTCATTAGGGAGTACATCGAAAAGAGGACCATCACTCTTATTAGAACCCATACTCTGGAAATGGTCACAGACAGCTTTACCAAGTCACTCGCGCACACCCTGCTCCAACAACACAATGTTGACATGGGCTTGTGCTAAATCCTAGATTGCTGATCATGGGGAGATGTTGATAAGTGACCTGCATGCACTTAGCGGCTCACATGGACATGCAGATAACGGACTGCTTTAGATTAGATATACAGGACATGTAGATTAGATTATGTTGATCTTTACAATCTCAGACTTCTTGTATTCTCTTATCTATGACATCACACGTACATGACATCATGGACTTCTCTAGACCGTCCTTATACTATTGTCTTTGTACTTCCCTTTGTTTCCTTATCTTTATTGTGATGTCACTATGATATCATAGTCTGGACTTTTATTGTTCTTACACCTTGTTCTCCCAGAACAGCACATTCCTTTGTCTGTATGTAGAACAACGCATCTTGTATTTACTGTGACCTGTGTTACTAGTGTCACCCTCTGTAGCAGTATAAGTAGAGTACCATGTATGCTCTGGCACCACACCAGTTCTCATCTGTTGTGTGCCAGACACCCTATCTGCTTCACTGCAAGTTTACTCTGTTGCTGCTTTCCAGTACACCCACATATCTCACCACAGTCTCCCTTGTCACTGTGAGTATGTCCTCCATGTCTACTGTTCATCATAAGACAACTACAGAGTAACTACAGGGTTTTAACTAAGGTACTATGGATTACTATGCTGTCTATGGAAGTACTATGGTAGTATTAGACCTGAGTACAGTAGGGCTACAGTAGTACTATGGTAGTAGGCCTGGTACTACAGTAGAGCTACAGTAGTACTATGGTAGTAGGCCTGGTACTACAGTAGAATTACAGTAGTACTACATCGAACATAAACATTGCTATGCCACTACAGATTGCTACAGATACTATGGAACTACTGTAGCATTACTGTAGCAATATGTAGAGGAACAAGGATTGCTGATGTTGGTTCCACTCAGGATGCTACAGGGAAACTTATATACACTACTGCGGCTGAGCTTGAACTGAGTCCGAACACTATTACTAAGTGTACAGTAAGTAGTGTTGGGGAAGTTTGGTTTGGTTTGGTTTGGGCCAGTTTTGGCCAAACCGGAAACCGAACCATTTAATTTTCACCAAACCGAACCCAAACCGGCCCAAACCACTTCAAACTGTTCTAAACCGTTCCAAACCGTTCCAAACCGATTAAAAAAAGGTGTTTTAAATTGCTTCTTAATCGGTTTGGTTTGGTTCAAACCGAGTTTAAACCAGTTAAGACCTGGTTTAAACTTAATTTGACACCAAAAACATGAAATATTTTTAATAATAATAAATTTAACCATTTATTTTGGTTCAAACACAGTCAAACTTGGTTCAAACTTGGTTTGAACTCAGTTTGAACCAAACCAAACCATTTAAGGACAAAATATAAAATAATTTTTTAATAATTTTTCTTAATCGGTTTGGAACGGTTTGGCATCAGTTTGGGGGTCCCAAACCCCAAACCGAACCATTCAGTTTATTTTCAGAATTTTCCAAACCCAAACCGATTAAACGGTTTGGGTTCGGTTCAAACCGAGTTTGGATCGGTCTGGGACCGAACTTCCCCAACACTAACAGTAAGACTCCTTGACTCAGGAGCTGATGCGTCATATCTATAAATTGCACTATCTATTGTGCTGACTGATGCACCTGTCATGGTGCTTACAAGCGGCTCCACTTTGCTGAGTAAAACCTAATACAGCAAGTAAGTGTAAACTACTAAGCACGTCCTAGATCCTTCCAGAACCTTCTATCCTTATCTACCAATCATAACCATTTGTACATATAAGGGACCCAGGTCCCATGATCACGTGCACATGGGTGGCAAACCCTTGTGACTAATGAAAGTCTCTATACTTCAGCCCTTATATCTTCTCTGTATAAATCTGTATAAATACAGAAAAATAGGGAAAATAATACGCATCCATGACAGCCCCCGCAGAGGCATAACAGTATCGCTGTCACAGCACTGCGACACCATGTTGCTGTCATAGTGCTGTGACAATGTGTCACTGTCATAGCACCGCGACACTGTGTTGCTGTCATAGTACCGTAATGCTGTATTGCTGTAGTAGCACTGTGATGCCGTGTTGCTGTTGTGGTGCCACAACACTGTGTGCCATGTCACTGTCTTCATCACACCACAGTGCCGTCAAAGTAAAGTTGTGGCCAGATTTGCATGCCATGCTGGTGTTGTGGTGTCACAGTGGGGAATGGCAGCTCTTGTGGCTATAAGGTGGAATTGGCACTTGCAAGCCAAAGGTGGAGGCAGCCAAGGAGGCAGCACCGAGAATGTGTCAATGGTTGGAAACTAGAAAGAAAAACATTGTAGTTAGCTAAAAAGGAAAAGACAAAGGAAATACTTAGCTTCTTTAAATTGAGGGTTCACTGGGCCAAGCAGTGCAGTTGATGAGCATTGCCAGTGAGTGTCAGATGATAATGGCAGTCTGTTGACACATTGCAGCAGCGTCCAGTCCAGCCTGCATGCTCAGCGAAACCTGTGACCCATCACCATGGTGTCATGTGACAATGGCATGTGTTCCTCAACTTGAGGCTGGGATTCATGGCATCAACTATGTCAGCATTTGGAGGTTGTTCGATGAAGGTTTCGTGCTACAACTCGATGTGAGTGTAGCCTCTCCCAGACTTCTGCAGTGGTGGGAGGTCGATTGTACTGCTCTGCCAGGGCGACCCAATGGCCAGAGATGTTCTTGAGTGTTCAGAGTGTCTTTGGGGCCAGAGCCAACCACAAGATGTTCTACAGTGGAGGTTCTAGTGCGAAGTCCTCAAAGGATACAACTGCACTGACTTAGAGATGAGAGGGGGAAGTTGTAGTGTATACAAGAACTCAAACCTAAGGTCCTCATTCTACTACAGCCCACTATTTATACAAGTAGGAGACCAAGTCCACAACAACAGTACGTAGTGGCTAGGCTCAGTCATGACATCATTGATGATGTCACTAATGACATCATAGCCATCCTTGCATCAGTCATCCACAATGCCACATCTGTAAGGTAAGCGTCCACATGCGCATCCACATCAACATCCGTTATCTGATCTGACATCATAGTGACATCTGTAATAGTCTGGACCTAATAGACCACAACCACATGATAGATCCAACTCACATGGTACTCCGATCCCTTCCAATTCCTCTGTATACATCTGTGATCATGACATCACTCCCTTTTCAAGGTCGACATCCGCGTTAACTCTGTGCTGCCTGCCTACACAAGGCTTGCTCCATCCATTCTACCTGTACCTCCCTCTGCCCGTTGGTGACCTCGATTCTGTCCAGTGCGTGTGCCAGTTCCAGGCACTGATCACTGGCCTGCTTGATGGCCCCAGCACACGTGAGTCCATCCTGTAGGCGGGCAATCTCATGCCTCAGGCGTAGCTCTTCGCCGCATGCCACCCAATACTGATGAACCTCCATACTGAGGGTTGTGTCTTTGATGGCCTCAAGGGAGACATCCACTGCGATCTGATGGATGGAGCTTGTCCTTAAGGCAATGAGGTCATCTTCTGCGTACTTGATGACCTCATCTGTGTCGTACTGGGGGGTGGCATGAATGTACTGGCCATACAGGTAAGGGGAGTTGTGGCAGATAGCCAATACAAAGGGATCTGCTGTTTTGACTAGCTGTGTATAGCGGGTGGGCCACTGCCTACCCTCGTCGTCGGTGATAATGAATGGAATGAAGTCAGCCCCCTGGTTGTCACAAACCTAGAAACTTGGGTCGTGACTCAGGCATCTAAGACCGGTCCGCGCCGGCCTGGTCTTATGTAATCACCTTCCTAAAGGGGAAATCCGAGGTCGGAGTTTGAATTCCATACTCCGACGATCACGTGATCGGTCACGTGATCTCCCATGGTTTATCAAGTCACCTGACGACTCCAAGTCGTACCATTCCCTGGATTTATCTGATTGGACTGCGGAGCAGTCAAATCATTATGACACATCGACTGCGGGACAGTCGTACCACTTCTATGATTATTGTGATTGGACTGCGGAGCAGTCACACCACAATCGCGTCATCGACTGCGGAGCAGTCGTACGATACGCTCTTGTTTTCTCATTGGACACTATTCTTAGATGTCTCCGGAATGTTCCATTCCGCAGTATTCCGCAAGCACCCGTCAGGCGGCCCTAAGCCTGCCCTAAACCTACGCACAGACCATCCCTATAGGTATATAAGCTAGCGCAATAGAACGGACAGTCCCTCAGACTGTCCACTTGTGACATCCTCCCTTTGCCTCTCCCAGCCACCCGAGCCTGTGCCCCTTCAGCTGCAAGTCGAGTAGCTTGCACTTAGCGACACTTCCCTGAGCCGACGCGCCAGTTCTGTCGGTTGAGCCAAAGTGCCTCCATCACAGTAGTCCCTGTGCCCTGCCCCAAGTTCTCCACCACCCCCGGTCTTCTGACCCTGTCGTGCCTCCCTGTCGAGTGACAGTGAGTCATCACACTGGTTGTGCTTGAAGCCAAAGGGTGGCGGGGTCTTGGCGCGTGGTGGGGCAGTTTCTAGGCATGGGATGGCCTTGTCTTCGCTGGCAACTGCAGTTGTGCCATCCAAGACCATGTCAGCCTTGGCGCTGTTGATGACAGTGAGTAGTCGCAGAGTCTGTTGACATCCATGCGCCATTGGTCTACTGTCAGTATCACGTAGTGCTGGGGTTTCTTCACCAGGAGGGGCCGGTTGTGGAACGTAACCATTTTCTTGCACCTCCCATCCTGGGGTGTCGTCTTGGATGTGTTGGTATGAGATTTGCTTGTGTTCAATCTAGGGATGGCCCGGTCCGGTCCAGATTGGGGTTCAGACCCGAACCGCACCGGACCACACCCTAGGTCCGGTTCACAGCCCAGCTAGGGGGTCTGGTTTGGGGTTCACCATCGACCGGGGTTGATGTGAACCCGGACCGGACCGGACTGCACCTTGGACCACTAGTAGGGCCACAAGCACACGTGCACAACGCAGAGTACTTGCAGTCTGAAAAATACTGGAAAATGTATATGTATTGTGGAATGAAATATCTACAAGTAGTTACTACAGGACCACCTTGCCTGCTGCTACCCCACTCCTTCGTCGTCATCGTATCGCTGTGCTGCACCATACTGTCATCGTCGTTGCACCATAGTCGTTGTAGTTGTCACACCGTCATCAGCGTTGTTGCTCCTGTCGCCACCGTTGCCGCACCATCACGCCAACATCGTTGCCATTACCACTGTGGCTATCGTCGTCGCTGTCACAATGTCGCGTTGCCATCGCCATTGTTGCCTCGATGTCGCTGCCTTGCCTTGCCATTGTGGCTGGCTGTCGCCTTGTCATCATCACTTGCAGCTTGAATTAGAATTGACACACAGCACAGCTGCGGTGCGTCGTTGCTATGGGGGCACAGGGAGTGGGTAGTGGTGTGGTTGGGGACCCGGGGAAGCGGTTTCGGTGGTGATGTTGATGATGGTGGGTGTTTCGCCAAGGAAGTTATGTAGATCTGCAATAAATGTTAACGCGTCGTAGCTTAAACGAACTAATATTGTACTCATCTAGTTTATGAGGGTGGCACCATTGTTGGTGTCTCGTGAACACCCACAGCAGGTGCAAGCTGGTTTGTATAAGAGTAACGGCTGCTCGTTAGTGGGGATGCAAGGGCCTGGGTTCAGACTTATGACCTTGGTTGATGACTTGGGGAGCGAGGGCTGGGGCGGGGCGATAGTAGTGCGGGGTGGTGTACTGGTGATGTGGTCCAGTATGGATGTGCAGCGAGTGGAGTCTAAGATGAGTGAACCATTACAGCAAGGGGAAGCGGAAGACAGAAACAGAGGGGTTGGAGGGTTTACGAAGCAAGGGTCGGCGACGCACAACATGAAGAACAAGGGAAAAGCTTCCCATGCCCATGTTCGACAATGAACGTATGAACGTGACATCTTTTTTTTGACCACATTTTTGACTGTAAATTTTACCACAGTACTGTCCCACTCTTCTGTCTCATTCACGCTGTAACCAGTCTAACAAGTTATGATCCACATAGCACCGAGGGCCACACCTCCATGCAGAGGCGAAGACAACGGGCTACGTCAGGCACCTTCTTTGGTGCCGTCGTGCTCACTGTCTTCTCACTGCTATGGAACATGTGACAATGGCAGATGGCCCCACCACTCTACAACAATGACACAAGCCACAAGTGGTGTGGGTTTCCCACCACAATGACACCTCAGCCGTGCATGATCCCAACTGTAATGGCCCTGACTCAGCCACATACTACCAAACCCAGACTCAGACCACAACCACCACACCACGACCGCCGGGGTATCCCACTGAGGGATGAGGCCTGTAAAGTGTGACTAAAACTGCGATCGTTATGAGGAGGATGCAGGAGACGAAGATGGGTGGCAACGGTAATGCGACAATTAAGGCGACAACCACTTCATTATGACCACAACAACAACTACCCCTAAGAGATGATGATGATGACGGCCAATGGCGAGGTGGCAACAGCAGTGACGAAGACGACTGCAGTTGCGATAAAGTGATGACAACCCAACTACGACTGCGACCACAATGACCACGAGGAGACGACAATGAAGATGATGCGACTGCGACGCAACAACAGTGGCGACAAGCGTGAGCTGACGATGACAACGATGGCAACGTGATGGCAGTGGCGACGACCCGACCGTGAGCGACTTGAGGACCACTACGTGCACGGAGGGACAAAAGGCTGATATCAAACAAGTAAGTGGACTCGGACTCGTCGCAACTGGATCTTCAACTCATATCTCTTTGTGCAGCTCGAGCAGACCGTGACCATGCCCCAAACCGTTCTCACGCTCTCTCCAGGACAGGTCACCATCCTTTTTTCACCACTGCTACTTGTCACATGGCTGAGCCAGTCGCCGAGATCAGAGCAGAGTATCAGCCTCAGCGCCGAGAGCACTGCAAAGTTGGGAAGGCAATGGGAAGGGGAACAAGTAGCAAGTGCCCATGACTGTGAGCCTGGGTATAGGTTTCGCATGAGTGCAGGTGCGGGTAGAGTAGCTGTATGTCTCCTGTAAATGTTTTTAGATTTTTAGAGATTTTTTTTGTTTTTTGTGCACATTCAGGGTCTGGTTTGGGGTTCGCTGCCTCTGAGCCCCAAACCGGACCTGAACCAGACCAGACCTCAAAGAGGTTCGGGTTCGGCCTGAGAGCCCGAACTGGACCCAGGTCTGGTTTGGGGTTCGAAAAAAATGGTCTCCGAACTGGACCACACCAGACCGGAACATCCCTAGTTCGATCTGCTGCAGGCTTTCATGAATGATAAGTGGGGTGGTGGGGTGAGGCTTGAGCGATTCCTCAGCTGCTGCTCAAGCTGCTCTAAGGAATGCAATCCCTGTGCCAAGCTCTGCTGAGCCGTCTGTGGGGTCTGCTTGGCGAGCTGGGGTGTTGGTGGCATTGTTGTAGGCATTGCAGGAAGCAGGGCGGGACATAGGCTGGGATGAGAAGAGTGTGATGAAAGAAGAGAGGAGATGTTGGGGATAATCTTCTTCTCCGACTTCTGCCTGCCTTATATGTGTTTCGGTGGCGGGGTGTGAATTTTTAAACTCCCGCACTGCTTCGTTGGCATGCATATCATCCCAATTGACCCACTGGTTCTCTGTGTCTGAGTAGCCCTTCCATTTGACTAGGTATTGGAGTTTCTTCCCACATCCGAAGCATTGTGATTGGAGGATTCATTCAATTTCATATTTTTCTTCCCCATCGATAAGGTCTGGGGGTGGTTGCATACAGTAGGGGCTGTGGACAATGGTTTTGATGTAGGGCATAAGGAGATCCACATGGAATACCAGATGTATCTTCCAATGAGGAGGCAAGTGGAGTTTGTACATGACTTTGGATAAGACTTGCTCCACTTTGAAAGGTCCATGGCGCTTGGCTGATAGTTTCGCCATAGGTGCCTGTGTCTTAAGGTTGCACCCTTCAAGCCATACCTTATCTCCTACATTATATTTGCGTCCTTCCTTCTTGGCTTTTTCCCATTGTGACTGCACTTTGATCATGAGTAGAGATGTCAGGTCCGGTTGGGTCTGGTTTTTTTCCCCTTTTGGCCACAACCAAAACCGCAACTGGTTGGTCTTTTTCTGGCTGTGGCACAACTGACAACCGGACCACGACTGACTGGTTATTGTCAGTTGTGTGACTGGTTGTCATCGGTTGGGACCGGTTCCAACCGCCCAATGGGCCAATATGGCCCACTGCTGGTAGGGAATGACAGGGCAGTGACCTCAACACCACAGTATAGGGACATTGGCCTATCTGTGGGTTATTTATTACCATAGACTGAATAAACTACACTACTGAACATAACTACTACTGAACAATGTATTGTAAACGAGTCGAAAGAAGTAACCAATGCCGCAGAGTCACTGCTCCCCACTGTTGTTGTGTCCTCGTCCCATTGTGTGTTGCATTGTGTGTTGCATTGTGTGTTGTGTGTCATTGTCGTCATCACTGTTGTTGTTGTCACTGTCGTAGTTGTTGTTTGGTATTGCTGTGGTCTTCACCTCGCTGTTGCCATAGTTGAGTTGGAGATGGTGCGAAGTGCCTTGCACCTTGCCTGCCATTGTGGTTGAAGTGTGGGGCGGTGGCGGTGTCGGGTGGGTAGCTTGATGGGCTCAGTGCTGCATCGGCGAAGTTGATGCTGTTGTTGTTGTGGGTGAAGGTAAATACTCAGCCATCACAGCTAAGTCACAGTTCCCTAAGCATGAGTATGCATATATGGCCCAGGTACTGCCAGTTTGTTTGCTGCATGTGCACTATCAATGTATCACAACAACGTGCTATCAACAACAACGACTGACCAAGACCACTGGCATCATGCACTGGCACCTCCCTGACGCAGCCCCAAGCTGCACGTGCTACAGACTGCCACCAGGGCCCTGCCAATGCAGTGGCCCCAACCACAACAACGGTGGGAACAGCGGCAACAGTGACCACGACAAGGCGACATCGACAGCCACAATGCTTGGGTGATAGCGGTGTCAACGGCAACAGCAACGACAGCAGCAAGAAGACTGATGACGACTGCGACAGCGACAGCAACTACTACGATGGTGACAGTGACTATGATGACAACGGCAATGGTGACTACAACAACGGCAACAGCAATGGCAACTACAACAATGGCAACAGCAATGGCAACTACAACAACTATGACGGCAACAGCAACAGCGACTACAACAACTACAACAACTACGACTACATGACAAGACGACAACGACAGCATTTTCATAGTTATTAGTAGTAATAGTAGCATTTGTTTTGAATATTACAAGCCTCTATAAAGCTCTCTTTTGATCTGTAATACCACACCCATAGCTGGGTTGCAACCGGTTGGAGAAGGTGACGCAATTGCAGCAACTGCAACAGTCTTTGTAATTCTGCATACCTTCCCACAATCATGAGAACCTTTTTGTAGCTCCAACCAAAAGTGAAAATAGGTGCATCACCCATAAATAATTAATTGCCAAGTGATCATCTGCCATAAGTAATAACAAATAAACAATCCTGCCAACCATAACCCTATGAATGAAATTTGGTGCCACACCTAATGACACATAACCACCCATTTCGGCCCCTTTGACTGCTCATTCCCCCTTCCTGCCACTTCATGCAATGAAGAGCGCATCCAGCCCATACAATGTGCAACCTCATGCCACATCTCCAGCCTCTACGACGGTGCAGCGCCTTGAGGTGCTCTTTCAACATGAGCTGCGTGTTGCATGCGGGACATGCAGCTCCTGTTGGTAAAGTTCGTCATGCTGTTCCTTGTCTTGGTGGCATGTGGCAAAGGTGTCAATTGAGCTCGCACAGGTAAGGGGCACAGTGCATAGGGTGCAACATGTACGGGTACGTTGTCATGATCAAATCAAATCGGGAAAATACAAAATCAAGGATGACGCGGGGTTCTAGCAAGCAGCCTGATGTATGTTTGAGTGCTCCCAAGCATCACTCCCCACTGCCCATGCGCATCACCACTCCATACACCCAAATTCCCCAAGTGCTGGTGTGTGTTTGGGCGTTCCCCGGCCTTGCTCCCTCCTCACCTCCCCACATGCGCTGCCATTTTGAGGCCCCAACACCACAGCCCCACACTGTGCACACTATGTAGAACACCATGAGCAGGATAACTACAGCCCACACGATCGAGGTGGCACCCAGTGGAGCATGATTATTTAGGTACACCCCCATTCCCCACTTTTCGTACAATAATTGTACAGAATGACATCATGACAGTTCACCACTGCTGCTGCTCATGGTTCCGTGGGCTTCGAGGACACTTGTTGCTAGGGATTGCCAGGGGTAACCCTGGGGTTTTCCAGGGCTACCCGTACCCATACCCCAACATACCCGTACCCGCTACAGGGGTACAGGTTTCAATGGGTCAGGGTATGGGTTCACACAATTTTGGTGGGTTCGAAAACCTGCTGTGGGTTTTCAAACCCATTGTGAACTTTCAAACCCGTCATGTTTTTTTGAGCCCATGCTGGCACTACTATTACATCAAAACTCTAATACTATATTGCCACTGCCATGATACTCAGCCATCTGCGCGTACAAGCGGGTGCTTGCTGAATGGGACAAGGGGCTGGCAGGCCAAGCCGCCAAGTAGGTGGTGGTGGCATACACACTTGAGGTGCACAAAGTGTCGGTATGTCAGGTCAAGGGTGGAGGTTGAGTACTTGCTGCGTGCAGCAATTTGGGGTGTAATAGGCTGATGTGCGGCATGGGTGATGTAAGCGGCACTGATCGGGCAGCTTGCTGGATCCTGGAGGCAATGTCGAGAGAATAAAGCAGTCTGAAGTGGAGATAAAGCTGTCGTTAGCGAACATCACCAAATGGACAGTTGTGCACAGAAAGTCAATTCACAAACTTCACGCATATCAGACAGACTTCAAGTCAAGGCCCCAAATGGTGGAACCGCATATGCACTTGAGGTGTGCAAAGTGTTGGTATGTTGGGTTGAGCGTGGAGACTGAGTACTTGCTGCACACAGTGATTTGGGGTGTGATAGGGTGATGGGCGGCATGAGTGATGTAAGCGGTGCTGATCGGGCAGCTTGCTGGATCCTGGAGGTGATGTCGAGAGAATAAAGCAATCTGAAGTGGAGATAAAGCCGTTGTTAGTGAACATCACCAAACAGACAGTTGTGCATGGAAAGTCAATTTGCAAACTTCACGCATATCAGACAGACTTTGAGTCAAGGCCCCAAATGGTCTTGCTCTGTCGATTTGCAGAATGGTTCTCTGTTCACATGAGCAACTTCAGGTTTCAATGGGTATGGAAAGAATTGTCCATCACCGTAAACACATCTACTAATTAAATTGAATCCCATCCAACCACAAGCTCTTCCTCGTCCTCATCAGCAGGGACCTCTGGTAAGACAACAATGGCCTTGATGTCACTATCCTTCACATATCCAAGACGGCTCCAGACCCCAAGACACATCAAGGCATGTGTTGTCTGAACCGAGAGGTGACTATGGACGTGGGATAGGACAAGGCGCCCTTGGCTGAAAACCCATTCAACGTTGACCAAAGTAGCTAGATAGGAAAATCAAACAGAGAATGGGAAAAGGCAGTTAATGTGAAGTACGTACCTGGTATTGTCAAGTAATCTAAAGCCATGCAGTGAAGGTGAGGATATGCAAGCTTATGTTCATGCCACCAAGCGCAAATGTCAGTAACATGTTCTGGGTCTGTGCTAAGATACCGTTCAAGTTCACCACGTAATTCCAAAGGTGTTGGAGCAGCAAGTGCAGGTAAAGTGTCAAACATGTTCCCTGGTGTTGGAGGTGGGGGCTAGGGAGTCAGGGATTAGTTCATTCAAAAGGATTGATGCACAGCAACTAACAAACCTTGTTAATTGGGTCTTGAACATCAAGATCCATGAACGTGTAGGTCCAATCAAACTCCGTGCAAACAATGGAGTGTGCAGCTTCGGTCCAATTGTCTTCCCATCCCGCAGTCTTGAAGTATTTCAACTTGTGGTGAGGGTGAAGAACTAACGATAGATGTCAGTTAGCATGCCGAATGATAATGGAGTGGGCCTGGCGACTTACTCATAGCAATATGGTAAACCTCAGAACTGTCAGTTTTATTGTAGTACCGGTTGAGGGTTTTCTTCCCGATAGCAAGTGTGGCACGGATGGGCAAGGAAAAAGAAGTGTTTTGTGTTGCTGTGGCCAGATGAGTGTTGATGTGGTCCATGGCAGGTATAACAACGCTGATGCTTGGTGTGTCCCAAGAAAAAAAGAGTGTAGCATGTTTGAAAATCTAGGTAATGGGTTATTTCTGGACTGTAGCACAAAGAAAGAAGAAAAAAATGCCTTCAATGTATCCCGCAAATGAATGGCAATGGCCCATTCTTCATCTTCCAACTCGTATTTGTGAAGGTTGAAGTCACAGTTGGACACCAGATCATCAAGGGCAACATGGTAGGCAATAGCAAAGTCAAGCATATCTTGAGTTCCAGTGTGTTGAGACATCATGAGGCATGACCTGAACTGCGAGGCCAAGTTCCTTGAGCTCGGCGAGCCACTGAGGGAGGAGAATGGTAGAAGAGTTTTTGATTGCATTGGTGATCACACGAAGCTGGGTAAGCTGAGGTAAGAAGCTGAGTTTGAAGGACCTGAACCATCCGTTACCTTAGCGAGCATCGACTGAATCGGAGCAACGCTCCCCTCAAGTTCTGCTATCTCTCCCACTGACATACCTTCACAATCTTCTGCCAGACTATTTTCATTGTCATCATCTAGTTCAAGTTCATCTGTGCCAGTGTCCAGTTCTTCATTGGGGTCCATGTTATCTGAGACACTCTCAAGTTCCTGGGCCAGCGCTTCAAGAGCCATGGCAGCATCACTGAGGTCTTCTCCTTTGTCCATTTTCCTAGGGGCATCAAATTGATGAAGGATACTTCTGGCAACCAGGTTGAGGATGTGGGCAAAGCATCTTGTCTGGTTGGCTGCACCTGGGAAGCTTTTGATGAGTGTGGATAGATGCCCAATCATCTTGTCGTTGTTGGATGCATTGTTGCAAGTAATGCTGAGCATCTGGTACCACAATGTGAGTTTTATCTGCTATAGCTTTCCTGAAGTCGACATAACTAACCTTGTCCTGGATTCCAAATTCTTTTAGGACCCTCACAAATACGACAGTGAGGTTGATGCCCGAGTGCGACTCAGCCACTTCGACAATGTCCAAGAGCATCAAAATCGGGACACCTTCGCTCTCAAAGTGGACAGTCATGGCCATATACACCTTGTGATTGGGTGATGTCCAGGCATCGGTGGTGAAGTTCAACACGCCACCATATCCCTACCATGTCAGGTCAGTAATATGTCATTTTTTGATGAGAAAAGGCCCACATTACCTGTAACATATGAGCAACACGCTGTTGTACATGCACAAAGACCCATTTTATGTCCTGAGAAATTGTTTTGGCTGATGGGATGTAACATGTAGGGCGGCTGGACATCATCAATTTCTGAAAACCCAGATCGTTTACAATCTGGAAGGGTCGCTTGCTTCTGCGACCCAACGAACGAACTCTGCACTAGAGGCGTGGTCAGAACCATCAAGAGCGCACTTGGGGGTAGAGACAATGAAGCATACCATGCCTCAATAGTTGTAAGCTGGCAATGGCTGTAAGTTATCTTGTCTTTTGCGATACGTTGAAAGGCTGCTGTGATTGACCCATCCACGGATTTGACCTTCTCTAGAGCATCATGAGCAGCCTGCACATTTTTAGTCGCATCAGCCGCTGCTACTACTTCATCCCCCCAGCAACCTTTTGTGTGCTTTCAGAGGTTGCCCATCGATTTGGCGTCACAGGTGTCCAGATACTGGCACACCATGCGGCCATTTCCCTTGCCTACACAACACTTTGCGTTACACTCAAAAACATGGACATGGCGCCCATTGATCACCTCAATTAATGGTGTGAGTTTGAAGAACACATATATCGGTGAGTTCCAATCCTTCAAGAGATGTTCTAGACTTGGAGGGGTCAGCGCCTGATAAACTCAGAAACTGACTATGCCTACCCAGCTCTGCCTCAGCCATCTCTTCAAGTCTGACAACTTCGTCATCGCTGCTGTCTACATGCTCCAGGATCTGAGATGGTTCAATGTCTTCATCCACAATTTCCACTCGGACTGCAGTTCGATGGCAGGTGGACTGCAACAGGTAAGTTGGTTGTGTCGCGTGGCGGTATATAAATAATGCTTACCCTTGGTGCTGCCCTTTTGTTAGGACACTTCGGTCCCAATGGCAATGTCAACGTCACCTTCAAATTCGCATCTTTTGCAGCTTGGCGAGCTTTCTTGTTTGCAAGGAGTGGGTCGCCATTATCTGTTGCCCACTCCATTGCAACACGCTTGCGTTGAAGGCCCAAAGATTCCGCAGACATGATGTAGTAGTCCAAGACTCTGGTCAACTTTTTATTTTGTATTTAATAGACATTTCCGAGGCATGATTGAATCAGATTGATGGACAGGTTAGTGGGCGCTGTGTGCTAGTGGATGGGGGCCGTGCGATTTGCCGCAGCATGTTCCACCACATTCCAACGTCCGCCGCTGCTGGGGCTCCATGGCCTTAGTCACGGTAAATATTTGTTCGACCTGCCACTAACCTGCTGAACCCCTGCTGCGGGTACGGGTACAGGAGGGTTGCCACAACACAACCCATACCCATACCTGGGGTACCCTACCTGCTACCCGGCCCGGGTTTTCAAACCCATGGGCAATGCCTATACAGAATACACGGACCTGGAGGTTAAAACTGGAAACAAAAGCGACATCCTGCGATTCTACATCACGGACATAGGAGAAGATAACCTCCTCCTGGGCTACCCATGGTTGGCAGCCGGAAACCCCACGATCGACTGGACTGAAGGAACAGTTAAAGAAGTAACGCTGAAGACCTCAGGAGCCGACCTGTGGACGCCCACGAACCAATGAGGAGGGATACGACGCATCTGGCAACACGGATGAGAAACGAGAGAATGGGCGCATCTGTGAAAAGTCACCCAAGCGCAAGCATGGGCTGAGCAAGCACAACAAAATGAACCAGATATACCCTGGCAACAACGCATCCCCAAACACGACCATTGTATTGACACAAGAAAATATTCTGCGAAGACACAGCTGGACAATTCCCTGAAAAGCGAGAATGGGATCATGCCATCGAGCTCAAACCCGACGCACCCACGATGCTCGACTGCAAGACCTACCCGCTCGGGCCAAGGGAGCAGGAGGCCCTGCAGGAATTCCTCAACAAACACCTAAGAAAGGGATACATCAAGCCAAGCAAGTTGCTGTACACCAGCCCCTTCTTCTTCATCAAAAAGAAGAGCGGAAAGTTGAGGCCGGTCCAAGACTATCAGCAACTCAATAAATGGACAATAAAAAACAGATACCCCCTACCACTAATTGCAGAGCTAATCAACCGAGTAAAGGACGTGACCCTGTTCACAAAATTCGATGTACGTTGGGGGTACAACAATGTATGCATCCATGACAAAGACACCTGGAAGGCAGTGTTCAAGACCAATCGTGGGCTGTTTGAGCCCCAAGTCATGTACTTCGGGCTCACAAACTCCCCTGCAATGTTCCAAGCAATGATGAACACAACATTCTGAGAAGAAATCAACGAAGGGTGGCTGACCGTGTACATGGATGACCTGCTGATAGCAACAAATGATGACCTCGCGCAGCACCAACAATACGTCCATCACATACTAGACCAACTGGCTGAGCACGACCTGTACCTCGATCTGACCAAGTATCACTTCGAACAACGAAGGATCAAATACCTGAGGATGATACTTGAACCAGGAAGTGTCCGGATGGACCCTGTCAAGATTGAGGGCATCGCCAAATGGCTGACACCCCGTCGTGTTAAGGACATCCGTGGGTTCTTAGGAGTTTGCAACTTCTATCAGAAGTTCATCTAAAGATTTTGGGAAGATTGCTAAACCACTGAATTGACTCACAAGTAAGACTCAGAAGTGGGAATGGACCAAGGACTGCCAAAACACCTTTGAAGCGCTCAAAAAGAAGGTTACTGAGCAACCCGTCCTTGTCCAAGCGAACCACACAAAGCCCTTCATTGTCCAGACTGACGCCTCCAGATTTGCCATGGGGGCCACACTGAGTCAACGAGACAAAGAAGGACGACTCCACCCAATCGCCTTCATGTCGCACACACATTTCGGACCAGAATGCAACTGGAGCATATATGACTGGGAGCTATATGTGGTAATATGAGCACTGAGAACATGGTGACATTACCTGCTAGGAACACTGCACACAACTGAGATCCACACTGACCATCGCAGCCTGGAATACTTCCAACAACCACAACAAGTGAATGCAAGACAAGCCCACTGGCACCTCGAGCTCGCCAACTACGACCTCATGATCTGACACGTACCGGGACACATGAATGTGGTCGCCGACCAGCTGTCCAGACAACCAGACTACGCACAAGGGAACAAAGAAAACAACCAAGTCATCCTGCTACCCCCCAAAATGTTCGTCAAAGCCACTAAAACTGCGAGCAAGACCCACATACCAGACAACCCCATCCTCCAATGAGCAATCCTACAGCGGTTCCATGATCATCTGCTCGCAGGACATCCAGGACAGCTCAACACATGGAGACTGATCCAACAAGAATGCGAAGGACCAGGACTGTGCAAATTTGCGTTCGAATACATAGCTGGCTGCACCCAGTGTCAGCAGAACAAACCAAGATTGAACAAAAAACGCACCCCCCTGTACCAGTTTGACGTCCCAGCGGAAGAAGGCCTGTTTTGTTTGATATCCCTAGACCTCATTGTCGACTTGCCCAGGTCAAGGGGGAAAAACGCCATCCTTACGATCGTCAATCAAGGGTGCTCAAAAGCCACAAAGTTCCTACCATGCGAAACCACGATCACAGCTGAGGGCGTTGCGACCCTCTGGTTCAAACACCTCTTCCCATGGTTTGGCATTCCCCACTGTGTCATTTCCAATAGAGACCCTCACTTTACGTCTCAATTCGCATGAGAGTTATGTCGGCTAGTGCATGCACAACAAAATATTAGCACTGCATTCCACCCACGCACCAATGGACAGACAGAATGTCTCAACCAGTGGATTGAACAGTATCTGTGAAACTGGATCGCCAAAGACCCGACCTTGTGGACAACCTACCTCCTGATCGCCAAGTACGCCCACAACAACTGGGCCCACAACATGACGAAGCTAAGTCCTCATCAGCTCCTCTTCAGAGCTGATATGCCTGTGGTCACTGACAACGACCCGACAAACACACTGGCGCTAGAGGAACGCCCCAGACAAGATCAGAGAGTATCGAACTAGGGCACAACGCCTAGTGTTCGAAAGTCCAGTCCTATGAATTGGAAAAAAACCAGGACCGGACCGGACTGCAACCGATGGCAACCGGACCTTCGGTTGCGGTTCATCCGGCCTGGGAATTTTACCGGTTGCGGTTCATCCAAATTTGGCATGTGGGTGAACCGCTATGGGACCGGTTGGGACCGGTCTCAACCGGTCCGGTACATGACGCTGGACACTACAACCATGACCTACCACGACTAACACTGTTGACGCCAACCGCAACACGAAGATGACTGCAACAACAACAACAACGGCAGCCATGGCAGTTGGCAGTCAGCAATCGCCGCCACCATGTGACAACCCAGACAAAAACTCGAAGACAGCGCCAACCACCATGGCCAACACAGCCATGACGGCTACGACGACCACGACGGCGGCTACTAAGGCGACTAAAGTGACGACAACGACACTGCGTGACCCATGGCGGCTCACCAACCGACTGCTACGGCCACCACAGCATAACGACGGCTACAACGATATGACGACAACTTCAGCAACTTGGGCAACAACTAGTGTAACGACTTGGGCGACAACTACAGCAACGACTACGGAAATGACTAAGGCGACAACTTCGGCAACGACTTGGGCAACAACAACAGCGACTACGGCAACTACTAGGGCGACTAGAGCGACGACTAAGGTGACAGATTCGGCGACTAGGGCGACGACTAATGCGACAAATACGGCGATGACTGAGGCAACAACTACGGCGACTAGGGCGACGACTAAGGCGACGAATACGGCAACTAGGGTGACGACTACGGCGACTAGGGCGACGACTTGGGCGACTAGGGTGACGACTAGGGCGACTAGGGTGACGACTGAGGCGATGACTACGGCGACTAGGGCAACGACTGAGGTGACGACTTGGGCGACTAGGGGGTGACTAGGGCGACAACTAAGGCGACGAATGCGGCGACTAAGGCGACGACTACGGCAACTAGAGCGACGACTACGGTGACTACGGCGACAACTGAGGCGACGACTAGGGCGACTGCGGCGACGACTGAAGCGATGACTAGGGCGACTAGGGCGACGACTGAGGCGACAAATATGGCGACTACGGCGACGACTACAGCGATGACTATAGCGACTACGGTGACACTGCGTGACCCATGGCGGCTGGCCTCTACGACCACCACAGCCATAACGATGGCTACGACGCTGCGCGGTTCACTAACCAACCACTACAACCATGTCGCCGATCACGACAACAACTACAACGACGACCGCAACGGTGGCAATGGCGATTATATTAGCTATATAGTCTTGTACCAGTACTAGTAGTATAAAATTTGATTACATCATGTTATGCTTTGCAGTTGCAGTCGGTCCGTGACCGGTTGGGACCGGCTCAGGATGAGCCGGTTTAGACCACGTGAGCTGGTCTTTCGAGAATCCAGCAACTGCATAGGACCGGTCTTTGTCGGTTCGGTCCAGTTTTGGGTGAAGAGGATGAACCGATCCATCGGTTGCGGTCCCGGTCTTTCCAAATTAGGCAAAAAAACCGGACCAGACCGGACTTTCAATCACTAACAACACCTCCTTAACAACAAACCGTTCAACCCGGACATGATTCCACGTCGCTTCACAGAAGGAGATCGAGTATGGCTAGAGGCAACGAATATACCGGCCAACTATCAGACCCGCAAATTCACCCCACGACGACATGGGCCCTTTGTAATTAAACAGAAAGTATCTCCCGTTGCATACCAGCTGACCCTTCCCCCGTCCTGGAAGATACATGATGTGTTCCATGTCGACATGCTGTCACCATATCAGGAGACAGTTGCTCATGGCGAGAACTATGCTCGACTGCCCCTGGACCTCGTGGGAGGCCAGGAAGAGTTTGAAGTTGAACGTATAGTGAGCTTGAGGAGATTTGGATGTAAGCGCACCCTCCAGTATCTCATTAAATGGCTTGGCTATCCAGCGTCTGAGAATTCCTGGGAGGATCACACGAACGTGCATGCCCTGGAACGCATCAAGGAGTTCCATCGCCAACACCCCACTGCAATCAAATGTGTGAAAAACACCAAAGAAGTATGTATAAGACGAGCAGAGCTGACGGACGGGTTCGTCCCCCATCACCGCAGCACCCCCCGAGTACAGCAGGAATGTCTCGCATCCCCCGCAGTCTTCTCCCCTCTCAGCTCGACGACACCACCCTCGGATTGCTCATTGATCTTATGGTCAGCCAACTGTCAACCCTGCCTTATGCCTGTCAAGCGACGCAGGTCATCGACCTTAGATCCGTACACACCAACACCTCCCCTCTGGCAGGATTCCAACCCATCACCGCGGATCTCGTGGATCGCTACCCAGAGCTCGCCTTCGCCACGGAGCAAAACCCGGAGCTCCACATCCAACAGTACATACGCATCATACACAGCACCATCCCGTACGCCCTGGCCGTCAACGGACGTGGCAACAACCCCACTCGCATTGACCTCTATGCCCAACCTCAACTGGGCAGACCCAACGATTGGCCTCGGACCTTCGAAGAGGCCCTTTGCCCCGCAACACCCGATAGAGACCCTCTCCTACCTTGGCTGCTCGTCCTCGACGACCTCGGAGTCAAGGCTGACTTCGAGCGCTATTGACTCCAGCAACAGGAAGAGCTGTATTGCCAAAGAAGACTCGAAGACTACCGTTGGTGCGCCCAGGCCCACAAACTCGAGGTGGAGACTGTATGAGCTTGCCTTCAAACAGCACAAGCAGTGCAGCGAGTCTGGAAGAATCGACAGCCACAGACGAGAGCCAGCCTTCTGCGTCCCATTCGCTGTGCCCCCCAATCGGGGGCAGAGGGCAGAGAGTTCCACGACTGGTGACATTGGGGATAACGTTGGTCAAGCCAGGGGTGATGTTATGCACGCTCACTCCTCCCCTTGTCTACAGACTATGAACCTCGACGTGTCATCCTTGCCTCCCTTCCTCATCATTGATAACACTCCTGTAACGCCACCACAGGGGCGTTGAGTACGACGTGTACTTCGTAAGTCAACGGGATCGGAAAGGCGCGAGTTGGTTAGGACTCAGTTCGGTGAT
This sequence comes from Lactarius deliciosus, assembly GCA_021525775.1. NCBI lineage: Eukaryota > Fungi > Basidiomycota > Agaricomycetes > Russulales > Russulaceae > Lactarius > Lactarius deliciosus. The sequence continues at coordinate 467,372 of JAKELK010000030.1, read as the reverse complement.
GGACAAGTACCACTAGGTCTCCCAGGGACACTAGGGTAATAGTGGAAGACAAGGCTCAAGCGTAAAGGCGAGCTGAAGCGGGGACTCAAGCGTAAGGGCGAGTCAAACAAGGGTCGTGAGGCAAAGACGATGTGGTATTACACAAGAAGTCAAGTCTACCGTACAAGCTAGGTAGGGCGTGACTTATATACTGATACAGGGTGTTTGTAGACTACAAACACATGGCGCGATCCTAGGGTGCAGGCCCTAGCGAGCTAATCGAGTAATATGAAAGGAGAGTCTGTAAATGGAACGAGTGAACTCCACGGGGGCATGTGGAAGTCAGATGGCGTCTGCGGACTCTAAAAGTCGTAAAATCGGCCATCGTAATGGTCAGGCGGTGGGTACGAGATAGAAGCTGAAGATGGAAAAGAAGCGGGTCATGGGTAAAAGTACACGCGAACACGAGGCGACATAATCAGAGGAAAAGATAAGCAGCAGTCCGAGCTCGTAACAACTCCCCTGTCACCCCTCGTTACTGTTGTTCCCTTCGATTACTATCTCTCACCATTGCTACATTCTCATGCTACCGTTACCTCTTGACCTTCATCTCCATCTCCTCATAGTACTACGTGCCTTGTAACGGGCCGGCCCCAATCTACTGTCTCTACCCGAACACATCCTGACAGGACTCGACTTTCGCATCGTAGTAATGATGTAGCACTTGCTCATGTGTATTTAAGTCAGTTGACCACAGAGGGTAGACGATAAGTCTACTCACCTGTTGGAAATCTCATCATCTTTACCTCAACTTCATCCACTTGATCACTCAACCAATTCCGTGCGACACTGAGGCTAGTGACTCAGCCCCCACTCCTGCAAGTAGAGGAGATAAGACCTACTTACCAGTCAGATTGACGGATGCTCTTGACGAGCATGACATGACTTGTCTCCACACTAAGTTGAGTGTGCCCACCTTACAGTTCACTCTTACTTTACACTTGACTTGGTGTAGCACAGCAGTCGCACCGCTACAGTAATAGAAAACTTATCTGAGCAGGGCCAAGTGCCACACGGTAACAGGATGGTGACATGGCAGTGGTGGTCAAGTTGAGACACCGCCAGTGCAGTGGGGTTGAGGAGGGGTCATTGGTAGTGGATTGAGGTGGTGGTGTGGCAGTGTCGAGGTGGTGGTGAGCAGCTGTGTCAACAGGGTTGAAGGGCGTCATGGCTAGTGTTTTAAAGTCCGGTCCGGTCCGGTTTTTTTACCTAATTCAGGTAAGACCAGGACTGCAACTGGTCCACAATTTCTCAGCCCAGCAAGAAAACTGGACTGGACTGTGTAAGACCAGTCTATGTTGGTCTACAACCGGCCCAAAACCAGTCTACAACCGGTCTACCACCGGTCTCAACAGTCTGCAAAGAGCAAATTTTATTCTTCTAAGTAGCTACAGTCTAAACTATGCTATCTATCTCAGTTGGTATCGTAGTGCCGCAGCGCCGTGTTGCTGCGGCGTGGCGTCGGTGTCATAGTGGCTTGGCAGCCATCTCGCTATGACAGTGAGACGGCGCTGCGCATCGGTGTTGTCGCGTGCTGGCGCTGTGTCGGTGTCACCGTGTTGCTGCGATGCAGCGTTGGTGTCATAGTGGCTTGGCGCTGTGTCGCTGTCATAGTGAGACAGCGTCGCATGTCGGTGTCATAGCATGCTGGTACCATGTTGGTGTTGCTGTGTTGCTGCAATGTGGCGTTGGTGTCGTAGGGGCTTGGCGCCATCTCGCTATGACAGCGAGACGGTGCCGCGCGTCGGTGTTGTAGCGTGCTGGCACCGTGTTGGTGTTGCCATGTTTCTGCGATGTGGCATCAGTGTCATAGTGGCTCGGCGTCATGTCGCTGTCATAGCAAGATGGTGCTGTGTGTTGGTGTCATAGTGTGCTGGTGCCGAGTCGCAGTTGCAGCGCCAAGGCGCCGAGTTACTGCAGCGCGCTGTTGGTGTTGTAGTGGCTCAGCACTGTGTCAGTGTCGAAGCAACATGGCACCGTTGTTGCAGCGTCACAGCGCTGTGTTGCTGTTGCACCGTCATGACGTCAAACTTGCACGCCGGGTAACCTGCACGCGGCGAGGTGGTGAGAACCTATTTGGAAACCTAGAGAAGAAAAAAAAACATTGCAGTTAATTGAAAAGGATAAGAGAAGAAAAGAAGAGAAACACTTAGCTTGTTTGAGGGCCAGTCAACAAGTTCTGAACACGCCATAGTAGTTGGTTGTTAGGTCAGCGTTGACATGCTGACATGTCGCAGCAAAGTCCGGACCGGCGATCTGCGCACCCGCAAAAAGTCCGCAAAAACCCTGTGATATGGGAACGGCCCGGGAAACTAAAAGTCCGGTTGAGGACCAGTTGCAACCAGTCTTTTGGCAGTCCATTGAAGAAACAAATTGCTGATAGACTGCAACTGGACCATGCTGGAACCACATGCAACTGCAACTGAAAGTCCAGTTGCCACCAGTTGGGTCCAGTTGGGTCCCTGGTCTTTTTCAGTCCATAGGACAGGACTTCGAAACACTAGTCACGGCCATGTTGAAGTAGCAGGAGATGAGCAGGCACAGGGAGGCTGTTGTGATGGCGATGATGTGGCTGCCATGGTCATGTCCTGGAGCCTGCACTGGTTAGAGACAAACAGGAGAAAACCGAAAGAAGAAATAAGGAAAGACACTACCTTGTATTTGCATCTCCATATCTGTGTGAAGTGGAAGGGAGAGAGAGGGCAGAGGTGGAAATGTTCAAGTCTGAATTCGAACATGTTGGCACACTTCCCCATGCCACAAATTAAACTTCTGCCCAGAAGTTGACCATTGTCCACACTAATTTTTTTCTAAGTCAATTTGGGTATGTGTCTGCACATTTTTCTCCAATCATTCTGCCTCAAAAATTACAAAGTGCATAGGAGTGTGTACTAGATATGATGTCATATAAAAATGTAGCATTAATTATGACAACAACAATACAAAAGCATGAGGAACTTGAATTTAATTATACTAGTGTTGCTGCCAGGGCTGAGCTGATGTTCTGATATCCCAGGAAATAAAATAGATAAAACTTTGAAAATATTTATGGAGTTAGATCAGATTAGAAGCCAAGGGGTCCTCTGCCAACTCTAAGTAATCTGATCAGTAGTTTCCAACTTATTTGAAGTTCTAGTGTTGCAGCAGCTCAGAGCTGGCATTTTCTATCTTCTGGAATAAAAATTGGAAACATATGAAAATATTTGAGCAGTTGGCTTTTGAAGAAAGCTGAGGGGTCCTCTGCCAACTCTAAGCAATCCAAGCAACCATTTAGGAGTTATTTGACTTTAGCTGATGGGTATTTGCTGACACCCTCCAGCTAACAACGAATAACTCCAGAACAGTTGATCGGATCGCTTAGAGTTGGCAGAAGACCCCTTGGCTTTTAAGAAGATCTACCTCCATAAATATGTTCATATATTTCTGAATTTTATTTCCAGAGATAGAAAAACACCAGCTCCAAGCTGCCACAACACTATGTAATACCACCAGTGGGGTGACATCCGTGGTTTGCAGTACCCGTGGCAGGCTTAGCAGAAGATGGCTTGGTCATTGTCAATGACAGTGACAAAGGAGACTGAGATTGGTCAAAGGCACATGCTTGAAGAGGCGAGGTGAGAACAGTGATGCACACGTAAAGCAGAAGGAGCTTAGGACAGAGGCAGAGCAGGGTTCCCAAGATACAAAGCTGGTATTGCTAAGTAACTCAAGTCTGGGGACTTGAGGACGAAACAAGCCTGGTATATATACATGCAGGTACATAAGGTTTGTACTCAGCTAAGTCCACTCTCTCAGGTTCTGTGATCCGTGCACAGACATGGAACCTTCTGGAAGGGTCACATGGTCAATCACACCATCTATCGTCATTGGTCTAGGTTAGCCTGGCCCTTGGTCACATGATCCATGATGTCATGGCTCCAAGGCTTTCCAGAACTGGTCCCTTGCCACACTGAGTCTACTACCACTGGCCTTTGGGCTCTGGGGAGTCACACCTTCTGACGGCGGTGCCTCTGGGCTGTACTCTGGGCGCTCAGCAGCTTTGGTGGTTGGGGATTGTAACACATCACATCAGCAATCCTTGGGCTTCTACATAGTGCTACAGTAGTGCTACAGTAGTAGTAGGCCTAAGTACAGTAGCACTACAGTAGTAGGCCTAGATACAGTAGCACTACAGTAGTAAGCCTGGTTACAGTAGCACTGCAGTAATAGGCCTGGTTACAGTAGCACTACAGTAGTAGGCCTGGTTACAGTAGCACTACAATAGTAAGCCTGGTTACAGTAGTACTACAGTAAGTAGGCCTGGTTACAGTAGCAGCACTACAGTAGTAAGCCTGGTTACAGTAGCACTACAGTAAGTAGGCCTGGTTACAGTAGCAGCACTACAGTAGTAAGCCTGGTTACAGTAGCACTACAGTAAGTAGGCCCGGTTACAGTAGCACTACAGTAGTAGGCCCGGTTACAGTAGCACTACAGTAGTAAGCCTGGTTACAGTAGCACTACAGTAAGTAGGCCTGGTTACAGTAGCACTACAGTAGTAAGCCTGGTTACAGTAGCACTACAGTAGCACTATGGTAGAGGCCCAAGGATTGCTGATCTGGTAACTTAAATTCCAGAGTTTGCTACCAAGTCTCTACCAGACTACCATCTACTACCAGCAACTATGATGTCTACAGGCATCTACAGGTCTCTACCATGTCAACCAGGATTTCCCTGGTTTGCTACCCAGTCTCTACCAGCTGACTACAAATAACTACAGTGTCTACAAGCATCTACAGTGTCTACAAGAAATTTTTGCGCAACCCAGGGATTGCTGATGAACTTGTCCTCTTGGTTCTCCACTCAGGTGCGCATTCCTTTGTACTACCTTACATCTTCCAATCTAACTTGTCCTCTTGGTTCTCCACTCAGCGTGCTACTGCGTGATCACTGACAGATTGAGCTCTTGTATAAAGACTCTAAAGCTTCTGTCCCCTCCGCAGTAACTGTATGTTTAGCGCATGACTTGTCTCCACATTAGGTTGAGTGTGTTACCTTACAGTTCACTTTCACTTCACACTTGGCTTGGCATAGCGTGGCAGTCGCACCGCTACAGGGGCATAGCTACAACAGCAATGGTTCCCAGCTCAACAGCTGAAGGTAACCACTGTGGGCCAGGGGAAACTGTCCTGTGCACCAACAATACAAGGGCCTCTGCAACAAGCAAGAGGCACTAGCTGACTGGGGAGCTGCAACTTGGCAGCTGAGAGGGAGAGGCAGGCAAGTCTTGGGGCAAGAGACTTCGCAGTAGATTAATGAAGACTAAGCTAGGGGACATAGGAGGAGTACATGGGGTTTGTATAGTACCACAGTAATTAAGGGCTAAGGGTCAGGGGTCAAAGTGAAATAGGGGGAACAGGATCAGGGGAGTCTGGAACTGAGGTGATGTGCATAGGGGCAACTGAGGTGGTGTGCACAGGAGCAACTGGGGTGATGTGAAGCAACAGGACCAGGGGATGGAGGGAAAGGAAGGAAAAGGAAAGAAAATAAAGGACAGGTGGAAAGTTTGTGACATTACCCCCTTTCTAAGGGGCAAGTTCCACATTGCCAAGGTCGCTCTTGTCAGCAATCATCAGTGTGACAAGATTGGTCGAGCACACAGTGGGCAGGGGTGATGGGTTGTCATCGTTGTTGGTGCGAATCACGCGACGGACTGCGTTGGGATGAGCAGTGTGGAACGTGTGCAAGAGTTCGGGGGTATTGTAGCGGTGCGACTGCTGCGCTATGCCAAGTCAAGTGTAAGGTAAAAGTGAACCGCGAAGGTGGCACACTCAACCTGACACGGAGACAAGTCACGCGCCAAATGTGCAGTCAGAGTGGAGGGCACAGAACGTATAGTCTTTATACAAGACAATATCTGTAGGTGATCACACTATGGCACACTGAGTGGAGAACCAAGAGGACAAGTTTAGATAGAGCAGAGTAAGGAAGTACAAATGGAATACACACCTGAGTGGAGAACCAAGAGGACAAGTTGGTTCCACTCAGGACGCTACAGGGGGGTTTATATACACTACTGCGGCTGAGTACGAACTGAGTCTGAACACTGTTACTAAGTGTATAGTAAGACTCCATGACTCAGGAGCTGACGTGTCGTGTCTATTAATAGCGCTATCTATTGTGCTGACTGATGCACCTGTCATAGCGCTTATGAGTGGCTCCACTTGCTGAGTAAAACCTAATACAGCGAGTAAGCGTAAACTACTAAGCGTGTTCTAGATCCTTCTAGGACCTTCCATCCTTATCTACCAATCATAACTAATGTACGCATAAGGGACCTAAGTCCCACAATCATGTGCACATGGGTGGCAATCCCTTGTGACTTAACTCGAAGTCTCTGTACTTTGGCTCTTTATATCTTCCATGTATAAATCCATATAAATACAGAAAAATAAGGAAAATAATACACGTCCATGACAGGTATGCAGATGTGTTGCTGGCTCTCAGGTGTTGTCGGCATCCAGGTACCCTTTCCATTTGATGAGATATTGGAGTTGTCAGCGGTGACAGCATGAGTCTTGAATATCTTCAACCTCGTACTCTTTGGCACTGTCAACGAGGTCTGGGGGAGGCTGTGCGAAGTTGGGGCCATGTTCCGCTGTCTTGTGGTACAGGAGGAGCAGCGACGTGTGGAAGACATCGTGAATCTTCCACATGGGTGGGATCACTAACTGGTAAATGACATGTGAGATAGCACAAATGATAGGGAAGGGGCCATATCGTCATGGTGCAAGCTTCGCTGTAGGGTGCAATGTGCAAAGGTTTTTGGCCTTGAGCCAAACCAAGTCACCCTCCTTGTATGGTACAAATTATGACAGGGCTGCAACTGCAAGTTCCTGTGCTTTCATAATACTCTGCTGAGCCAGTGCGCGTAGTTCTCTGATCTTGGTGAGCCAATCCTCGACCAAAGGTGTGATGGAGTTGGATGATGTTGCTGCTGGTGCACAAGGTGTGTGTCCCATGAGCAAGTTGAATGGGCTTTGACACATTGTCGCACTGGGCCATGAGTTGTGTGCGAACTGGGCAGAGGGGAGCCAGTCAACCCAGTCATCCTGTTGCCCATTGCAGAAGAACCAAAGGTACTGCTCCAACCATTGGTTGGAGTGTTCCAATTGGCTGTCAGTCTGTGGGTGGTAAGCCGTTGAGATATTTTGAGTGATTCCCAGAGACTGGCACAGCTGTCAGGCAAATGTCAAGGTGAAGCGTGGGTCTCAGTCAGTAATGACACAGCAAGGTAGACCGAAGTGTGGGAATACGTGTCGGTGGTAGAGTGTGGTGGCTCCTGGTCTGTCTATGGATTCCTTGCAGGGGATGAAGATTGTGCTTTTTGTACAATCGTGATCTGTGATAGTAAGAATGGAGTTGAAGCCACGCGATATCGGCAGTTTCATGATAAAGTCCATCATGACTGTCTCGAATGGTTGTGCTGTTGGATTCGTGGTGATAGGGAATGGCAGTGGTCAAGGGCAGTGAGATGTTACTTTGTTGGCCTGGCATGCTGTGCAGCCTTTAACGTAGGCAGCAATTGTACCACGCATTCCTGGCCACCAGTAATCGCAGGAAACTAAGGCCAGTGTGTTAGTGATACCAGGGTGGCCAGTGGTGGGGGAATCGTGGTATTGAGAAATTACCCCCCTCTGAAGACCGTGGTCTTCCACAACCACAAGTTGGTCCCTGTGAGTCCAGGATCTGTTGGAGAAGGTAAGGTGGTGCTTGGTGTGCCAAGCTGCGATTGTCATGCTATGCCAAGGTTGCACTGTGATTATGGTGTCTTCCACGGAGGTGATCGCTGTGGCACAAGTGAAGGGAAAGGCGGGGGAGGACGGTGACATTGTGGTTATTGTCGGACCCGTTGTTGTAATCAGGGTGACGGGAAAGGGCATCCGCTCGGTTCATAGCCCCGGGTTTGTGGACAAGTTTGATGTTGTACTCCCCAATCAGGGGGATGTACTGTGCGACTTGGCAGTTAATTTTCTGCAGTTGCTTGTAGTATTGTAAATTGGCATGGTCCATGAAGACAGTGATGATGTGTGGCAAGCCGAGTAGGAAATGGCACCATTCCTTCAGTGCATGGACAACTGTGAGCAGTTCTCAGTTGTGGATATCGTAATTTCACTCTGCCTTGTTGAAAGTTTTTGAGGAATAAGCAACCAGGCAAAGTTTGTGGTTGTTGTCGCATTGATACAGAATTCCCCCAGAGGCGAAGGCGGATGCATTGACCTCCAGTTCAAATGGGGCATCGAGGTCGGGTTGCCACAGAACAGGAGCGGTGGTAAGGATGTCAACAAGTTTATCGATGGCAGCAGTGCACTCATCAGTCCATAGGAATGGCTGGTCCTTTTTGAGAAGGTTTGTGAGTGGTCATGAGATGGTGGCGAAGCCGCGAATAAATGGCTGCTGGTAGCCAAAGACGCCAAGCATGCTGCAAACCTGTTTCACGTTCTTCAAGGTGTGAGGCCATGATTTTAGGCCTTTGACTTTTGCAGGGTCAACTGTGATTTTGTCACCATCCAGAATGAGGCCTGAGTACTTGATCCGTTTTGCTTTAAAGGTGCATTTCTCAGGTTTTAGAAACAGGCTCTTGCATTTGAGGATGTTGAGGACCTCGTGGACAATAGAGCAGTGCAGAGTGAGGTTGTCTGGCGTAGCGATTAAGATATCATCCATGTAGACCAGAACATATCATCAACTAGATTCTTTTAGCTGAGTCTGTAGTGTAGCGTCCATCATTGCCTGGAAAGTAGACGGTGAATTAGTGAGCCCAAAGAACATTACTCAGGGTTCAAATAGTCCTTCTTTGGTTTTGAAGGTTGCCTTCCACTCATCACCTTCCTTGATTCAGACGTTATTGTACCCCCAGCGAATGTTGAACTTAGTATATATGCGACTTCCCTGTAGGTTCTCTGTGAGCATCTTAATGAGCGGCAAAGGGTACGTGTTACGAACAGTGTGCTGATTCAGTCGCTGGTAGTCCTGAATGGGGTGTAGTTTGCCATCCTTTTTCTTAATAAAGAAAAAGGGAGATGCGTAGGGGGAGTGTGAAGGTCGAATATATTGCTTAGCCAGATGCTTGTCCAAGAACTTCCAGAGTAATCCTCACTTGTCCTTGGTTAATGGGTATACCTTACAGTTGAGCGTTGCTGGGGCATCTGGCACTAAGTTGATTGTGTGGTCCCAGTCTCATGATGGTGGGAATCATTGGGACTCAGATTCGGAGAACACCTTAGCATGGCGGCAGTACTCCATGGGAATTTTGTCTTCACTCATTTCCTCCTTCCCAGTGTTTGCTGTGATGGCCCATTCCTGTGCTGTGTTTACTTTGGCGATCCGTGTTTCAGGTTCCGGGATTCGTATGAAGATGTTGTCCCCCTCTTCTAGCTGGTCAATGTCCTCCTCAAGTTGTCTCCTTAGGTTGCAGACGGCTCTGCAGATGATGTGGTAGGGTGATGGCATTTGGATATGCGTGTTCCCAACTTGTTGGGTGATCAAGTGCAATCCAGGGGTCCAAATACAAGCCACCTCCGCACCATCAGACTGTGCATCAAGACAGGTTGGAAATGGTGTTATCTTGGAATCAGATAGCAGGGATGAGGGTGCATCTCCTCTCCCAGACTCTTCTGCGGGGGCTTCAACTTGTGCTGTGTGACCCAATACAGGGATGAGGTATTTCACTAGGTACAAAGGGTTCGGGAAAACCTTTTTCTCCTTCCATCGTACGTCCGGTTCAAAGAACTCCAGCCATGGGTAGCCCAGGATGATGCGATCGCTGCTGAGTGCTGCGATGTAGAATTGCTGTCAAGTCCTCTTTCCTCCCAGTTGCATCTTTAAGTCAATGTATCTGGTAATCGGTCCATCACTATTAGTTGTCCTGTCGACGTTTCGGATGGTGCGTGGGTTGTCGAGTTGTCGAGTAGGTAGGTGGAGGCGCTCCATGATTTGTGAGTCAATAAAGTTTTCCATTGCGCCACTGTCAACAAGCACGCATTCATTGGCCATTTTGGAACTTGTTCTGATAACCACATTTATTTGCAGACTGTTATATTGGTACAGATGTAGTTCATGTATCCAAAAGGCTCGAACCCAGGCCATGGGATTCAAGCAACCTAAAAATCCTCGCCTGTGAACAGGGTGTTGAGGATCTTTTCTTGCTCCTTGTACTTCATGGCACGGACCTGTGCCAACATGTTGTCTCTGGTGAGTTGGACTGTTGTCTCAGGTTTCCTGATGTTCATAGGTGGTGGAGGCATTTCGGCTGGTTCAACCTTGGCGATGTGTGTGGACGTTGTCCCACATTGATTATCCTGGGTGTGAATTGTTGTAACTCCTCCCATGCCTTGGTTTGAAGCCTTTTCAGGCAGAACTTCGCCTGGTGTCCCGTCCCAAAGCATCAGAAGCAACGATGCTCATCAAAGCATCGCTGGCGTTCCTCATTGGTGAGCATGATGCAGGTGTGGTCCATGTCCATGGCATTGGGGTCATGGGGTGGCGTGTTTTGGTCCATTGATCTTCCTCCTCCAATGTTGCTGGCATGCTGCTGGTGCCACTTGTTTCTTGTCCTCCCATTGACGCAATTATCGTTTCTATCCTTCCTGTCATAGAGCCCGCAGGTTACAATGTTTGCCCACTTCCTCTGTTCTGTTTGCGTGGCATCAGTCCACTGGGTGAAGGTTTCGGGTTGCGTGTCACATTTCAAGATGGCCGTCAAGAGGCTACATGGGAGGCCTCCCAAATACAAGTCAACAGTGGCCACGGTGTCTAGGGTGTAACCTGCCCGTGTGGTGAGATTCTGGAAGGTCGCGGTATATGTGTCAAGGTCAGAGCCTTTCATGTTAGGGTTGCTGCGGTCCGGTGCGGTCGGGTTTGGCAACCAATTTTTCTGAACCCCAAACCGGAACTGGGTCCGGTTCAGGCTATCATGCCAAACCTCGAACCTCTATGAGGTCCGGTCTGGTTCAGGTCTGGTTTGGGCTCAGACGTGGCTGAACCCCAAACTGAACCCCGAACGCATACAAAATATGAAAAAAAGTTCTCTAAAAATCTAAAAAGATTTACAGGAGTCCTACAGCTACTCTACCTGCACATGAAACCCATCCCTGTGCTGACGGTCATGGGTATTTGTTCCACTGTGAGGCCACTTTTCAGCCTTGAGCCGATACTCCGTTCTGATCCTGGCGACCAACTCAGCCGTGGGGGTGAGGCTGATCCTGCTCTCGCAGCTTGTGCTGACATGGTGGTGCTCAATGAGGCGGTTAGCCGCCGTGTGGTAGTAGCGATGAGCCTCGGAATCTGGCTGGGGACGCTTGTACAGCTGAATGCAATACGAAGGGAACTACTTCGTGTGACATGTGCCACCTTTTGAGGTCGCAATCGGGGTAGTCCACCCGCAGAGACAGACAAGTTGAAGGGGACAGCCATCTGGTCCGTGTATATAATTGGCACCGCAGTTTGTCGTGTTCACAGAGCAGCTTGGAGTTTTCGTGTTCAAGCTGGCGGATGCGCAGGGTCGTGGTAGCAGTGTGGTGATTGTTCTGAAGAGGTCATCGGTGTGGTTTGGAGCCTGGTCATGGTCTGCTCAAGCTACAGAAAGAGACATGAGTTAGAAGTCGGGTTGCGGCGAGTCCAAGTTGGCTTACTTACTGGTTCGATGTAGGCTTTCGTCCCTCCTTCCGCGGTCACCGAGTTGCTCATGGTCGGGTTGTCGCCACATTGTCATTGTAGTTGTTGTCATCGCCACTGTTGTCGCGTCGCAGTCGCAGCCGTCTTCGTTGTCGTCGTCTTGCAGTCATGGGCGGGTCGTCACCCCTTCATTGCATCAGTTGTCTTCGTCCCTGCTCCGCATTGACATGGTTGCTGTTGTCATCGCCATCTCAGAGTTATTGTGGTCATAATGAATTGGTCAGCGCGGTTCGTGGTCGCGTTGCCATCGCCACTACGACAGGCCATCGTCGTTGCACCATGTTCTCCTCATCGTTGTTACCGAATCGACCCAAGTTGCTGAGTTACCAGTAGTGGACGACAGCTTAGTGTCAGGTGTTGAAACTGGGGTATTCAGGATGGAAGACGATGTGAACGAGATGGTTGTCGTGGACGAAGAGCTGGTCGAACTCATTGAGCTTGTTGAAGTAGTACATGGACGAACTAGGATAAGGTCTGTAGGGTGAGGTCAGCACCCCATAAAAATTATTGGGGTTGAAGAGAATCTCTCTCACTGAGGAGCTGAAATCGAGGAAGACGATGAACTAGAGGCGACAAATTAGAGTCCGAGGAAACCTGTGGCGAGGGTGTTGGCGGGGGAGGGGCTAGAAGATGAAATGGAGGAAGTACTCCTGACGGGATAATACGCGGCCAAGTCGGGACTGTCATGGGTGGGATTGCTCACGGCTGAGGTCATTGTCGTTGCATGTTCCACAGCAGCAAGGAGACAACGAGCACAACGGCACCAAAGAAGGTACCTGATGTAGCTCGCTGTCTTCGCTTCTGCATGGAGGTGTGGCCTCCGGTGCTATGCAGATTGCTACAAGTCTGTTACAGCAGGGATGGGAAAGGCTAACTTGTGCAAGTCACGTTCATTGTTGATTGATTTGATTGGTCCGAACGTGGGCGTGCGTGGGAAGCTGTTTCCACATTCTTCATTCTCCGACCTCGTTTTGGTGCAATCCTCCCCTTACTCTACAGTAAATTGGTTTGCACATTTTTCATGCAACTCGCAGATGTAAGGAAAGGGCTGAGTGTCCTGTGGCACCAAGCGAACCTATTCCGACCATATCGTCCAGCCATATCGTTTGAGGTTACACCATGGACCTGGCCTGTACGCTTCATTGTGGTCTCGTAGCAAACCTCTCCCAACGAGTTCGACATCATCACATTTTGGTGCAGTGAGCATGTTTCCTTGTCTTTCATCTGTCTATTCAACTCCCTAGAGTTCACTATTCGGCATCCCACCTACTTCCGCTGTGCCTAAGACCGGTATCATCGGTTGATTCCAAGACGTCGTTAGAGTACACAACGATCCAGTCATCGCACCCACCATGTCCAGAGTACACCACATCTTTCATCCAAATCATCACGGAAGATTGTAAGTCCCATCTGCTCCTTGCATCTTCCCCACTAATGAGCGGCCATCACTCTTATACAAACAAGTTTGCGCCTGCTGCAGGGACACCGACAACAGTGCCTCACAAACCCAAATAGATGGATACAGTATTGATTCATTTAAGCTACAATGTGCTAACATTTATTGTAGACTTACATAACTTCCCTGGCGAAACACCTGCCGTCGATGTCACCACCATAACTGCTGTACCAGGTGGACCCCCAACCACGCCACTACTCCTCCACTCCCTGCACCCCCATAGCAACAGCGCAGCCGCAGCCGCACCAGCAACAACGACAGCCATAATGGCAATGCAAAGGCGGCAACATCAAGGCAATAACGGCAATGATGACAGTGGCAAAGTGCCATCATGATATTGATGACAATAGCCACAATGGTACTGGTGACGATGGTAGGAGGTTGGTGCGGCGATGACAGTGACGGTGTGGCAACAGGAACGGCGATGACGGCGCACGATGACAACGGTATGCTGCAGCACAGGGATAGCGACACCAACAACGATGAATGGGTGGGGCGAGCAGCAGGGATAGTGCCAGCAACTGCCATAGTTATGTAGTAGCCACCTGTAGATATTTCATTCCATGTGATAATATACATTTTTGTGTATTGCATCAGATGTATTGTGCGTTGTGTGTTTGTGGTCCTTCAAACTCCTTTCAAGGCTACCCCAGCGGTCCGAGGTGCAGTCCGGTCCGGACCGGGTTCACATAACCTTGGTCAATGGTGAACCCCGAACCAGACCCCCAAGCTGGGCCCAGAACCGGACCCTGGACTGAACCGGACCTGGGGTGCGGTCCGGTGTGGTTCGGGTCTGAACCCCATTTCAGACTGGACCCCGGCATCCCTATTTCATGTGAAGGGTCTGATGAACAGTACACATAGAGATCATACTCACAGTGACAAGAGGAGACTGTGGTGAGATATGAAGGGTGACTTGAAGCAGCAACAGAGTAAGACTTGCAGTGAAGCAGATGGGGTGTCTGGCACACAACAGATGAGGAACTGGTGTTATACAAGAGAGGAAACATACCTGGCACACAACAGATGAGGAACTGGTGTGGTGCCAGAGTGTACAGGGTACTCTACTTATACTATACAGAGGAGTGACACTAGTACAACAGGAGTAACACAGAGTCACACAATACAAGGAGTGTTGTTCTACAGAGGGACACAAAGGAGTGTACAGAAGGAGAACAAAGGCATAAAGAACAAGGAAGGGCTAGACTATGATATCATAGTGACATCACAATAAAGATAGAACAAAGGGAATGAGTGCAAGGACGAAATACAATAGGAGTCCAGAGGAGTCCATGATGTCATTGTACACTGATGTCATAGATAAGAAAGTCCGAGATTGTAAAGATCATAGTAATCTAATCTACATAAGTCCAATATATCTTATCTAAAGCAGTCCGTTATCTGTGTGTCCATACGAGCTGCTAAGTGCATGAGGGTCACTTATCAACAATTTATTCCAGAAGATAGAAAATGCCAGCTCTGAGCTGCCACAACACTAGTTCTAAGTAGACATCCCCTAGAGGGTTGAGACAAATTGAAAGGCCTGAATCAGATGGCTCACCAGAAGTGCCACAGCCCAGTAACTTCCCCATTCTATACCTTCCACATATGCAAACTACACTAGGCTGCTGCCTATTTAGATGTGTCCTGTCTGAATCCAACATGGAGATGGAAAATTTTGGGTCGACCCCAGAAGTACAAATTAAAAGAAAAAAAGGCAGGGATTTAAGTGAGATGGAAAATGGGAGAAAAATGAGGGAGAAAACAATGAGTTGTCAGTGCTAGTTAGAACTCCGACAAGACATTCCCATGGTTTCTCAATAAGAGAGCATCTATCATCACGATCATCGTGATTTCAGAGCTAATCAAAGTACAAGTATTGGGAATGTGATATGTATGAGTTCAAGTGTCATAGTTCTTCATATCATCACTGAGTAGCTCATCCCTTGCTGTTTCGACATCCCCACCCAACAAAGAATTGAGCGTGATCATTGGCTGAGAGTCTTCCTCCGTCCTGGTCACTCCCAGCATCGCATCTTCCAGGGTCATCCAACCAGCCATAAAGTCTAGACACTGCTTCTTCAGCAGGGACTTCAGCATTTGTAGAGCCTCCATTAAGGCTGCGGTGATCCAATTTTGTTTCTTGGTATCAGTCTCCAAAGCTGATGAGAAGACATGCTCGCATGGGACAGAAGACGCCTGAATTGGAAGGTAGTCCATGGCAATGGCAAAGAGGGTAGGGAATTCTGACTTGTGGGCCTGACAGTAGTGCAAGTTGTCAGTGCTAACGTTATTGAGTGGGACATGGGACTCACCTCCCAGTAGACCAGGATGTCGGTCTTGTCTGATGTCAATGTACCCAAGATATACTTTGTGAATTTGTTGTCAACAGCCCCCATCAGTTCTGAACTATTGAGCCTGGGGTAAATAGGATGATCTTTGAGTTTGAAGTGCGTTGACATCTTCACATACAATGGAAGCCTGGGACAGGCAATGGTTTGAGTGGGCTGCACAATAGACGGGTCTTTTTTGCAATACTTGCGCATCTGGGACAGATGGTTAATGCACAAATGGGAACAAGGGTCAAATACTTGCAAGGTTGAGCATGATCCATTTAGGCCTCTCAATGTATTCTGAATCCCACTCATGCTGGATCCATGAGAAGCATATGGAAGGATTGAGGACTTCAGAGCCAATTGTGTCATGCGACTCAGCAACTATATAACCTGGAAAACAGAAACTCACCCAGGGCAATGACATAGGCGTCAGTATCATCCATCCGCTTGTAGTACTTTCACGCCCAAACCAATCCGATCTGTGTCCAATACCATAGTTCCGGGTGTTCCTTGCCCAGTTGTTCCCATTTAGTCATGAGTAGTTTGAAACTGGCAATGGCACCACACAAGACTGGTGTTGACTCAGACAACATAGTTTGCAGGACCACATGTGCAGCCTCATGATTGTAATCAGGTCAATGTGAGGTGTGAAGGGTGTTTGGAGAACATACCTCAAGGACGACTTCTATGCCCTCTAGCAGCTCCCAGTCAGTAGTGCTTAACTTCATAGACTCGATGGCCGAGTCATTAGTGAAATACATATCTACAGCCTTAACGTCTAGAATTAGTAATACTGACTGTTCATGAGGACACCTAACTTACCTTTCAAAGAAAACAGAAACATTCAAGCATGAGGTAAACCAAATCCCATTGAGTCTTGACATGCTGAATGAGTTCGAGTGGCTTAGTTTGGCATAACTCAGGGTCATCCTTGGTACAGAGCTGGACAATCCCTGCAAATGTCTGCTTTCTGGCATCTGATGCACGTATGTAGCAGACAATATCTGCAACACATTTGACGGGATCGCTTCTAAGCCATGCTTGATGCTCTGGCGGCTGCAATGTGATGAACTCCTCATCAAGTTCAGGCCCCATGTGAGGACAAGAGTAAATAGGGTCAAAATCATTGTCGTCATCACCATCCAAACTGTTACTATCCAGGTATTTCCTGCTGACTCAAGTACTTGCAGTGACAATGTGGGCAGTGCAGACATTGATGATGTGGGGGTAGCACATGATATGATTGTTAAGATGATCGAATGTGAAGTCACACTCGGTGGCAAGCAAATTCTCCAACTCTTTCATAGTGGCTGCATTATTTGAGGCATTGTCAAGAGTGAAATGCCCAATCTACAGTGTTCAGTAAGGTTGTTGGTTTCAATACACGGTCACATACCTTTGATGTAATATTGGTGCGATCAACAAGAGACAAGATGGCCTCAGTGATGTTTTTACCCATATGTGCACCTGTGAGGTGATGAAAGCCAATTAAAGTGGCTTTCAGACAGAGATTATTGTTAGCAGTCTGTGTGATCCAGTGTGATGTTATGGCAAGGTATGGGGTTAAGGATGCACTTGACCAGATATCCATGGTGAAACTTATCCGACCACACAATGTCTTACAGTTACTGGTCAATATAACTTTGTTGTGGCTTGGCACCAAGGAGATGACCTACAGTGAGTTCAGCGTGCAATTCCTTGAAGGTGTGCCCCCATTCAACGGTAATTCATTCATGTATTGTGTCACGATGTGGGATGTGTTCAAGTTGTGGTTGGAGAAGCCAACAGATATCACAAAATTCAGGGCAATCAACCACACAAAGTGACTGGGTTCGTGAAAGATGAAGTTAAGATGGAAGTTAGGCAGGGAAACACTTACCTGGTCATTGCAACGATGAAGCAAATGAGATATTGGATGAATACATTATAACTGTACTCTGGAAGCACACGCTCAGGCGAGTCTCCCTGGTTGGCAGGCCTGGCTTGCATATCTAAAGACTTATGCTTCCAGTTGTGCATCTTGGCAGTGTCCATGTACAAGGCCCTATGCTTCACAACTAAGTGTTTCCGAAGGTTACTACTACCTGTCTTCGGGCCATAACAATGTGCCTTCTCTTTACTAAGGCCCTCCTTCCTAGTGCTTCATCAAAACCGCGACACCAGTAATACAAAATGAGATGGCTTACAAACACACATTGCATTGTCTCATCTTCTCCCCATTCTCATTATAAAATTCATCGAAAAAGTGCTCCATATCGCTGACCGGAGGCCAAGTGTCAGAGTCTAAGGTGCCAAGAGTAGTAGATTGTGGGGTAAATCCTTTTGAGAGATCAAGTGTTGGCTCAACCTTGGGACTGTCGCTATCAACATCGGGAAGCTTGAATTCTTTGTTGTTGTCATCAACAGGCTGAATTGCAGGTTGGTAGTTGTTGATGCAATGTTAGAATGATATTGAACTCACTGGCAGACATGTCCGAGTATAACAATGCTGGCCAGTTGGACAAGAGGGCACTGGGGCAGGGGCAGCAGGGGTTGAAGAGTCTCGAGGGTCTGCACCAGTGGGGACATCATTGACAGTGTTGGCCTTTGTAGCAGTAGACTAAGTGGTAGTTGCCAGAGCTATAATCTTCAAAGCTGAATGTCATCAAACTCACCAGCACACGGGAATGAGTATGCCAAGCCTGGCCAGTCAAAGGACCAGAGGGTACTGGGACTGCTGGACCTGGAGAGCCTTCCTGTGGGTCAGAGGGGACATCATTGATGGCCTTTGCTTTTGGAGCCTTGTGAACATGTTGGGGGGGCATTGATGTCATTGAGGGGGAGAAAAGTGGGGCCTGCTATAAGTGAACACTCGGACCCTGCCAAAATTCTGCAAGTCATTGGATGGAGGATGGACGGAGAACACAAGGCATAAGTGATACATAAAAAAAACTGTGATGCAATCAATTAAAGGGACTGCTGAAATTCTGCAAGTCACATGGGGGAATGTGAGGTATGTGTCATGGACGCGTATTATTTTCCCTATTTTTCTGTATTTATACGGATTTATACAGCGAAGATATAAGGGCTGAAGTACAGAGACTTTGAGTTAGTCACAAAAGGGTTTACCACCCATGTGCACATGATCGTGGGATCTAGGTCCCTTATACATATAACTAGTTCTGATTGGTAGATAAGGATGGAAGGTTCTGGAAGGATCTAGAACATGCCTAGTAGATTACGCTTACTCGCTGTATTAGGTTTTACTCAGCAAAGTGGAGCCGCTCGTAAGCGCTATGACAAGTGCATCAGTCAGCACAATAGATAGCACTATTAATAGATACGATGCATCAGCTCCTGAGTCATGGAGTCTTACTATACACTTAGTAATAGTGTTCAGACTCAGTTCAAGCTCAGCCACAGTAGTGTATATAAGCTTCCCTGTAGTGTCCTGAGTGGAACCAACTTGTCCTCTTGGTTCTCCACTCAGGTGCACATTCCATTGTACTTCCTTACTCTGTTCCAATCTAACTTGTCCTCTTGGTTCTCCACTCAGTGTGCCACTGCATGATATCTGACATCTTAGGTCCTTGTATAAAAGACCATAAGTTGATTGTCCCTCCGCAGTGACTGTACATTTGGCATGTGACTTGTCTCTGCATTAGGTTGAGTGTGCCACCTTACAGTTCACTTCTATCATCACACTTGACTTGGCGTAGCATGGCAGTTGCACCGCTACATTAGGACAAGTTCCTTCTTCACTCCTGAGCTTCCACACTCACCAGCTTTATCATTCTCCCTCTAGGTGGTTGATGACCATCAGTCCCTTGTGTTACCCACCTCATCCTTTGCCTGTGGACCTCCGTAAGCAGAATCTGTGCTATTGTGGTACAATCATAGTGTCCGTAAAACCGGCATACATTGTGCTTGCCTATAGGCTCTGTATCTGGTCACAGTTCAGAGTTTGGGTACTTGCTGCAGAACTGGTCACCACACCAGATAAGCTGCAGTGAGACGAGAAGCCAGCCAGGCCTAGCCTGCGACAGCTGTATGCGTAGTAAACAGAAGAGTTTGAGAGCACTTCAGTGTGAGAGGCAGTCAACAGGTCGAGAAGACTGAGGCAGACAGCCTTGTGGCTCTACACACATCCCTACCCCTTTCCTGAGTGTCCCTTTATCACCACAGCCTCACACAGTGTGAAACAATCACTGTGTATTGGTCTTGCTTGATAGGGCATTCCATTCACCTTCAAGTTAGTGTTTCACACTTGTCATAACACATCGTCTGAAGTTCCACCCTCCCAATTTTCCAAACTGCCTCACATATTTGCGAATATCTGACAACGTCTTCATTGTGTCTGCAGGAGGAGACAAGCTTCTATCACACCCCCAACAACAAATCAAGCCTCTGCCTTGGCATCACTTCACGTACACGAAGGGAACCAATCCATTAACTGGATCCCTTCCCCCACACTATCAGCAGAATCTTATCACTCCGCACACTCCTCCTCCCAAGAGACACTCACCCAGTCTGGCAAAAGCTTCCTTGATGAAGACAATGTTAACATCCGTGTCCCTGTCTTTCAACTAGAAGAAAGGCCTTGTAACCTTGTGGAACAATACGTTCAAGCAATCTATTATGACCCTGAGTATAGATACGCACTTCTAGAACTATA
The DNA here is from genome assembly GCA_021525775.1 of Lactarius deliciosus. NCBI lineage: Eukaryota > Fungi > Basidiomycota > Agaricomycetes > Russulales > Russulaceae > Lactarius > Lactarius deliciosus. The sequence goes on along the minus strand of JAKELK010000030.1, from coordinate 447,175 downwards.
CGGCCTCTACAGCATAGTAGAAGACACAGGATACACTGTCCCCTGACTAGTAGAATTTGTGGCCAACTTAGTCCCTTACCTCCCTCCTCCACCTCTTGAACATGGCTCCTCAGAAGGGGAAGCAAGCGGCTCATCTAGCTCAGGCTCAATCAATATCCACAAGGAGCTCGCTTGAAATTCGCCCTCCCTCCTCCCACTAAAGCAGAAAAGGAGTTCATATCTTGTATCCAAGACTGGGACGAGATCTCGCCTGACGAACAGCTAGTTCTCCTAGAGAACTTTTGAAAGGCACAAGAAGAGGTGGAAAGAAAAGAGAGACAAAAAAGGCTAGATGAAATGGCTAGCACCACCAGCAGTTCTACATTACCCCCCACAGTCCCTCCAGTCCCTGTCCCGCCACCTACTATCGATGATTGCCTAGCACTCATCAACCAATTGGGCCTTGCCATGGGTCAACTTGCGCAACAGGTCACCGACCTAACCACCCAAGTAACCATCGGCACAAGTTGCCCCTCATCCGGAAAGCAAAAGGAAGTAGTGGCCCGTCCCAAAGCCTGGGATGGGAAAGGCAACTCTACAGATGCCCATCACTTCCTCACCGCCTTCCATAACTAGGCAGGATCAGCTGGAGACGCTATGAATACCTGGAGTGCCACAGATAACAAATGGTACATCAATGAGCACCACTGGATAGCAGCCACTCTCAACTTGATGGAAGGAGATGCAAAAACCTGGGCCCTCCCATTTTTGGAGCAGGCCAACGCTGGTGGAACCCCGTTTGGAGGAACCTTTGATGGGTTCACCCAACAGTTCAACTGCAGGTTCAGTCCTCTGGACATCAAAGAAACAGCTCGTGAAGAGCTGAAGAAAGTCAAACAAGGAAAGAAGCCAGTCTCTGACTATACATTGTACGGAGCTGAGTCTGTGTGAGTCCGAAGGTGGAGGGGATCCCGCAGGGGTTACAGAAAGAGAGAGGAGGCTGAGTCCGAAGTGTTCACAACGGCGACAGCTGGTGCGAATGCGAACGGACGAGGGCAGGGATGAGTGGGACGGGCGGGGACGAGTGGGACGAGCGGGATGAGCAAGGATGAGCGAGACAAGAGACAAGTGAAATGAGAGACGAAGCCATCTGAGGCGGTGAGACGAGGCGAGGGGATGACTAGTGAAGGGGGTAGGAGTGCCTGAGCAGCGGGCCTGACTCAAACTGAATTCATGCTGAGATGAGATGGGGAAACACGAAAACTCTCTATTCCGAGCCAGAAACGTGAGGTTTAAATACAGGGAGGACAGTAGCTATCCAGACAAACAAGTAGGTTGGAATAGTGAAGTAAAGTAAAGAGAGAGGGAAGCGAACAACGAAATGCAGAGACGACTGAGTCAAAGGGAGATGGGTGCGGACACGAAAAAATCTCAAACAAAGAGGGCCAAGACATTATGATGCACGATAATAGCCCTCCGACGACAGCGCAATGACCAGCGTGATCTCCAACGGCGTCTTGCAGGTGGCTCAGAGTGGGTGAGCTGTGGTCTTGACATCCTGAAAGAGATATGAGAGATGGGCAGTGCAACGAGATGGGGTCTTGAGGACAAAGATGACATGAGGCGCGGGAACACGCAGCCTGACTTTGAGGGCTGGGGAGCCTCTGGTAAGGTGAATACGGGTGACATAGGTAAGGGCGAGCAATGGCGAGAAGGCAACAAGCAGGAGGAGAGAGAGAGAGAGTGTGTGTGTGTGTGTACACACACAAGGTGAGGGAAGAGAGAGGAGGAAATTGATAGCACCGTGAGAACGCGAATCCGAAATGGCAGTGAGTCATGCGATGCCAGACCGAGACTGAAAATACCAAAAATATACAATTTTGGGGCCAGCGCCCAAGCCAACCTTACAACGTCGGTATTCGAACAGTACTCAGGGCAGACTGGGTGGTCTGAAGCGGACCTACATACACAGTTCTATGATGGACTCAACGAGGACATCAAAGATGTCCTATCATGGTCCAATCTACCCCAGAAAACCTACAATGAATTGAAGAAAGCAGTGCAAACCATCAACCAGTGCATACATCAGTGCAGAAACGAAAAGAGTGGGAAACCCTCTACATCTCACAATGCACAAGCCCCCAATCCTAATGCCATGCAAGTAGACGTGACGTGTCAGCAAGGCAATCAGAAGAAAGGGGAAGTCTTCAAAACAGTAGCAGAGTACCAAAAGTGGATGAAAGGCAAATGTTACGGTTGTGGGTCAACCAAACATGTCAAGAAGGATGGAAATCATGAAAGGGACATGTGCAATCACTGTCAAAAAGCATCAGGAAAACCTATGTTTTACTTGTTCACACTTTTCTATACTTTTCCATTCTTTTCAGAAAACAATTAGAAAAAGTAAGAAAAAGAAATCCCTCTTTCTTTTTTTTTTACTGCTGAACTGCCAAAAAAAGTACAGGATAAGTAGAGTACCAAATGACCAAAAATGGACAAAATTAAATGACCAAAAATGGAAATATCGGACCAAACCTTATTTTTTGGTCCGAAAATTACCATATATGGTAATAAATCGGACCAAATTTTCAAAAAATCGGACCAAAATCCAAAATTTTCCCCAGAAATATGCCTAAAAAGTATAAAAAGTACAGAAAAAGAAGAGGGGATGTCTTTTTGCAAGTAGTTGGTTCTTTTCTGAAAGGGTCCTTTATTCCCTTGCTGAAAGCGATAAAAGAATAGAAAGTATAAATAAGTAAAACATAGGTTTTCCTGATGAAGTTGGACACCGAAGCACCGTCTGTCAAATAAAGAAGATGGGGAAACCAGCTAAAGTGAAAGCAGCAGCAACAACGGAATCCCCTAGCCCACCTTCATCATCCTCAAATACCGCGGCAGCAGCCACTTCAACAAGTACAACTCCAGCAAAGACACCACAGGTAGATGTAGCTAAGTTATTGGAGTTGATAAAAAGCCAACAAGAACAGCTGGACACTATTCAGGCAGCTTTTTAGTTAAGGGGTTGTGTATAGCTGCGACCAGCCCCTATACAGTAGATGACTCAGCTTCATGTAGTTGTAAGATATGCTTACGTTCTTCTTGCCTCATTTCGGACTCATCTTCTGTAATTCATACGATATCTTCCTCTACGTGTAAGTTAGATAGTAGTGATGTTTCTCTTTCTGGACTTTCTGAAACCACATCTACATCTGCCTTGGAGATAAACAATAGTATTAGTGTCCCTGTTGCTCCACTTTCTTTTGAAGCAGCGCCACACATGTTGATTTCTGATGCAGCACTGTCTTCAACTATTATTCCTGAAACAAAAGATAAAAAATCACATTTTCATATTTCTGTGTATTTAAAAGGATGTCATTGTACTGTAAAAGTAGCAGCAATGGTAGACTCTGGGGCAACCTCGTTGTTCCTAGACAAGAAGTACACTGACTGCCATAAGATGTTGCAGGTTCCTCTCAAGCATCCCATCACTCTATATAATATAGACAGGACACTCAATGAAGCCGGTAGTATCACCCACAAAGTCAGACTTACTCTGCAAGTCGGCCCTAGTGAAGATAGTCACGACTTTCTAGTCACTTCACTAGGCCCAGAGAATGTCATTTTGGGACTACCCTGGCTCAGATTACGGAACCCCAACATAGATTGGCAGGAAGGCACTATGCGTCTCAATTCCACCGCTGAAATAGTGCAACTGGAACTTGAGATAGAGGTGACACGCATTATGGCGAACCGGATGGAACGCCGCCATCTCTTGCGGAGAAAGTGTTAGATATGGCCCAAGACAAAGTTTTCTGTCTGGCAGGCTTCACATATTCTCAGCAAATCACAGAGAAAGCTACAGCTGCCAAGCCCAAGAAAACATTCGAAGAAATGGTGCCAAAACACTATAGAGACTTCGCAAAAGTATTCTCTGAGGAGGAATCCCAGAGGCTCCCTGAGCATCAACCATGGGACCATGCCATCGACTTAGAACCAGATGCAGTCAAGCACTGGAAAGTCAAATCGTATCCCATGTCACCTAACGAGCAGACAGAACTAGATAAGTTCCTGGAAGAGCACATTTCTAAAGGATATCTGGTCCCATCAAAGTCACCGATGGCCTCACCAGTATTCTTTATAAAGAAGAAAGACAGAAAGTTATGTCTAGTGCAGGATTATAGGTGGCTCAATAAAATCACCATTAAAAACTGCTATCCACTTCTGCTCATGGCTGATATTATTAATTGGTTAAAGGGAGCCAGAATACTTCACTAAGTTCAACGTTCGATGGGGCTATCACAATATTTATATCCAAGCTGGAGACAAATGGAAAGGTGCTATTGTTACAAACCGCAGGTTGTTTGAGCCAAAAGTAATGTACTTCGGCATGACCAACAGCCCCGCCACCTTCCAAGCCCTCATGAATGCTGTATTTGTGGATTTAATTGCACAAGGAGAAGTCACAGTATATATGGATGACATCCTCATCTACAGCGAGAACCTTGAGCACCATTGTCGCATAGTTCGCGAAGTGCTCAAGCGTCTCCAAGACTATGACTTGTATCTCAAACCAGAGAAATGTGATTTTGAGAAACACAAAATGGAGTATTTAGGGATGATTATCCGTCCCGGAGAAGTGCAGATGGACCCTGGCAAGGTTGCTGCAGTAAAGGAGTGGCCTACACCCACGATGCTCAAAGAGGTTAGAGCTTTTGTTGGGTTTGCCAACTTCTATCGTAGGTTCATAAAGGACTTCATGGCTATTGCCCGACCCTTACATGACCCTACAAAGAAGGATACTCCATGGCACTGGCATTCTGAACAGCAGAGAGCCTTTGATGAGCTAAAGGAGCATTTCGTACAAGAACCTATTCTAAAGGTGTATGACCCAAACCTCCCTACACAAGTTGAGACTGATGCTTCAGGATTTGCTACTGGCAGGATACTTACCCAAAAGTACCCAGATGGTCGGTCTCTGGCACCCAGTTGCGTTCCGCTCAGAATCTATAAGCAAGGAAGAGCGCAACTATGAGATTTACAACAGAGAAATGCTCGGCTTAATCCGCACCCTCGAGGACTGGAGACACTTCCTCAAAGGCATCTCCTTTGAAGGGATCACCGACCATAAGAATATGGAATGGTGGGCAAGCATGAAAGACTTAAACCACCGGCAAGCACGCTGGGCATTGTATTTAAGTCACTTTGCCTTTAAAATCACTTACAAGAAAGGAGACTCCATGCAAGCCGATGCACTCAGTCCATTCTCAAGAGACCACATCAGAGACAATGAGGATAACCACCAGGTTCAGGTTTTACAACCTAAGCATTTCCTCAATGCCGCCCAAGCCCACTCCACCCAGAAGTGGATTCCCTAGGAAGCTGCATCAAACTCGCGTCTATTAAAGAAGCTGAAGTAATAGAGGGTCTTAAAAGCTTACAAAAGACTGCTCCTAAAGCTCTTACAGATGGGGTTGCACTGTGGGAAGAAGAAGACAGTTTTGTTTACCATAGAGGGAAGCTCTATGTACCCAATGACTGTGCCCTACGTAGAGACATGGTAAAGTCATACCACGACAGCACTACTACAGGACACCCAAGTAAAAACAGAACCATTGAGCTAGTTAGTCACTACTACTGGTGGCCTCACATGGCAGGCTTTATAAGTTCATATGTAGAAGGATGCGATTGATGCCAACGCTATCACAAAGATCTGCACCCCAAAGCTATTATTCAGCTGCAAGAAGTACCTGAGGGCCCATGGCAGCTAGTCAGAATCGATCTAATCGGTCCACTGCCAATGTCATGAGGAAAGGATATGATCCTTAACATAGTGGATCATTACACAAAACAAATCCATCTATTTCCTGTGACCTCTCAAATTACAGCTGATGGGGTAGCATCCATCTACTTTGAACAAGTCTTCCCCTTGCATGGGATCCCTCGCAAAGTCATTAGCAACAGAGGACCCCAGTTTGCTGCAAGGAGCATGTGAGCACTTTATAAGCAACTTGGAATAGATGCAGGTCTCACCACTGCCTATCACCCTCAAGCTAATGGACAGGTAGAGCACAAAAATCAAGAAGTCGAAGTCTACTTGCGCTTGTTCATTAGCAAGAGACAGGATGACTGGGCAGACCTGCTCCCTACAGCAGAATTCGTAGTCAACAGTAGACTCAACTCAGCCACAGGTCACACACCCTTCGAGCTACAATATGGCTATACACCTGACTTCATGATTCCTGCTGGTAGGCCCACCAGTATTCCAACGCTTGACAAATGTCTTCAACACTTAGTTTCCTCAAGAAAGGATGCAGAGGCCGCTCTACACCTAAGTAAACGGCAAATGCAGACAGATGTTGAACAAAGGCACAAACCATACGCCTTCAACATCGGGGACAAAGTCTGGTTGCAAGCCAAGCAGATAAAGATACATCAGCAGTTGTCCAAACTGGGCCCTAAACAGTTAGGCCCATTTGAAGTCACTAAAGTCTTAAGTGACATCAACTACAAGCTTGCACTCCCCCCTGCATTACGGATCCATGATGTATTTCATGTAGACCGCCTCTCTCCTTACAAAGGAAACAAAGTTAACAGGCTTCTGCCACCTCCACCCGAACCTGTCACAGTCGAAGGGGAAGAAGAGTATGAAGTTGACCACATAAGAGACAGTAAACTCTTTGGTTGTACTCTTAAGTACCTAGTTCACTGGAAAGGTTATGGTGAAGGTGAGGATACTTGGGAGCCAGCCAAAAATCTAGCACATGAACCAGATAAAGTACAGGAGTTCCACTCCTCTAACCCTGGCACACCTAGAAAAATAGCTGCTCTCATATACATGTCCTTGCCTTGGCAAGCTTCTCAGATGTACACAGAGGCCAACGCGGACGTCGACCCTTAAAGGAGGGGGGTGATGTCATGGACGCGTATTATTTTCCCTATTTTTCTGTATTTATACGGATTTATACGGCGAAGATATAAGGGCTGAAGTACAGAGACTTCGAGTTAGTCACAAAAGGGTTTACCACCCATGTGCACGTGATCGTGGGATCTAGGTCCCTTATACATATAACTAGTTCTGATTGGTAGATAAGGATGGAAGGTTCTGGAAGGATCTAGAATGTGCTTAGTAGATTATGCTTACTTGCTGTATTAGGTTTTACTCAGCAAAGTGGAGCCGCTCGTAAGCGCTATGACTAGTGCATCAGTCAGCACAATAGATAGTGCTATTAATAGATACGATGTGTCAGCTCCTGAGTCATGGAGTCTTACTATACACTTAGTAATAGTGTTCAGACTCAGTTCAAGCTCAGCTGCAGTAGTGTATATAAGCTTCCCTGTAGTGTCCTGAGTGGAACCAACTTGTCCTCTTGGTTCTCCACTCAGGTGCGCATTCCATTGTACTTCCTTACTCTGTTCCAATCTAACTTGTCCTCTTGGTTCTCCACTCAGCATGCCACTGTGTGATATCTGACATCTTAGGTCCTTGTATAAAAGACCATAAGTTGATTGTCCCTCCACAGTGACTGTATGTTTGGCACGTGACTTGTCTCTGCATTAGGTTGAGTGTGCCACCTTACAGTTCACTTCTATCATCACACTTGACTTGGCGTAGCACGGCAGTTGCACCGCTACAGTATGAGTGATACATAAAAAAATGTGATGCGATCAATCAAAGGGACTGCTGATATTCTACAAGTCATCAAGTGCAACATGAGGAATTACAACAGACACTAAGACATGAGTGATACAGTGCATGACATGATCAATTACATGGACTTGTTTTGCTTTGGCAAGGACTGCTGTTCCATGAGGTCTCCACCTTCACACTCCAGTGCGGCTTCCCTACATCTCTTGGAGCCCAAATGTAAACTCCGCTTCACTGCATGTGAGAGAAGAAGCCTCTGCCTATTGGCAGGTTCAAAGGCTGGCCAAGCGTCCTCTTTGTTGATGGCATTTTTGATGATGAGGATAGCAGTCTTGTGATTGTCGAGGCCCAACAGATAAAGTTTGTATTCTTCCAGTACACTTTTGAATGCTTGTTCATTGGCAGTGGCCAGTGTCGAAGATGGTTTGATTCCCCAAGCTTGATGGATCACATCCTTTATGTTGGATTTGTGAGTGTAAGTTGGCCAACTCTTATGATGAATGGAGAGTAACTCCTTCAAACCGTGCAGTGGGTCTGTGAGAGGGAAATTGTCAGTAAAGGAAAGATTATCCAGTCCTTGATCAATGTGCATAAACATGAGTTTCATCAGTCCTCCCATGTTTCCATAGACCTGTGGATTGAAGACTGTGTCGACAAAGCTAGATAGGCCATCCACATCCCAACTGGAATGGAGATAGTGGAGAGCCATCCACAGTAAGACAAAGAAGGCAGACTCAATGTTGTGAATGAAAGTTTGATTAATCTTGGGGTTCTCGATGAGGTCTGCGGCCATGAACTGCCACATACCCTGCAAAACAATCATCGTTAAGTGCTGGGTAAAAGGACTGGAATAACATACCATACAGGTGGCCTGGCGAGCACTCCCTACAGATGGATCATCTGGGTTGATCCACTTACAAAGGTCTCAGTCAATGAGTAAACCACCATCAAAGTCAGCACTCTCTGTCAATAATATATTGTTGGGGCTGATGTCACAATGAAGGATCTTGCACTTCTTGAAAGCATCCCTATGAGCTAGAAAAATAGTCAATCAGCAGTCAACAGTGAAGAGGGCCATATACACACCAATCAATGCTGTGTGAACAGCGCATACCATGTCCCTACTGCATTGGAAGGTATTTAATTTTTTGCCAACATTGTCAAGAATTAATCGATGGTGATGGTGACAAGTGAATTCATGTGTAGACTTCAGCACCCAAGGTTCATTAGCAAATTGGTCAGTACATGTAGAGTGGTAGGTGTCCATGCCAACGTCAGCGGAGGCTGCGCAGCGAGGGATATTGGGTATCTCTGCGTTATTAAGAGTCTTGTAGATGTTGCCCTCTCTCTCCATTCCATTGCAGGTGACCCTCCTAGAATCCTTGAAGAAGACAACAGAGTTCCTCTCAATATCAAAGGCAATGGAGGTATGGGTTGCACAGCCAGGAGGCATATAAAGTCGGCAAACAGGTGGTTTGATGATGAAGTTGCCACAACCTGACCTTCTGGTGTGGCTTTGTGAATGCTGTTGTTGTGTCCTCGCTCCTGTCTCTCTGCTTGGTTGTAATGGATAAAAAAAGTCTAATAATTCGGGATCTAGTCGGTAGTAGATGGGTGCAGTGATGATTGCACCACTCTGATCCCATCAAATAAGTCGTGCATGATCCCCAATGATGAGGACACTGAAAACATGTGTATGGAACTGGCAGTCAAGTTGCAGATCCACGTATGCAGTGATCTGTCTGGCTGTCAAGACCCCTTTTGAACCTTGGTTCATGAGTTGATTGGGACTCAAAATGGACTGTCCTCTGTCTGAGAATTTGCTCAAGAAGGCCTCTTCCACTTCTTTGCTTTTAAATTCAATCCAGATGTCACTGACGGTGGAATCGGCTCTGAGGACTGTTTTGTGCGCTTGGTTGTAAACCATACAATCAGGTGAAAAGGAAACTGACAGGTTGGTGGTAGCCCTTTCTAGTGAATGTGATGTGTCACACTCAGTAAAAAAGAAAAGTCGGTCAGAAGTCAGAAAAAAGTCAGAAAAAAGTCAGATGGTGGTCAACTGACTACAAAATGACTAAATGTCGTTTTTAGTGACTACAAGATGACTTCTAGATGACTATTTGTAGTCAATTTGTAGTCAGTTTTCTTGAGAATGGCATTAGTCATTTCTTAGTCGTAGTCAAATCATCTGTAGTCATTTCATAGTCAAGTTATAGTCAAATCATCTGTAGTCATTTCATAGTCATTTCATAGTCATTCCATAGTCATTCCATAGTCACACAGATTTCCGAATTAATTTGTTTTTCACACAGTAATTAATGGCCAAAAGAAATCAAATTGACATTGACAACTAAACTAAACAAAACAAAACCGAGTTGGCTCAGCCTTCCGACGAGGCTTCCGGTGAAGTTGACTCGTCTTGATCCATCGGGGCACCACGGTGTGCCTTAGCTGCGCGTGAGAGTGTTGCCCGTTTGGGGGCAGGCTTGGTGGGCGACGACTTGGTGGCAGCGGGCTCGGTGCGCTTGGCCGACTTGGAGGGGCTTGCCTTAGTGCCCGACAACTTGGATGGGCCGGCCTTGGCGCCTGACGGTTTGGTGGAGGAAGGTTTGGCAGGTGCGGTGGGTGCAGTACCCGATGAGTTGGAGGGAGCGGCCTTGGGCTTGGAGTGCACGGCCTTGGGCTTGGAGGGCGCAGCCTTGGGCTTGGGGGCAGGCTTGGACTTGGGGGCAGGCTTGGACTTGGAGGGGGCAGGCTCGGCGTCTGACAATCCAGAGGCAGCAGCAGCGAGGGCGAGGGGTGAGGTAGATGATGACTGGGTTGAAGGAGCACGGGGCGGGGCAGTTGTTCAATAGTTAGCAAATATAAGTAACTATGTTTTAGACTTACCTGTGCGTCCTTCCAGCAGCGTTGGAGCTGCTCGAACAATAGTTCGAGATAGTTGTCGGCCAGGTACGTAGTAGAGGACCGCCCTCTCGCGGTACACAACGCCCTGGCCACCTTGCAGGTCCTAACCGTGGCCGCGATCAGCTCGAACGCGGTCGAGGTACTACCCACCGACTCCCAATCCATGAGAGCCGACCGAATTGTCAGACCACCCCCAGTGAATTGCGCATGGCCCCAATTCTCGTTCGAGTCGTCATCGTCGACATCCGGTGCGTCGGGATCCGCAGAGTCGAGTCGATCGAGTAGTGCTGCGACGTCATTGGACGGTTTACGCGTTTCACAATCAGTGGCATCGTGCATGGCTCGGAGGAGGTCCACGGCGTCAGGGACCGTCGAAAAGTCGTTGGTAATAACATCTATTCAAAAATTAGTAGTTTTTTTTTATGGCCCGATGGAGCGTACCTATTAAGTTGGAAGCTGGGTAGAGAATTAATCAGCGAGGTGACAGAAAAAACGATAAAAGGAAACATACCAGAGGGGGACACGATAATGTCCTTGAAGTTAGCCCTAGGTTGAGCGCGGGGTTGCGAAGGCGCTGCAGCTCGAGCCATGGCGAGGAAAGCAGGGGGCAAAGGCGGGGACGGGGACGGGGGCAGACTGCCTGAAACGCCTGCGGCATAGTTAGTGTTTTCGAAATGTGATAAAATGTGTGTGTACCTGTCCCTGTCCCAGACGTCTCCTTGCCCTTCTGCCTGTCGTGCTTTGCCTTCTTGTTGGGCCGTTGCGTCGGGGATCGAGCACGGGGGCGCTTGGATTTGCCGCCTTCAGTCGTCTTCTGGGTCTGTGGGCCCGACGAAGCCGGCGCTGACGACAGTTCGGACGAGAGACGGGATTGTTGGGGAGGAAGCGAGTGGGAAGAGGGAGGCTGTGAAGGAAGAGGCTTGTCCCTCAATACAGCGCCGAGAGTCGCGTCGGCTTTCCAATGGTCCGCACACAAAGTGAGAAGAGGGGCGGCGGCTTCAAGCTCAGCGATAGCAGCGTTCCACTCACTGAGGAAGAACGACTTGAAATACCTCTTTTTGCGGGGTTTGTTGATAGAGCGCGGGTCGGTACTGTGAAGTCTTTCGAGATTTGAACGCAAGATGGCCCAGGCGGAAGCACGGATCGACATCCATTGGGATTTCGTGATGCCAGTTCCATTTGGGAGACGGATGGCCCGTTCCATCGGTGGTCGCGATTTGTTGCTCTCTTTGATTCCGACTAGCGGGTCATTCTTGGCGTCCTCGGTAGTCCAGAGGACCGATTGTGGGAGGTGCTGGGGGCGGATAAGAGGCTGCGGGCCGGCCGAAGGAGGTGGAAGCGGAGAGTCGACGGTGCCAGAGAGAACATGCGAAAACGAGTCGCTCGGGGTGAGAGACGTATCGTTCATGACAGGAGTGGTAGAGAAAGCTGGGATAACAGTGTATTAGCTAAAGAAGAAAAAAACAAAGGGAGGCGATGACTTACCAATTCCCTTACAAGTGCGTCGCAGCTCGACGATCTCACATACCATCTCAGACACCGTGTGCTCGAGTTTGGCAACCTTTTGGTGTGTCTTCTGATACTGTTGGTTGTGATAAAGCTCGTCGTGTGTGAGAGCTGCGATGAGGTCCGGCGAAAGACTGGAGTGTTTGGGAAGGGCACCCGAGGGATGTGCACGTTGTTGCGAAAACTTAGAGTACGAAACTCCCGTGCCGCCGGAGAGGGAGCTGTGGGGGGGCCGTCGATTCGAGCGACTCGAGGGAGGGCGCATGGTATCATAGTTATCGTCACCATCAGACCCAGCCCCAAAGAGGTCTTCATCTTCATCTTCGGAATGGTCGTAGCGGGGAGGAGACATTGTAAAAAAAAAAAAAAAAGGTAAGAGAAAAAATGTGACGAGTGCGAACGAGAGTAAACCAACAAGCAAGTCACGCAAATGCAATGCTTACTACACATTGTTTCGGTGCGTCGAGCGACGGCCCGAAGTTCCCACGATCCTTAGGATTGCTATCTGCGGGCCATCAACAACACTCATTCACGCATCTACACCACGTACTATGGCCTCAGTTGCGCCAAAGTACCCTTGTCCATGCTTCCAATGCAACTCAATGAAGCATCTCACCAGAAGGACAATACAGGGTCATCTTAAGCAGAACCAAGTTCAGCTACTAGATCAGATTGGTTTGCAGGGTTCTCAGCACACAATCAACTACTTGCAGAGCTGTTATGACCAGACTGCACAGTTGCTTGCTAGCATAGCTGGGGAGTCTCAATCAGCTAGCCTATCTTCTCATCCTGATGGTATATGTTTATTTTTTTATGCCCTTAATCAAAAACTAATTTGCCTTGATATTGATCTTAATCTAGATAATACCTCTGTTGCACCAGCACCACTCCAGGAAGGCCCAGAAGGGGCTCAGAGGGAGACTGATGGTTGGTACTATTTTACTGTGCTTTGGTTCCTAGCTCAATTTTTTAAATCAGATTTTCATGCTGCTGGGAGTGCAGTGGGAGATGCTGATGCTGTGATGACAGATGTTGATGGTAAGTAAAATCTCTTGATATATTGGTATCTAAACTACACAATTACAGATCTCCCAGGCTACAATAGTGATCCTATGGAGCCCTCTATGCTTGCCTCTGCAAATTTTGAGGATTCATCTGACTCTGAGGATCTGTCTGGCTCTGAGGATGATCTATCTAGCTCTGATGGCCAATCTGCTCTATTTGAGGTTGCTGAGGAGATCTTAGAAGCCCCCCCTCAGCCTGTGGACTTGGGTTATGACTCTGACTTTTTAGATATGTTTGCGGAGGATGTTGCTGAGATGGAAGACTCAGCCCTATCTGAGGCTTTGGAGGAGTCTAGTCAGACAAGCAGGGCAAGTCCCTCTTTGCCAGAGGCTGTTGTACAGCTCCAGAAGAAGCTGTTGGGGGACTATGCTCTTCCCCCTCCCCCTTCTGGTCCCCCAGGGGAATACGCTCTATCTAGGGCAGAAGTGCTGTCCCTTCAGCACTACTTTGCATGGACAGAGTCCCAAGGCACAGTAAAAGCCTATGGCTCTCATGCTAAAGTGCTTTCAGAGGCCACAGATGTGGAGATCCTCAGCCTTTATGCTGTGCGGAAGTTGGTGGAGAAGCTTACTGGGCTGACACCATCATTTATTGACATGTGCCCCAGGAGTTGCATGGCTTATACTGGGGACTTTCAGTCTCAGACCCTTTGCACACACTCTCGTGATGGAAAAATTTGCAATGAAGCACACTATAAGCAAAAGCTGGGTCCTAGGGCTTCACAAAAGCCAAGGGCACAAATGCTTTATATTCCCATCATTCCCATCATTCAGTCACACTATTCAGTTGCAGAAACATCAGAAGAGATGAGATACAGAGACAGGTGCTTGCAGGAGACTCTGAAACTCCTTGCAGTGGCTTCAGGTGCCAACAGGCAGACATATTCTGATTTTGCCAACTCTGCAAATCATGTTGATCACTATAAAAATATGGGGCTATTTAAAGATGCCAGAGACACTGCCATTACAATCTCTACTGATGGTGCTCAGCTCACCATGAAGAAACAATCCAATGTGTGGCTTTTGGTTGTTGTGCTACTCAATCTCCCACCAGAGAGGCGATATAGGGCAAAAAATATTATCATCCCCCTTGCTATTCCTGGGCCTTCATCTCCTGGAAATATTGAGTCCTTCATATATCCTCTTTTCCAGGAGATGGCCATGGCTAGTGAAGGAATATGGACATGGGATATAATTGATTCATCCTACTTTGTTTTAAAGGCATATCTCTGTGGTGTCAAAGGAGATATGCTGGGTTCAGCCAAGTTAAATGGAATGGCTGGACATGCAGCTCTTCATGGTGATCGCTTCAGTATGGTGCAAGGTGCACGCACTAGCAAAGAGAAGGGTGCAAAGGCACAATATTATCCACTCTCTCCACCTCAGGGGGAGAAGTTTAATCCAACTCGCCCTGATATTGATCCTTACTTCCTACCAATGCGGGATCAGAGTCATTACTGGAAGACCATTAATAGGCTTCTATCTGCAAAGACTAAGAAGGAGCAACAAATGATTGTGAGGGAGACAGGAATATCACGCCTCACACTATGTTCTACCAGCCCTGCCTTTTCTCATCCATCATTCTTCCCACTGGATCCATTTCACCTATTCTATGAGAACTGCATGCTACATATCTGGGACTTGTGGGTAACACACAGTTCCAGTGATGAAAGGATCCACCTCAGTAAAGAAGTTGCAGAACTTCTTGGGGAAGAGGTTGAGAAGGCTGTAAAGACTCTCCCTCCATCTTTTTGTGGGCCAATTAGAAACCCATACAAAAAGCGCCAGAGCCAATATAAAGTCTATGAATGGATGGCACTCCTCCATTGGTATATTATACCAATTGCTTGGGAACTACAAGTTGATCAGGAAGTTTTGGAAAACTTTGGAGAATTTGCAGACATTGTTGAAACTGCCATGACCATCTCCCCAAGGTCATCAGAGGATTTAGCAGAGTTACATGGAAAAGCTTGTTCCTTCCTGCATGAGTTTGAAAGGCTATATGTTGGTGATGACCCAATGAAGGTCTCAAGATGTAGACTGTGCATCTTTCAATTAGTCCATGTCCCATATCATATTCTATGGCATGGCTCAATCAGATTTGGCTCACAAGCAACAGTAGAGAGGGCAATTGGAGAGCTGGGGCACAAAATTAGATCTAAAAAGGCACCATTTGCCAATATGTCCACAATTTTATTTGAAAGGGCAACCACTAAGATGTTGACTCTGAAGTACCCAGTCTTGTCTATTCCTGGAAAGGAGAAGAGACAAAAAGAGCACCTTTTTCAGTCCCTTCCTATAAGGAAGACTGACAAAAAAAAGGGGAACAGACTTTTATACCCATCTCAAGGCAATTTGTGGATGTCTTGATGTGCCTTTTAATTGGGATCTTAAAGTCCAGAGATGGGGAAAGTGCACAATTAAAGAAGGTGTCACTCTGAGAAGTAGGATCTCTGAGCTAAGGGGCCAATCCTCACGCTCCTCAAGATATTTTGAGGCTCAGAGAGACATACAAGCAAAAAGACCTACTTGGGGAGAGGCACTTGCATTTTACTCAGTGCCAGAGTACAACCTGTGTTTGGTGGTCTACTGTCCAGTGGTGGAGGAGTTTGGTGTAGTAGGGAGGTGGTGTGGGAGATGGTCAGAAGAGATAAGGGTGATGGAAACATCTAGGCTGATGAATCTGATTGGAATTTGGGAGTTTGAGTCAAGGGTTCATATCCTAAGAAGACATCCAGGACTGGATATGCTGAGTGCAGAAGAATGTGGATTTGAAGAGATCCTAGCAGAAGATGAGTAGGGTAAATAAAAATGGCTGTCTTGTACTTGTACTTCCCCAATTCTCTAGGAACTTGTGTTGCATCAGAAAGAAAGGAGCTAACAAAATATCTAAGTCAGCAAGAAGTCAGATAGTAGTCAGATGATAGTCTGAAATTTGACCAAAGTCAGAAGGTAGTCATCTTGTAGTCAGCTCTAAGTCAAAATGACTTGGTGAAAAACTTCAATCATGGAGTACACATAAATATGCTCAGGAATTGTTGCAAAGCAACACTCTTGATTGAAACACAATCCATTTACTCTTTCCTAACTTAAATAAACTGCTCATCTTTCAACAGAGATTTTTTATTTGTTCAACTCACATATAATAATCACCAGTGGTATCTTCTCCTCCTCTTTCCTCATATCTCACTTCCCCATGTTTCCCTCCCCCTCCCTATGTTCCCCTTCATACTCCCCATTCCCATGCTCCCCTCTGCTACCTATATAATCACCCTCCCCATGTTCCCTTCCCCCATTCCTATAATCCCCCTCCCCATGTTTCACTCATCCCTATATTCCCCTTTCCCATGTTGCCCTCCCCCATCTACATAATCCCCTTCCCCATGTTCCCCCCCCCTCATCCCTATATTCCCCTTCCCCATGTTTGCTTCCCCCATCTACATAATCTCCTTTCCCATGTTCCCCTCCCCCATCTACATAATCCCCTTCCCCATGTTCCCCTCCCTTATCCCTATATTCCCTTCCCCATGTTCCCCTCCCCCATTGATATAATTCCCCTCCCCATGTTCCCCCCCCATCTACATAATTCTCCTCCCCATGTTCCCCTCCCTCATCCCTGTATTCCCCTTCCCCATGTTCCCCTCCCCCATCTACATAATCCCCTTCCCCATCATCCCCTCCCCCATTGACATAATCACCTTCCCCATGTTCCCCTCCCCCATTGACACAATCACCTTCCCCATGTTTCCCTCCCCCATTGATGTAATTCCCTCCCTATATTCCTCTCCCCCATCTACATAATTCTCCTCCCCATGTTCCCCTCCCTTATCCCTATATTCCCTTCCCCATGTTCCCCTCCCCCATTGATGTAATTCCCCTCCCCATGTTCCCCCCCCCCCATCTACATAATTCCCCACCCCATGTTCCCCTCCCTCATCCCTATATTCCCCTTCCCCATGTTCCCCTCCCCCATCTACATAATCCCCTTCCCCATGTTCCCCTCCCCCATCTACATAATCCCCTTCCCCATGTTCCCCTCCCTTATCCCTATATTCCCTTCCCCATGTTCCCCTCCCCCATTGACATAATTCCCCTCCCCATGTTCCCCCCCCCATCTACATAATTCTCCTCCCCATGTTTCCCTCCCTCATCCCTATATTCCCCTTCCCCATGTTGCCCTCCCCCATCTACATAATCCCCTTCCTCATCTTCCCATCCCCCATCCCTATATTCCCCTTTCCCATGTTGCCCTCCCCCATCTACATAATCCCCTCCCCCATGTTGCCCTCCCCCATCTACATAATCCCCTTCCCCATCTTCCCATCCCCCATCCCTACATTCCCCTCCCTCATCCCTATATTCCCCTTCTCCATGTTCCCCTTCCCTATATCCCCCTTCTCCATGTTCCCCTCCCCCATCTACATAATCCCCATCCCCCATGTCCCCCACCCCTTTCCCTATATTCCCCTTCTCCATATTCCCCTCCCTCATGGGCCCCATCCCATAATTGAAGTTTTTCTCTAAGTCATCGTGACTTTTAACTGACTATAAGGTGACTTTATTTGACTACAAAATGACTCTCTCCTGACTTTGGTGAAATATCTGACTTCCAGCTGACTATACTCTGACTACACTCTGACTATTCACTGACTTTTCTTTTTTACTGAGTGTCACAATTACAGAGTGTCTTGAGGTGTGGTTGAACAATGTCAATCTGAGGTATTCTTTTCAGTACCAAAAAAGCTCTGAAAGGGATCAATTACTCACAAATACCTTGTACATGAGAACCTCAGTCTGAAGGTTGGCTAGAGCATCAACCATGCCCATGTTGAACTTGGAGGATGGCACTTTTGAACTCAGAAGAAAAGTAGAGAGAAATAATTGAGGAGGCATGGGACCAAGAAAAAAGGGGGACATTTCAAGTGACATGGCATTATAAACATCATCTCGCATGAGGTATTCTGTGTCGAGAAAGCCAGTAGTCGAACTGTGAGTGTACTGGAGTCCCAAGAGATATGCCAGTGGGCATGCTGTTTGAGTTTGGGGGTGTGGTCTGTGTGGGCATGATGAAGAAGTGGTGCTGGGTGCTCTGTACAAGGAGGTGATTGAGTCAAATTGAGTATTGCATTTGCACTCTGTGACATGACTTTCGCTGCTTGTAAGTGGCTTAGCCACCTG
Source organism: Lactarius deliciosus (assembly GCA_021525775.1). Lineage (NCBI taxonomy): Eukaryota > Fungi > Basidiomycota > Agaricomycetes > Russulales > Russulaceae > Lactarius > Lactarius deliciosus. The sequence goes on along the minus strand of JAKELK010000030.1, from coordinate 428,896 downwards.
GTGAGCTGAGACTGGAGCATTGAAAAGCTGAAACAGACCCAACCAGATGGGGAATTGAGTCCAGGCTTGGCTACACCTGGCTATGTACAAGCTGGCTATGGCTCTTGGCTAAAGCCAGGAATAGCCGTGAGCTCCCACAACACTAACTGCAGTCAGCAGCCCCAGAACTCTGGTGAGGGCAAGGCAGCAGGTGCTGAGGGCAATGAGTGGGTTGGGGAATATCTTCAACGGATGTCTGGGGGGTGACAGGGACAGCCCTTGCATTGATGCTGGTTGCAGGCATTGTCTTTGCTTTCTTCCTGGCCAAAGGGTCGCCATTTTCAGTGACACGCTCAGTAGGACGACGCTTGTGTGGCCCAACAATGATACCAGTTGGTGTGGGTATGGCAGTTTGTGACATGGTTGAAAAAAATTAGCATTGACAGATCACAGTCAGAGAGTCTATAGAGGACAGAGAAAAGTTCAATAATTTGGCAAAGGGAAAAGGTCGGTTGAATACATGTGCAGCATCCAGCATCCTACCAAGAAGAGGAGAGAAGAGTTTGAAGAGAGCACCCAACTTTGCAATGAGCAGAGAAAGGATTGAAGGGAGAATCAGTGAATCTGATCATAACAAAAAGGCTGTTGATGGAACTAATGAGACAAGATGTGCAGATAGCTAGTAGATGAGTACTGTAGTCCAATCAAGACACCAGTGCTGACAGCACTATACCTGTCAGAGATGTCAACAAGTTGTGACCAAACAAGTGACTTGCAAGTTTGACTCATCATGTGACAAGTACTCGTGCCTGAATACTCGTGTGAGTATGAGTGGACCCTTCTCCGAGTGCAAGTACTCGTGGTAATGGCACCAATACTAGTCCCAGGCTTTTGTTTAAACAGTATCAGATAAAACATTTTATTTTGTATTGCAAGTCGTATTGGGTTGTTGCCACCATCTTGATTGTCTTTGTGTTGTTGCCATCACCTTGATTGTCTTCACTGTCATCGCTGCCACCATGATTGTCTTCATGTCATTATCGTCGTTGCCACCGTGGTTGTCTTCACATCACTGCCACCATGGTCATCTTCATATCGCTGCTGCTGTCTTGATTGTCTTTACATTGTTGCCACTGTCTTGATTGTCTTCATGTTGTTGCCATTGCCTTGATTATCTTCACATGGTCATCATTGCTTGATCATCTTCACGTCATTGTCATTGACTCATTGCTGCCATGGTCATCTTTGTGTTGCTGTGATCTTCATTGTCTTCACGTGGTTGCTGCTGCTGTGATTGTCCTCGTTGACAATGAATGTCAGCATGTAAGCATCAAAGAACCGATACTCATCTTTTTGGTTTTGAGGGATGGCACTGCTGGTGGTGTCTTGTGAACATCTGGGGCAAGGGCCTGCTAGTTTGGAAAGGGATAATAGAAGTTAGTGGAGAGTGCAAGGAGTGAGAGGGCCAGACTTACTAGTTTTGAACCAGTGGTGATCCATGTGGTGATCTGATCTGATGAGGGTGTGGCTAAATCTGGCATTTGTAGCTTGGGAGGGTCAAAAGTAGATCGTGCAGTTGGTCAAGGGCGGTGAACTCATGCAGCTCCTTGAGGGTGAAGGCAGCTGCAGGGGCCCACGCCGGCCGATGATGGAGATGTGCAGACATTGTGCCTTGTGAGCCTGAGGGAGGGATGAGCACTGGCAACAGCATGTGCCAGGCTGCGCGACCTTGAGTGTGACGCTTCCCTGGTATGCAGACATGGCAAGACATTGTACTTTGCGAGAGTTGTGGGAGATGGTGGTGAGATGAGGTGGCAGTACAGGAAGGAGGTGGATGTGCAGGAAGGAAAGGGTCTGATGGATGCCGAAGTTGTCATAAGGTGCAGTGTCATGGACGCGTATTATTTTCCCTATTTTCTGTATTTATACAGATTTATACGGTGAAGATATAAAGGGCTGAAGTACAGAGACTTCAGGTCAGTCACAAAGGTTTGCCACCTTGGTGCACGTGATCGTGGGACACAGGTCCCTTATACATACAATGGTTCTGATTGGTAGATAAGGATAGAAGGTTCTGGAAGGATCTAGAATGTACTTAGTAATTTACACTTACTTGCTGTATTAGGTTTTACTCAGCAAAGTGGAGCCGCTCGTAAGTGCTATGACAGATGCATCAGTCAGCACAATAGATAGCGCTATTAATAGATACAATGTGTCAGCTCCTGAGTCAAGGAGTCTTACTGTACACTTAGTAATAGTGTTCAGACTCAGTTTAAGCTCAGCTGCAGTAGTGTATATAAGCTTCCCTGTAGCATCCTGAGTGGAACCAACTTGTCCTCTTGGTTCTCCACTCAGCATGCCACAGCATGATACTCTTGCAGTTAGGGTCTTATAGAAAGACTCATAAGTTCTGCGTTCTCTGCTGTGACTGTATGTATAGCACATGACTTGTCTCTGTGCTAAGTTGAGTGTGCCCACCTTACAGTTCACACTACCTTACACTTGACTTGGCGTAGCATGGCAGTTGCACCACTACATGCAGGTGATGCCTAGTGAGGCCTAGTGAGGGGCTAGTGAGGGCCTGAAGGTGCTGTGGTAATGGTGATAATGTGTCCAAGGGCAAGGTTGTAACTTACTCATTGTGGCATCAGAAATTGATCCAACAGAAAAAAAGAGCTATAACCTGTGCAACCTGTGGTTTGGGTACAGGTTTGCCTCAGGTTGAAAAAGGCTTACCTGTACCCATAGCAATACCCAAACTGGAACCCACTGGGTTACCCATACCTGAGCCAATCACTATATGTACAGCTTGCCAGGGAATTGATCCAGCAGGGGTCAGAAGATTCAGTACATTGCTTGTACAAATGTTGCAGGTGAGTTAGTCATGCTGAAGTACATTACCAATGGCTTGAATGGCCCCCTTGGTGTTTTGAAGGCTGCTTTCCAGCAGTCTTCCTCCTTGATGTTGATAAGTGACCTGCACGCACTTAGCAGCTGGTATGGACACACAGATAATGGACTGCTTTAGATTAGATATACAGGACTTGTAGATTAGATTATTTTGATCTTTACAATCTTGGACTTCTTGTATTCTCTTATCTATGACATCACTTATGTATATGACGTCATGGACTCCTCTAGATCATCCTTGTATTCCATCCTTATACTTTGCTTTGTTCTATCTTTATTGTGATGTTACTATGATATCATAGTCTGGACTTTCCTTGTACTTTACACCTTGTTCTCTTAGTTAGTCCACTCCTTTGTCCAAGTGTAGAACAATGTGTCTTGTTGTATTTACTGTGACTTGCTGTTACCAGCATCACTCTCTGTAGGAGTATAAGTAGTGTACCCTGTATGCTCTGGCACCACACCAGTTCTCATCTGTTGTGTGCCAGACTTCCATCTGCTTCACTGGCTTGACTATCTCTGTTGCTGTTTCCAGTATCACCCACATATCTCACCACAGTCTACTTTGTCACTGTGAGTATGTCCTCCTTGTATACTGTTCATCACTTGACTCAGATGTTATTGTAGCCCCACCATATGTTGAACTTTGTAAACAGGGCTTTGTTGGCAAGTGAATCTAATATATTCAAGATTAGTGGTATCAGGTACTCATCCCTTATGGTCAGCATGTTGAGTGCTTTGTAATCTTGCACAGGCTGGAGCTTGCCATCTTTCTTTTGAGAAAGAAGAATGAAGACACATATGGTGATTTTGATTTGCAGATGTATCCTTTAGCAAGCAGGAACTTGTCCAGATGGGCAAGTTCTGTTGGGTTTAGTGGATATATTTGCATGGTAAGGTGGCCAGGGCATCAGGTTTAAGTAGTATGGCATGATTGTCAGGTCAGGCTGGTGGGAATCATTTTGTGGCTTCCTCCAAAAATACTACGGCATGGCTTTCATATTACTGTTGGGGGAGTTTGGTTTGGTTTGGTTTGGGGCCATTTTAGCATTTTAGCCAAACCAGAAACCAAACTGATTAGAATTTGTCCAAACCAACCCAACCCAAACCAAACCATTCCAAACCATTCCAAACTGTTTCAAACTGATTAAAAATAATCAGTTCAGTTTGGTTTGGTTCAGTTTAAACTTGGTTTAAACCACTTAAGGAACCACTTAAGACCTTGGTTTGAGGCAAAAAACAATTCATTTTGTTTAGATTCATCAATTGAGACTTTGTTTCAAATTGTTTGAGACTAAAAACCATTGATTTTGGTTCAAATTTGGTTTAAACTCAGTTTGGTTTGGTTCAAACTGAGTGAGAACCAAACCAAACCATTTATTGAGCACTTATAAAATATATTTCAATATTTTTTCTTAATTGGTTTGGTTTGGTTTGAACTGGGTTTGGGACCCCCAAACTGGAAACCAAACCATTCATAACAACTAGTATTTTTCATTCACAATTCATACATAAAATGTTGATAAGGTAATTAGATATTGACAATGCAATTTCAAGGCATAATATGTAGACAGTATAGATTTTATTTTCCACAGAATATTATAGAGGTTGGTTGTGTTATGTACCTTGTTAAAATATCTCACATGGTAACTGAGGAATGCCTAATTGGATGACTTAGAGTTGCCCTGGCATTTTAAATTGTTTGCCTTCACAAACATCTTTAGACTTTTCCTATTTTATTTCCTACTTGTTGTAGGATCCCAAAAAAGTTGGCTCAAGCTGCAATTAAGGCCATAATACAACATAGGGTTAGTTGTTGAATATGTTAGTAAGAGTTAATTTTCAAGTTACTATTTTCATCATATTTCATATATTTGCTACAGTGGCCATTTTCAGAAACCTTTTGAAGTATCAATGCAAATTGTTTTATAAATAGTATTTACTGTCTATAAACAGTTTACAATGGTTTACTGGAACGATAAACGCCCGCCAGGGCGTTTCTCATAGACTATGTCCGAGCGAGGGGCGATCAGGCCGTCCGCCGGCTTAGTACAGCCGTCAGTCGCCCATCTCCGAAGATAAGGGCCTGGACAGTCAGACCAGGGGCCGGTAAGGATAAAGCGGGAGGTAGCGGTTTCGAACCTGCGAAAGTTCTCATCAGGGGGCTACCGCTACCCCGACCACTACACCATCTGATTACACTTAGAGTACTACCAGTCTTATGACCTATCAAGGGAGTTGGCACATGTGACACAACCCTGGCGACCGGCGTATAAGCCGCATCTCAGCCACCAGTGGCATCACGGCACGGCGCGACCCTTAATAGACTGGTTGCGCTTAGGGGGAACGACGAGTGGGGAGGGAGGGCTTACTTCTCGCTCGGCAAAGGCCAGCTTACGGCTCCCACAGGACATCTCAGCAGACTATACCCTTTCGGGGTCAAACTGCACATTTCCGTACTCATATGCTCCCCACGGTAGGGTCCGCTACCGTGGGACCCCTCGGTCGGCATCCCGAAGATCCGAGCGTACCGGCATAGTTGTCTATTTACTGGCTGTTGAGTAAACATAAACTAAATGGTTAGAGCCTTAGTTGGAATCTGATACTTGCTATACATTGTACTCTTTCCACTATGGGAGGGCCCTCAGCATTAAACAGTCTGAATCATAGCCACATCCTCAAGAATATCACATACATGGAGGCCCAGAGACATGACAAGGCTTTAGTTGAGACATGGGACAAGGGCATGGAGAAAGTAGTGTCTGTCATGAGTTCCTGCCCTCTCCAACCAAGACTTATTGTGACTGTGGCTGACACCTGCCACTTACAAGGCTGGTTGGCTTGTTGTCACCTTGATGTCTTTCCTCATCCTCGGTCTCACAAAGTTGACCCCACAACCCAATGTGGTGGTGATTATTCTGTGGGTAATGGGCCTGGTATCAAGTTTCACTGTCTGGGTAGCCACAGGGATGGTCTGCATCAGGAAAAACCTCCTGCACTAGTGAGGGTGATAGTTTATTGAGGTTATTGAAATTACCTTAGTTATCATGCACTATGTTGTCTCCCCATTAATTATCAATAATTTCTGTGATAATTTGTAATAATCTTGGATAATGGGCAGGTATTTTCAGATTTCAACTAAATTATCAATAATCAATCTTAGGTTTATCAACTGTCCAAATGTTATTCAAATTTCTTGGATTACTTAAATTAAATAATGTGATGATAGCATAAATGTAAAGAATGGGTATGCTGCACATGCAAGCAGACAAAAGGTGAGGAAAGTGAGGAAAACAAGTGGAAATTAGTGAGAAACAACTGAAATCATGGGGGTATATAGGGATCACTGTTGATTGTTAAAGGTGTAAAGAACAGGCATGCTGCACATGCAAGCAGACAAAAAGTGAGGACAATGAGCAGAAAAAATTGAAATCATGGGGGTATAATGGGATCACTGTTAACTGTTAAAGGTGTGTTAGCAGTGTTAATTACAACAATAAAGGCAACAAACTGATAGTGAAGCATATGCCCAGTGCTCAGCCTTTAAGATCACTGAGATCAAGTTCAACAATCTCAACTCCAGGTGAATCATCATATTTGGAGCCAGAGCTATAGCAACCTAGTCAAAACTGTGACCATTCAATGAAATGCAGCAACTCACCTGGCTTGGCCCTGTCAGCTTGGGCATATATATCAGCCATCATCACATGAAACATGTTTGGTTGGTGGCTTAGGATATAATTAAATGACATGGTATTGCAATGGTACACATCCAAATAGGTGTTGGTGGAGAACTCCAACACCTGTGATTTGCCAATGTGCCACTTGTTGAGTGTGGCATACATCTAATCAATAGTTAGCATGTAACTTGATAGTATTGTATCAACTTACTGCAGATGCAACCAGTGCAACCATGGGCACTGGGACCTCATGAGATGATGTTCTGTCAAGTCTTTGAGTTGGCCATCAGTAAGAACACATGTTACTGCCAGGGATTCCCAACTTTCTGCTGGTGCACCAGCAGGAAAGTGGTGCCAGTTGGACAAGTTGGCAAGTTAAACATAACATTGCACTATTTTTTAATATCTTTTTTATTGCTAAAATAAAATAATATGTCAGAAAAAATAAGCTATGTATAATGACATTATAACCATTTAAAAGGCAATATAATAATTGTAATCAGTTCCCACTTTATGATAGATGAAAAATATATATTTCAATTACTACAATACAAAAAACAAAAGCTAAAATATATACATTATAAGTACTGAGTACCCTCCACTAGGCCAGGCATTGTCTTTGTGGTTGTGGTCGCTGGCTGCATTGGGGTGACATGGTGGGGTCTTGGTGTGCCATGTGTTACAATCCAGCCAGATCGTTCTGCTGACTTAGTGGATCATGTGATTTGTTCTGCACAGGGAGTCACACCAGATGGAAGAGCTGAGAGGGAGACTCAAACAAAGGCTAGGATAATGTGGCTGGTATTTGTCAAAGACTAGCTTAGAGCTAGTCTTCGCCAGTGTTACACTACTTATACAAAAGTGCTACTACTGGGTAGTCAACTTAGCAAGAAACAGCAGAATGATGACTAAGCTAGACTTAGCCATCCTAATTAAATCATCAGATGTGGAGTCATTAAGTACAAGATCAGGTCCATCAATCTAGGGAGCTGTGGGATACATGGGAAACATGGAACAAGTAGAAGTACAACAGGACAGACAGACACACAGGCAGGGGATGGGGATACAAGGCAGCAGGCATGGGATCAGGAGGCAACAAGTCAAGAGATAATGAGTCCAAGTTACTGAGTGATGTACCAATGTCATGTGATCATGACATAGCCCCCCTACTAGATGGGAGACGTCCATGTCGACCTAGTCACCATGGTCCTCCACCTCCCAATCAAGTTCATATGGGAGGTCGTAATCCTCAACTGTAATGTCATCATTGAGATGAATACCCGAGTGTCTGCGCATGCTGCGGCAGTGGCCACATGTTGCCAAATCACCATACCGGGGTGTGGTCCATCTCCAAGGGCAGGTGCCGCCGGCGTGCATGAACAGGTGGAGTTGTGGGACGATGCAATGTCCTACCGCTGTGCAGCGGCTGTGGGGCACGGGGCACTCATGCGGGGCGTGACTGTGCATCAAGCACCAATGGCAACAGTGTCAGTGAGTACAACCATGGTTGTAGCGGTGCGACTGCCGCGCTACCCCAAGTCAAGTGTTTAACTAAAGTGAACTGTACAGGTGAGCACACTCAACCTGGCACAGAGACAAGTCACATGCCAAATGTACAGTCACAGTGGAGGGCGCAGAACGTGAAATCTTTATGCAAGACTATAACTGCAAGGTATCACACTGTGGCATGCTGAGTGGAGAACCAAGAGGAAAGTTAGATTGATCAGAGCAGAGTAAGGTAGTACAAGGAAATGTGCACCTGAGTGGAGAACCAAGAGGACAAGTTGGTTCCACTCAGGACACTACAGGGAAGCTTATATACACTACTGTGGCTGAGCTTGAACTGAGTCTGAACACTATTACTAAGTGTACAGTAAGACTCCTTGACTCAGGAGCTGATGTGTCATATCTATTAATAACACTATCTATTGTGCTGACTGATGCACTTGTCATAATGCTTACGAGTGGCTCCACTTTGCTGAGTAAAACCTAATACAGCGAGTAAGTGTAAACTACTAAGCAAGTTCTAGATCCTTCCAGTACCTTCCATCCTTATCTACCAATCATAACTATATATACATATAAGGGACCTAAGTCCCACAATCACGTGCACATGGGTGGGAAACCCTTGTGACTAATGAAAGTCTCTGTACTTCAGCCCTTTTATATCTTTGCCATATAAATCCGTGTAAATACGGAAAAATACAGAAAATAATATGCATCCATGACAGGGGTCTTGATGGTTGCTGGTGGCACACTGGAGGCAAGGGTGAGTTGATGAACATGAGGGGGTTGTAGTGCCTTCCTCCCCATGGAGTTGGGGGTGTTCGTGATAGCATGCTGGGCATACATTGGTCATTGTAAAGGCTGGAGTGGCAGTGAAGTTCGAATTGGGGATGCACAAGACAGGGACAGGGGGTGGATAGTCGTTCAGGACGTGGTGGGCACTGAGGTGCCACTCTGCATCGTCACTGGTGGGATTAGCGATGGGGAGGAGACCTGTGTGAATACAGTGAGGCAGCATGGGGGTGATGCATCACCCCTATGCTGCCGGTGATGCAAGAGATGACGCTAGCTCTAGTAAGTCACCTATTGACTTTGCCTGCAGTGGTTGTCCAGTCCTTCCAAGCCAGCTCAAGAGTGTGCTGTTGTTGAAGGAGTTCGCATTTGCATTCTAGGGACCATCGGAGGTGGTGAACATCGGCGAGGATGCCAGGGTCACCTAGGGCTGTGAGCATGAGATCAATTGCCAAGTGGTCAGGATAGTCAGTGTGGAGGGAGAATAGGTGGTCATTGCAGATAGCAGAATCATGGTCGCGAGGTTGACTAACAGCAGTGAGGGTGCCACTGTAGTGAGGCTGTCCACACCCCCATGTACCCATGCTGATAGGCTCATCGAACTGGTCAATAACATAGCACACATATCATGCAACCTCATAGCCCCCTCGACCAGTGGGTATATTCACCAGAGGCATGTGAGGCTCACCTGGGACATAGACCAGCCAGCCCAGCCCAGGATGGTCTGCATCTTCACGAATGGGACTAGGAGCACAAGGTGGTGATTCAGCAGGGGGTGGTGTGTCAGGGATATGAATGATGGGGGCATCTGGGTACTCAGTGTCAGTGTACAGTGAGTCATTAGATGACGAGGAGGAAGGAGGTGACACTGTGGGCAAAGTATAATGTTATGTGAATTTTTATATTAATTTTATGAGAAAGATATTTGAGAAATGTCTAAAATGTTGTTGTGCAAGACAGTGTGAACTCATTTATAATGTACACTACAATAAAGAAAGGGTTATGCCATCAAACACATTGTAAATATATTTACAATATATTTACTTCTAAACTTTCAATGTACTTCACACATTCATTGCCAATGAATTTGGGTTATTCATCCTGATCAAATAATGATTCATATTATTAATATAATACCCATTAATCCTCAGATCTCATCAAGGAGACATTCCACCTGACATCCAATATTGGAACATCGCAAGTCAACAACTGAAGACATTGAGAGATCTCAACACATAACACACGACATCCACCCAACATCAGAACATCGCAAATCAATGTTTTGGGATACCAAGATCCCAAGACTCAAATCTGAACAACTGGCACAACAAAGCTGCACAATGTCTATTGCATAACATAACATTCAGATGTCCTACAGTTTGTCATGTAGACCCGCATCACTCCCGCCCAGCCCTGCTTTCCTCTTGCCACAGGCAACACCTCCCAGCAGTGACACCCCTCCAAAAGAAGGCAAGTACCCATGGTTACCCACCAGGGGCAGCAGCTCTGGCCATGACACTATTGGCCCAGCAACATCCGTGTGGACCAATGCCAAAGCTTCTCAACGCAGCTCACTGATATAGCCTCACCCATAAACAGTGGTAGGTCGGAGAGGTTTGATGGTCATGCTGCGACGACGGCGGAAGGGAAGGCACAGAGCGATACTCCAAAAGCCTCCAACCTAGAGATCTGTGGATGCAACAAGGAGTTGCATGTAAAGAGGGAGGAGGTTGCATAGATTATATCAAGAAAAATGAGATAGACACTCACCTGCTGACCCCCATAAATGGAGTGAGGCACACCCAAGATGATTCACGACAGAGGCCAGGCAAAAGATGAGGGTCACCAAGGTAGGAAAAGGAGTAACAAGCAACTCCTCACCAAGGCAACCAGACAGCACGTCGAGGTTGCTCGTGAAGGACGCTGTACAAAACTGGTGGAAACATACAGAACAAGATGAACAAGGTGGTGGGAACATTGAACATTGACCCATTGATTTCACCGGACCGCCTCAAAGTCTGTTGCAACAGTCATCTCCATATGTTCAAGGGTGCGCACCCACCGCCACATGCACAAGCTCCCATCTAACCGTTGTCATCTTTGAGACCACATGGGAGGTTCGCAGTCAGGGCCGCCAAGCCAAAGTGTTAGAGAGCTCGGCTGTGTGTAGAAAAGTAATGAGAGTACTCACCTAAACCCTACCAGACAGAGGGCTGGTCTTGTAAACGTAGCAAAACTCCCCACAAGCACCTTACAACAAGGCATGCATGAGAAAGGAAACATTGAAAATCCAAAGAAGATGTACCAACAGTTAGTGCCATGAGCAGTAGTGGCGGCAGAGGGCTGAGAAATTTGACATGGAAGGAGGGACCCAATATCAATTGATGGACGACAGAAAGGTCGTTGGAGCACCGTCACCGCCACATAGCAATCTCTTCTAAGACCCAAATATTACTAAGGGCAGTGGACTTGTGAAGTTGTCTCGTATGTCAATCAGTCAGGGAGAGTACCACTAGGGCCTGAGCTATAACCTAGTACTCGACTCATCCTAGTTGCCACTAGAGCACTAATGTCAGGTTCCATGAGCTGCCAACAAATTCCAAGAAGAGTGAGGGGGATCAACTCCCACAACAATTCGACTTGTCATCCGGGACAAGGCCAGCGAGTAAAGACCCCCACAAAGAGCAACTGACGACAAGTCAAGTCAGCCTGTGAGGGATGGTGTGTGGATAGAGAGAAACATGGTTCACAAAGGTGGGAAGGGGGGAGTGCAGCAAATACCTTCATCATGCAAAGTTGAGGAAACCAGATGACCATTTGAGGATACCCCACACAGAGTAGGTTGTGGATAGAGGAGTGTCCAAATTGGAACGAGGTCAAAGGGGGGGTGCATTGAACGCTCCCACCAAGGCAACCAGATGAAGAGTCAAGGTTACCCCATGAGGGATGGCATGTGGGAAGAGGGAGACAATGTTGGATGGCATGGATACCAAAGAAATAGGGAGGCAGAGAGATAGAACATGGGAAAAAGGGTAGGAGAAGGATGGTGGGAGAAGGAAGGATGACTTGTGCACAACATGTGGCTAGACTGGTGCTCGCTCTATGGGGGTGCTGGCTGTGCAAGGACCGCGACTGGTCTAGCTGGGTTTGAAATGGGGGTAGTGATGAACAGCATACATAAAGGGCATACTCACAGTGACAAAGGAGACTGTGGTGAGATATGCAGGTAGGCTTGAAGTGCAGCAACAGAGTATCTAGCAAGTGAAGCAGGAGGAGTGTCTGGCACACAACAGATGAGAACTGGTGTTTATACAATAGAGGGAGACATACCTGGCACACAACAGATGAGAACTGGTGTGGTGCCAGAGCGTACAGGGTACTCTACTTATACTGCTACAGAGGGTGATGCTAGTAACACAGGTCACAGTAAATACAAGGTGCATTGTTCTACAATGGGACAAAAGGAATGTACTGTTCTGGAGAACAAGGTGTAAGAACAAGAAGAGTCCAGACTATGATATCATAGTGACATCACAATAAAGATAAGAGAACAAAGGGAAGTACAAGGACAATAGTACAAGGACGGTCTAGAGAAGTCCATGATGTCATGTACATGTGATGTCATAGATAGGGAATACAAGAAGTCCAAGATTGTAAAGATCAATATAATCTAATCTACATGTCCTGTATATCTAATCTAAAGCAGTCCGTTATCTGCGTGTCCATGTGAGCCGCTAAGTGCGTGCATGTCACTTATCAACAGGTAGCGCTACGATCAGGGAGCTGTCACTGCCTGCCTGTCAACCATATATAGTAGGGTACCCCCAAATACAGTAATTGATCTTGATTATCTGCCCGATTATCTCTATCTGAGCTGAGATAATATGTCCTCTTCGACACGTTGCATTGCTCTTGACACTGCTCTGGGGCTCTGTGATCACCTTAAATTTCTTCAGACCTACCCCAGTGACAATCTCAAATGATTAATATTAAACATTGGTCTCTATGAACATCTGCCGGTGTCATTTCTGGACACACTTGGCAGAAGTAACAAGATCGTGAACTGGTGTATGGCTTCGGGCCACCTCAGTCTCTCCAAACTGCTTGGTATTCAATTTTGCTGTTGGCGCTTTCACTCTAGTCTGGACTTGCTGCAGGAGATCACCGGTTACCTTCCACATTTTGTTCATCAGTCATCACCTTGGACTTAGGTACACTGACAATGCGACCTTTCAATCACAACATCTTGTCAGGTAACAGGTTCCTCAGGCTTACTTATGAGGCTTCTACCTCGTTCAACATTTCTCTCTCCAACCCCACTGCATCTAAGGGTGGTATCCTGCATGATGTCATAGCCTTGGTGAAAGCCATAAATAACAGAATCAGGATCGAAGAAGGTATTTTTGTTTAGCCCAGCAACATATTTGCCGAGTACTGATGGTGTGTTGACTTCCCTAAGTTGTTTCACCAAAGATGGCAACATCCATGCAACGAAGGCATTCTGCATTGACACTGCGATGTGGGAGATCAGGGGCATGCCGTACATTTGTGAGTGATTCAAGTGGCAAATGTTACGGTTTCACCTCAGATCGACCCTTGAACACCCTACACAAAGACCCCGAACACCATTAGGAGGAGAAATACCGAAGACAATGCCAAAGAAGAAGTGGCAATAGCAAGACTTGTGGCTGAACATGCCCAAACCAGAGCTAAGTCTCCCACGCCATACTACGAACTCAGAAGCGCTCAAAGACCACAGGAATATTGGGAATAGCGCACATGACCTTAGCGCCGCCCGTCACGTGACCCTGGCACGTGACCTGGCTAGACTCACACCAGATGGGTCCAGATGAGCTTGTGCCTGGACCGGCCTAGACTGCCTCGTGTTTGTGACTCATATGTTCTGATCGATTGTGCCTTGATTCTGATATGATACTGTATCATGATTGGTTGCCGATTGCGCCCATACACCACGACTCCCTTATCTCTGACTCATGCCATGAGGGCCCTACGCCATTGGCTGACCGTTATCTGACTCATTGTGACTCATTCCTAGGATCCGTATATTAGAGTTCTGAGCTGAGTTTCAAAGCTCCTCAGACATGTATAAGTAGAGGGGCTTATGGTCGCTGAAGACCTAAGCTTGACTTCTTGGATTATCCCACCCATTGTACTGCCACTTCTGCGCTGTCTTGCCAGTTGTGCGCTGATTGTCCTTTGGCGAATATCATCCCTGTTTGTCCTTAGCTGTTCTCCAGTGTGCTGCGTCTGCCACTGTGTGATATCCCTTCCTTTCCCGCTTATCCTCTAGTCGTTTGCTGGCTGTCTGCCACTACGCCTTCTCCACTCTACTTCATCATTGGTCGATTGTCAATCGCCTTTGATCGTCTACTCCAAGCCCTTGCATTCATTACCGCACACATCCTCTGGGCTGCACTATTACGTCTCACTTGTGAGCTAGTAGCTGATCATGTACATGACTTCGACATCCTCTGTGATTGTTAGGTTGCTGTTGTTGCCTAGATCCGCACTAGAAGAAGAACGTCTGGTGGAACGTTACAGCAAAGGTGAGGTCAATAAACTTTGCAAGAGTCGGCTTGATAGTCCCGCACAGACACCGCACGAACCCTCAAGAATCCTTGGTATATTTACTGATGGTCTGAGAACAGTTGGCAGAACTCAGAGGATATGGAACACATGTGTACGTCGCCCATCTTTGTTCACATTGTATTCTCACAGCAAGTGTAGGTGGTTATGAAATAATATCTGTGAAACAAGAGCGAGTTGGTCAACATGACAAGCAATGAGACACTTTTTGAGTTCTTGGGAATGAATCTTAAGACCATGGAGTCAGTGGTGGCTAACGTAAATATTGACTTACGGCTCTCACAGGTCTCACCTTCATTCTACACCACAGTCACTTAACAATCATGAACCCTGTTGCATACTATCACTTCATTGCGCTTGATTTTGAGCTCTGGTCTCAGACCTGGGGTGTGATCCAACATGTTCACCTTGAGCACTTCCTTGACCTCACTGTGACAAGTCAGTACACTTTAATGTGAAGCAACAACTTGCTGAGGTTGGCCCCTTCTGGTAATACGCCCAGCATACGGCTTACCAGGTAATCTGCGCTTTTTACATGCTCTAGTTACTCTGTTACTCTCCCACACCCCGCACTTTCCTGCACTTCAGCTGATTTGGGCCTTTACTGTTCTGCCATTCCTCTGGCTTTGCGACTTCACTTGGTTGATCCTTGGACCTCACTCCATCTCCAGATTGGCTTCTCTGCTTGCCTATATAAATACCTCACGTACCTACCTCTTCCTACCACAGTCAATCTTAGTTTTCCCTCTGGGCTTCAGAGCTCTGCAGGGGTCTAGTTCCCTTGTTCCCACGTTCCCGAGAGTCTCGCACTCATCCGCACCCTTAGCAACTTTAGAGTGACACGTCCCTGACCCTAGCAAAGCCATATACAACTTGCAAAGTCACAAGTCCCACAAATGCCTGCACAACCAACAGCGCAGCTTCAAGCTTCCCCAAACCCAATGTCTCTAGCTACACATAGAAGTGCTGACCGGCAGCTTTGGATATCACCAGCAATTTTTTTGCCTGGCAGACTTCTTGGTATTCGGCTGAAACCCTACTGTCTTTCTCAAAGTCGTTCAGAGCTATGACAGAATTGTCGTTCATTGCAGATGACACCATCAAGCCTGTCTTGTCATACCTAGCCACCCACCTTCATAATGGTGAGTGCAAAATAATGCAGTTTGATGATAAGACTCTCAACACATTCTCTCAACACGTTGCTGTGAAGCTCTTTTGGGGCTCTCTTCTCCGGTGGAAGTTCTGTCTCAGATAGACAACAATCGTTCCTGTGAGAAGGCAGAGCAGCTCTTTTGGGCCTTCATCTCATTCTTGTCTGACTCACCTGACTGTTATATGCGGTTATCCGCCACCCTTCCTCTCACTCGTATCTATATCTTGCTCCTTGGCGACAAGCTGTTGTCCTTTGTCGCCAAGCAAGTCCTCGACCTCATCATGCTCAGCTTGGCGCTCAGTCTAAACAAATCAAAAATCATTCAGTCACAAATTCAAACTGGTCAGAGGTTGGACCATTGTGAAGACTGTTCTTCCTGATGCTTGGGACTCTAACGTTCACACCGTGGCATTCGGGATCTTGTTGGGCCAAGATGAGGGTCAAGTACCCTTCGTTACCTGTTCCCATATGTTTCCCACCATCATGGGCTCTTTGACTAGATTGCTGGCAATTGAAGCCCATGGAGCATATCACCGAGGTGTCGAGGCAACCAAGAATTGTGTGTGCAATATTTCGTCTCTATAAATGGCCGGTTCTTGCTAACAAGAACCCTTGGAGCTGATGGACAGGCCAGTCTGCGACCTACATCGAAGCAATCCTAGAAGAGCTTGTTCAATTGTAATTGTCGTGTCCTACGTTCCAGGAATTATTCAAGTCTCAGCAGACCACACAAATGTTTACACAGGTGTTTTAATCACTTGTAGTGCGGCTATCTCCTAATGAAATTTCCTGCCATCACATATGGATAACCGAGAAGCTTATGCACTCTGCTCTGACTCTGGCTCTAGACAATGTTGTCCCCCTCAAAAACGCGAGGCTTGTTTACTTTTCACCTTTACCCCCCCTAGTGATTGGCTCAGGTCACCCCCAGGTATTTTTGGAGCTACCTGTACCCAACCTGGACAAAACCCATACCCGTGACGAGGGGTAGGGTTTTTCTCGGGTTTGGGTGTGGGTTTAGTCAGGTCACATGGGTATGAAAACCCATGCGGGTTTTCAGGTCACACATGCATATGCACATCAAGTGTATTGATATTATATACACTAATACTACAGTACTACGGCACCATTGTCATTGTCGTCCTTCGCGTCATTGTTGTCATCCTTTGTGTTGTCGTTGTCGTCCTTTGTGTTGTCATTGTCGTCCTTTGTGTTGTCATTGTCATCCTTCGCGTCATCATCGTTGTCCTTCGCGTCACCACCGCTGTAGCCTCCATGTCACCGCCACTGTAGCCTCTGCATCACCGCCGCTGTAGCCTCTGCTGGTGGGTGGCAATGATGCTGGCATTGAGGTAGTGGTAGGGGCTGTGTCGAGATGGCACCAGTGCAGGTTGAGGTGTGTGGCGCTGGTGGGTCGAGGTGGCAGGAGGGCCATGTCGAGGTGGCAGCGGCATAGCAGACGGCCTGGGGGTCGAGGTCATGGTCAGGTTGGTAGGGAGTCGGTAGGGTCGTTATGGGGGGTGTCACGGCCGTGTCGTGGTGGGGTCAGGGTTGAGGGGCAGCACATGCACATGTGGGTGCGGTGGTGTTGAAGTTGCCGCAAAATTGTTACGCTCGCAGGAGCAGGAGGTCCTGCCCAATCAAAATGAGTAAGAAAAAAACAAAAAGTGAAAAAGAAACTCATCTGAGTGGGGCCAAGTGCCGCAAGATGGCAACAACGGGATGACCTGCAGTCACATATGTGAGTGGCAGGCTGAGGGGTGGAAGCAGTAGGTCAGGCAGGTAGGGTACTCGCATGTCGCGAGGTGTGAAGGTGGTGGGAGGAGGCCTTTGCGAAGGCAATGACGAGGCCACCACTGTCCTGCAGCCTACACCAGTTAGAGATGAACAGGAAAAAAGAAATAAAATAAAAAAGCCTCGTACTATTTGCGTCTTCGTGAGGGGAAGGGAGAGGGTGGAAGAGGAAAGTGGTAGTACAACACAAGCCCAAGGATGTGCAGCCTGTCGCCAGGCACCTAGCAACCGTTTGCGAGGTCTTTGCTGTTGGTGATCTGGGTTTGACAGAGGAGGGGGGTGAGTCAGGGAGAGGGGAGAGAGCAGAGTGTGTGTGCATACGAGGTGATGGGAGGTGATCCAGTGATGGGGGGGAAAGCAATGTTGATGGTGTACGAGTGTTGGTGCAAGCACCAACAATACACATAACCTGTGGGAACCTGTGTACGGGTACGGGTTTGCCTCAGGTTTGAAGATGGCTACCCATACCCGTACCCTGGCAATACCTGACCCAATACCCGGAGGGTTACCCATACCCACACCAATCACTAACCCCCCCCCTAAGTTCGACATTGTCTCAAGATCCTTGATGTTCTGCGAAGTGGTGAACAGCTCCTCAATGGTGGTGACTCTCTTTGCAAGTCGCAGTTCTGCTGCTATGAGGGGAGGGTCCGTGCCGTGCCGGGTGATGGGAGAGGTGAATGAGGGTGGGTGGTGTGGCACGGAGGTTTGTCAGCGTTGGGATAAGATGGTTAATTGGTTTCTATTCGGTGCAAGGGTTCGGGGAGGCATGTACAAGCATTGTGGGTAATTAGGTATAAGAAAGAGTCTATGCTCGGGCGGTACAAAGGGGAAATGGGCAAAGAGAATGGGCGAAAGCGCAAAGCGCTTCTCGATCGGGGATGAAGGTCTCTGCTGCCGAGGCAAGGTCGTGACACCTGACCTGTTAGGAATCGATGACGTGGCGAGTGAGACTTGGTACCCCTTTTCTAGGAAGAGATGAAGGTGGTGAGCTTACCAGGCGAGGTGCAACCGTCAAATGGCGATCTGGTGACGGCGTTACCAAACTGGGGGCATGGAATAGCGGATGAATGTTTTGTGGAGGGCAGGGATGGCCTGAATATACAGGGCGATGATGACCGTGTGTTTCCTCAGGTATAGCGCAAAGGAATCCCCTGCCCAGCGGCCCTTGGCCTTTACGATGTCAAAAGGAACCCCTCGAAGAAGGTATTCAAGTGTGGACCCAATGCAGATGCTGTGCCCTTGCAGGGGTTCGAGGCCAGCAGCACACACGGCTTCATCTACTCTCTCAAGGAACTTCCCCTTGGTGAGCGCCTGGCATGTGGTTTTGGCTCGGTATGTGAATAGGTGTGAGGTTTTGGAGGGCTGGTTGATGCAGAGGTGATTTTGTAGAGCTGCCATGGGGTCCGTATTGCCCTCCTGTGAAGCCCAGTATATGTCTTCGCCCTCGTTGCCTGCCGCCTTGGTGAAAGGGAGGTGCAGGACGGTGACCTCGAGACCACTGCGGTCTTGGTCATAGGACAGGTTTTGGGGGGTGATGTGGATGCTGGGCCGGAAGCTTTCTAGGGTGCGCACAGTGAACTCACCGAGCCTGGCAGAGGCATAAAAACAGGTTGTGAGGCACGCGAATACTGCTGTGTCCAACGGTTTTTCCGGGTTGAGGTGCTGCCGGACCACAACAATGAAGTCGGGCGTGTATGGTTGGTGTTTTTTCCTCTTCAATGAGTTCAGGGTTAGTTTGTTGGCGGCGCGGAGCATGGTGTCCATCTCCTTCTTGTCCAGGGCCCATGGGATGCTGTGCAGGATGTGCCAGGCATGCACGCCGTTGAGGTAATTAGAAATAGTTTTGCCCGAGTAGGCCGCTGCCATATATGCAACAAAGGCTGAGACCAGAGGCTGGGACGCGGGGGCTCGCACTAACTCAGATGCCCCTTTGTTGTCGCAGAAAATGTGCCACATGAGGAGGCCAGAGCCGTAGGCTTCGCGTGTGGCTTCCTGCCAAGCATGTACCATCGTGTCCTTGATGCGCTCCCGTTCCGCTGATACCCTAAACTGTCCCTGAACGCTAGGAAACAGTCTAAGATGAGCGCAGGGTCTAGGGGGTGTGAAGCGTCGTGAGTGGTCGCGCAGGCCCCCGCGGGGCACGAGATGTCGTATATGGGTCCGCAGCGATCGCGGACGCGTTGGTGTCGAAGGACTAGAGCCGCGCGCAAGTGCGGCGATGTCGGGAGGGAGAACGGTATTGGCTGGTCGCAAGCGGTCGGAAACGGTCGCGCACGCTTCGGCGCGGCGCGAAACTTCGTAAGGATGGCTGCTGGGGTCGGGAACGCGTCCGGTTCGAGTCGCTAAGGCCGCGCGCGAGTGCGGCGTGCTGGGGGACGCAAGGGAAGAGCTTCACTGAGCTCAAAAGTCCGAGGGGAGAAGTCTGCTATTAGAAATCTTTTGTGTAAGGTTGTAAATACATGGCCTATATACTGAGGAAAGTAGGCTAAGGAAAGAGGGTACATTAGATAAGGAGGGGAAAGGGGAAGCTAAAACGCGAAGGGAAGAGTCCGGGACAAGTGGGAGACCGAGCGCGCATAGAGCGCGGGAAAGCGGCGAAGCGCGGCGCTTAGAAAGCGTGCAGAAAGTGGGAATGCACAGGTGAGCGCGAGTGAGTGCAGAACGTAAGTAGAAAACGCGAAAATAACCCTTTTCAGGGCTCAGGGGGAGACCAGGCGTATCACCGCAGGGCTGAGCATAGCAGCGTCAGCAGGTGACAGTGGGGCGGGGACTGGGAGCCACATTCTGAGGCGGTCCCTGGCAAGGCAATGTGGGCGGTGGTGGGACGGAAGGGGGGTGAGGGAGGGTGGGTAGGGAGCAGGCTTCTTATGTGATGGGGCCATGGCAGGGGGTAGGGCAACATGTCGCGGCCTCGTGACAAGGGGTTTATGCCGTTTGGCCTCCTGGCAATCAGCGTCTAGGGGCGCGTTTTGATGAACAGTACACATGTAGGACATACTCACAGTGACAAAGTAGACTGTGGTGAGATATGAGGGTGGTACTTGAAGCAGCAACAGAGATAATCAAGCAAGTGAAGCAGATGGATGTCTGGCACACAACAGATGAGAACTGGTGTTATTACAGAGGAGGAGACATACCTGGCACACAACAGATGAGAACTGGTGTGGTGCCAGAGCGTACAGAGTACTCTACTTATACTGCTACAGGGAGTGACACTGGTAACAACATGTCACAGTAAATACAAGACGCATTGTTCTACAAAGAGACAAAGGAGTGTACTGTTCTGGAGAACAAGGCGTAAGAACAAGAAGAGTCCAGACTATGATATCATAGTGACATCACAATAAAGATAAGGAAACAAAGGAAAGTACAAAGACAATAGTACAAGGACGGTCTAGAGAAGTCCATGATGTCATGTACATGTGATGTCATAGATAAGAGAATACAATAAGTCCGAGATTGTAATGATCACAATGATCTAATCTACATGTCCTGTATATATCTAATCTAAAGCAGTCCGTTATCTGCGTGTCCATACGAGCCGCTAAGTGCGCGCGGGTCACTTATCAACACGTTTGTGGAGCCGTGGACATGCACGAGTCGGTTAATGATGGCCGCCCTCACCGGGTTGGCCTGATCCAACATCAACAAGGAATGGCTGGACCTCCTTGGGAAGGGGGATGTGGTCAAGAAGGAGCTTGGGAGGGGGGGTAGCGTCCTCTGGATGGAGGGTCGGCGGGATTCTGTGCACTGGGGATGTATCTTGTGTGTATAACCCAACTGCCGTTTTCCGATAGCTGGAGAATGCAGTGGAAGACAAGGTTGGTGGGGCAGTTGGCGCTGGATTGCTTCCACCATCCCTCAATGACGGCTCTGTTGTCCCCGTAAACCTTGATGTGTTCACCCTTGCTTGTGCATGAGTTAAGACTGCATGCAAGAAGCTCGAAGCTGATGGCTTCGGCCCATTGGATGTCCCTTCCCTGGGATTTCCAGCTGGGGACGAGTTGCCATGCTCACCACTTTGGGCCAATCGTGACGGCCACTCTGAAGCTGGAGCCGGCGTCAGAATAGGCCTCGAGGTCAATGAGGGGTTGGGGTCGCAGGATGGGGTGGGAAAACTCAAGCTGGGAGAGTTGGCGCTTCTACCACTTGAGGTCGCTTGGGGTGTCGCGGGGCGGGGTGTGTGGTACGAAAGGACTATTGTTGAAGGAGGTGAGCATGGCGCCCAAGCTGGTGAGATAGGCCCATCCTGTGGGCATAACCAGTGAAGCGTGCATAAGTTTGCTGTGCAGTTTTTGGGTTTCGAGGAGGTTGTGTGTGCACCTGGTCTCCCATTCCCGGATCGCTGCCAGGTACCTGGCTTTTTTGGTTTCAGGCAGGTGCACAATGCGGCCGAGCAGATCCCAGTGGAGACCAAGGTAGAGTACCTCAGTTTCAAAGGGGATGGACTTTGACGCTTCCCACCGGATGCTGAGGTGTGACAAGATGGCGTTGATGTTGACATCCACGTAGGTGAAGTGCGCATCTCACGCAGGGTGTGGGGAGGCACTCGCCAGGTCCAGCAGCTCTGCACTGCAGTCCTCGTCGAATTCCTCCGGGGAGTCATCTGGGCGGTTCTTCCCCTTGTACCATACATGGCTGCCCTCCTGCACCCGCCCGCCGTGACTGCGGATCTCTTCCCGCCAGACTGCACGCTGGGTGTTGTACTCAGCGAGGTGGCTTTGCAGGACTCTGAAGAAAATATGGTTGTCAACCCATTTGGCCAGGGAGCCGATGCTGTTGCCCTGGAAGATGTCTGTGCTGGCATCTGCCACCATTCCATACATGCCTCCTGCCGAGGTGAGGCCAAAGTTGTTACACGTGTTGACAGCGAATTGGTCCTCCGCCTGCAGGTGGATGACAAGACTGGGCCATTGGGCAGGGGTGACGGGAATTGTCCTGTACACTTCCACGACGTCGCAGACCACCGCCTGAGATCCGGGCGGCAGGTGGGCGATGAGCAGGGCAACCGTGGAGAATGTGCCCCAGGTGCATGGGAAATCATCGCTATCGATGTGGGCATTAATGACTGATGCCTCGGGCAGGGGATGGTGAGGGTGGGAGAAGTTGTGTACTGCTCGGTATTTTCCAGGCTTGGATGTCTTAGGGACGAGGGACAGGGGGGAGGTCTGGAAGGGACTGAGGTCGGCTTCCAGCTGCTTACATGTGAAGGGGCCGATGTAGCGGCTGACCGCAAACTCATGTTTGATGATAGTATCGTACACGTTAAGTAGGGACGTAATGGAGGGGTGATTGGGGGGAGTAAAGGTACAGGATATGGGGGGAATACTGAGGTCAAAACCATCTGCGAGGCCTTGTAAGATGGAGGGGTATCTGCCAAGCAGGCCGAGATGTGAGAGCTTGGAGGCCCAGGCACCGCGGTGGTACGGCGTGAGGGGCTCAAGCCTTCTCTGCTCGAGGGCACGTTTGGGCCCTGTGGTCCGACTTTCCACAGCCAGAGCAGGTGTGCCGCTCGGGGTGGCTGGTGGAGGAGCACCCCTTGGGTACTTGCCAGTCGAAGCAGATGGCCAGGCCGTCTGAGGTGACCAGTTTGCCCTGGGTCTTTCTGACTGCGCCTGTGGAGCCGTCCCATAGCTTGTGTCCCTCGCACTTGGCGAAAGTGTGATTGTGGTGGCCGAGGCAAGCAGCGCAGACTCCGCCACGTGGGCCTGCACCTGACGGAAAACATTCTGGCTTGTTGGGTCTGGCACGCCTGGATTGGCACGTGGTGCGGGGGTCAGGGTAGTCAGAGGATGATCTTTGGCCTGCATGTGGGGAGCGTGAGCGGGGGCACATGTGGGGTTTGGGGTGATGGGGAGAGGCAGAGTGGGGGCGACCCCAGGACTGGTGGGATCGGTCATGGCTGTGCCTGGCGTAAGGGCGCGCAGCCGGGGGGTCCGGGTTTGTTTGCACCCTTGCGATCTGGGGTGCAGCGGTGGGTGAGAGCATGGCAGTGAGATGTGTGGCGTACGGGAGGGGCATGGCAGTGCACAGAAGGGCAGGCACAGGAGGAAAGGAGTGTGGCAATGCACGTTTGGGTAGCAGATGGTGGGAGAATCATGGCGGCGCGTGTTTTTTTGGGGGGTCCAGAGAAATGGCAGGGGAGCATGGCAACACATGTTTAGGGTAGTGTGAATAGTGGGCAGAGCATGGTGGGGTACATTTTGGGAGCATGGCAATGGCAGGGAGTGTGCGACGAGTGGTAGAGCAGAGTGAGTGAGGATGAGGAGAGGCAAAAGTTAGCATTGTGATTCTGCTGAGCTGATGGGTGTGGAGACACACCTGATCAATTCTCCTGTTTTGGAGTCCGATGACCACCTCCTTGGACAGGGCTTGCATAAAGGGTTCATTGATCACTTCTATGTCGAAGCCTTCATTGCGCTTGAAGGCGTCAAACCATTCGCGCCTCACGTGGCTCTGATAGAGCGCGAGGACTGTTCTACCGTGTTCCTGAGTTCTCCTCAGGTGCATCTCGAGAGCGAGGTAGAAGGCTGCTAGGGATACCAGGTGGGTGTCCGGCCACACCTTGGACTGTGCCATGAAGTGCAGCATGGTATGTTTTGCATCCATGAGCTCAGTCCAACTTAGCTCCTTGTCCGCCCTGATGTTCCTGGCGGTTTTCATGGCAGCGAGGGGGTGGACAGCAATGGTTTCCTCAAGGCGCGCAAAGGCTAGGGTGTCCTGGCTAATGGATCTGCTTGCCTCAGCCACCGCGTCCCTGCAGCCTTTCAGCGTGAAGTAATCAAGCTTGACGTACTCTAGGTTGTGGATTTTGTTGAGGGCATACTGGGCTGGGCAGGGTTTGATCCAGTTGCCAACGCCCTGTCCTCTGACAAACGAACCTATCTTCAGCTTTTTCTTTTTGGTCTCTCTGTGCTGTTCTTCTTCCTCTTTGTCGCGTTGGGCCTGCTGGGCATCTTCCTCCTCTTGAGCCTGTCTGTCTAACTCATCTTGCTTGGCCTGGTCCTGTTGCACTTGTTCGTCCCAGGCGGCTACTTTCCTGTTGTGCTCCCTGGTCCATGCATCTCTGAGGCGCTGAGCAGCCCCTTCTTCTGTGAGCGGGTCGATGCCTGGGTGGGCCTTGATCATAGTTTGTCTCAGAAAGTCCCAGTCGTCTCCGTCTAAGTTAGGGCAGAGCACCCAAGATGGGTCATCGAGAATGCGAGGCATGCTTACGGGCTATTGGTATGGAGAGGTTTAGAGATGGGTAGGTAATTTGTTCTTTGAAAAAATTAAAAGGCCCGGTTTTTCAGACCGGTTGAAAGGAGGGTGGGCAGGTGGCGGCACGCAAGAAAGGAATGAGCACGTGCCGCTTGCCCACTCACTCAAAGACATTGCTCTAATGCACTGCTCATGCTTCGCTTCGCCTCAGACCGGCAAACAAACAAAAATCAACCCATCATTAGTCTCCAGTCAACTCTCAGTCCGGCATCAGTTTGCATCAGCAAGGCTCAGCCTTCAAGCTTCAACTTGGTGGACGTATTGTCCAGAAATCAATGACTCGAAGTCATGAGTGGTGTGCTACCTTCATCGTGATGGAGTGAAAGTGCCTACGCAAAAACCTTTTGGATTTGTAAGTACCCACCATTGCGACATTACCTACAACCAAACCCGCAGCCAGAGGATTCCTCGTTCTGCTTGGAGTTGTCACCGTGAGCCGAGTCAAACAAGATCTTGTACCGATTGTGAAGGTAAAGCTAATACGCCTACTATCCTCCTTAATCACCTTCTGAGGGTGTCGAGTCCTTTAGGTGATCGTCAGTTGACTTACGCCAGATGACAAATGTCGTTGAAGCCATAAGAACTATCGCTAGAATTACTGGGGCTGATCCTTCTTGTAAGTCCATCATAGGACCATGGGCCCAGATGTGTGTGCTCAGTGGGGTTAGCTGGCCTCTTGACAGCAATCTGCAGATGGATACACTCCCACATCCTCGAGGGTCTCATAGAAAATGACAAGGGAAAGCACAGGATGCCCCACAAAGCTTGCTCTTGGTCTCAACCTGAGGTAGTACCCTTGAATTGAACGGTATCCAATGAGCCCAATAGAAGTGGTAAGAACACAATGGTAACCAATGGTTTCCACTTAAACTATCATGGGTTGTACAAATAAAGAGCTAGCATAGGGATGATTGGCACTTCTACTGTACTGTGTCATGTTGAAGTTACAGAGTAATGCATCAAATTATTGTACCAATAGATGCAGAGTAGTTGTACATGTGACACAATTACTGGACAAACTGTAACAGATTTACGATTTACAATCAACCCTTTTTGGGTATACCAGATTCTGATTATCCTCCACTAGAAGGACCCTACTATACATGGGCAGATCTCAGAAATCTCTCGATCATAAGCACTACCTCCCCATTTTAAACCCAGCTGTACTGGTCACTCTATTGAGCGGTCCTTGTGCAGCCAGCACCCCCATAGAATGACTGGAGTTAACACTGTTTACAGAGATTCCCAGTCAGTACCAGCCGGAAGACTCCAACCTTGGAGATTCCCGACATGGATTCACGTGCGAGTAGATTACGGATTCATTCATTGTAAATAATGTACAAACAACAACTGATAGGGGTAGCGCGTCTTCATCTAGGATGCTCATCCCCTGGCTCGCTGCCACTCTGTGTGAACCCAGCGGAAATATATTTCTACACTATTTCGTGCTGTCTTTAAATCGATCACACATACGTCATCAGCATCTTTCACTCTCCTCCTGTCCGTTACTTGTCGTAGTTCACAATGTCCGGCAGCATTCATTTTCACAGTACCATTATGTGAGGAGCTCTGCAAGCTATTTGGCTGTAAGTAGAGTCTGCCTGCTGAATTACACATGAGCACAAAGTGTTCCATCTGCATCAGACTCAGTTGCAGTAGATTGGCTCTAAGTCAAGAACTCAGAAAAGATCAAGCATCTGCTGCAAAGAGGTCATGTGAGAACAGAAGTGGGCGGCTTAGAGGACCATTGATTAAAATGATCAACTTTATGGTAGATTGCAAGAGCCTAGTCAGACGCTGGACTTACATACATGACAGTCTATCCAGCCAACATAATCACGCCCACAGTCATCACTGTTGCACCAATTGTTCTCGAATCTCTTTCTCCTTCCTCATCTTTGTGGTGATGGTCAACGCATGGGTAACCCAACTTGGTTCTCCATTAGCATGGATGGCAAGAACTTGATCATGGTTCAAAGGATACTCTGCCCCTGATTGAACACGCTCCCAGCGATTAGTAAAAATCCAGTATTGGAAGACATCCCTAGAAGCATCAAGGTGAACATAAAGATGTCCAGCCTTGACTTGGGGGACAGTGGGTGGTGTTAGAATACTCAAATTTGACCTGCTAAAGTACCAGATTGTGTAACCACTTCCAGATTGAGAAGAGAAAGGTTGCTGGCGCATCTGATAAGAGGTGCTGGAGGTCGTGTGTATGAACTCGGGCTCAGGTTCAGGTAGAATAGATTGTGATAGCAATGCTGATGTGGGTGCACTTATACATAGGCAAAAACTGAGAATTAAACATTGAAAGGAGTGCCGCATAAACATACCCCTGCGACTGCACTCTGGCAGCCAGCTTTGCATTGCCAAGAAGACCAGGAATTATATTTTGCTTGGCTTGTGGGGAGATAGCCAACAAGTCAAGCTGAGTGTTCAAAATCTGATTAAGTTCCTCCTTGCTGAAATCACCTGCCATCAGACTGGTCATGGTATGGGCAACAAGGGGGGTAGAGGGAGAGGAGGTGTGTGGGTGAAGGAAAGCCAAGATCGACTGAGTCATCATATGCATGGTATCAGTGTTGAGAGTGTTTCCACTAGATATGTGTCAGATAAACCAACACTGCAGTAAAAAAAGGGAGGACGACCTGATTGCTGGGGTGAGCATGCAAGGAGCAACTTGGTGAACAGACTGGCTAGCAATGGCCCAGTTCAGCATACTTGAGTGCACAGAGTAAAGCACACGTGACTTACTCCATTACTTTTGCCAAGTTTGATAGCTGGCCATTGGGCTCCAAATAATAACGCCTCATTGGAAACCTCTGCCGGAGGACAGTCTGATTGGTGTGGAATGAGGTGAGTACCAATGTTGAGATATAAGAGAGAGGATAACCTTTGCAGCATTCGGGGCCATGTCACTGCCATCTAGCTGAACTGAAAGACATTCATTGTTGTCGCTACCTGAGGGATCCATGTGAGCTTGCAATTTCAGGTATCTGGGTCAAAATTTAAGAAGAGTACCGCGACCAGCCATGTGAAAGTTTCAATTATTTGTATATACGATCAGACAATAGGGGAAGTGAGTCAGGTCAGGACATTGCATCGTCATTGTCACCTGCTTCAAGGTCGGGAGGTCAGGATCCATTGTTATACTATTTGGGTAAGCCTTACCATGACAGGTTGTGGCGCTAGTGACCCATGATGGATATCATCGGCAGAACTCGACTCGAGTCACGACTGTACAAATTGAATGCACATTGTCATCGTCGGAGGTCAGAGTCAGAGCCCATTGTCATACTGTTTTGGGATGGCCTTATGTGAGACTCGAGTCACAAACACACAATGTCAGCACTATTCGGTTGCATTGAACACAAGGCAGGTCCAGCAAATCTATGAGGACTGACCTGCAGGTCAGATGTACATGAAGCGATTGCAGTTGCCAGGGTCTTGATGGAAATCTGAGCCAGGCAAAGCGCACACTGCACCAAATGTCGGAAGTGGTCTTGAAAGCAAAGATCGTGCAAACCCTGATCAAAGGTACCAGACACAATTAAGTGGTCACTCATGCATGGCAATTCGGCGTTGCATTGCGCTGCCTCAGTTCCTGGCATTCGTTAGAGCCAAGATTGTTAGAGACAAAGAGATGAACACAATGTCTACGTGGTACGGGATCAAAGGCATCAAGACTGGCCACGATGCCATTGGCCCAACAATGCACAGAGTGATGTCAAAGCTTGCTGACGCAGCTCACCAACCAATACAGCCCATCTGTAAACAGCAGTAGGTCGTAGGTCAGAGAGGCTTAATGGTTGCGCCGTGGCAATGGTGGAAGGGAAGGCACGGAGCAACACTCCAAGGGCCTCGAACCTAGATATCTGTGGGCAATGAGGAGTTGCATGGAAAGAGGGGAGGCCACACAGACGATATCGAGAGGGATGAAATGGACACTTACCTGCTGACCTCCATAAACAGAGCGAGGCATGCCCATGATGGTTTGCGACAGAGGCCAGGTGAAAGATGAGTGTCACGTAATGAGCAACCCCCCACCAAGACAACCAGACGGTGCATCGAGGTCGCTCACAAAGGTGCTGTACAGAGAGAGTGGTGAAGAAGATTGTGGACACCAAGAAAGGAGGGTCAGGGAAGCACACACTCCCATCGAGGCAACCAGACAGCGCGTCGAGGTCGCTCGCAAAGGGCACTGTGCAGAAATGGTGAAAATATACAAGACGAGATTAACAGGGTAGTGGTGGGAACATCGAACATCAACCCATTGATTCCACCAGACCATCTCAAAATATGCTGCGACAGTCATCTCCATATGTTCAAGGGTGTGCACCCACCATCACATGTACAATCCCCCATCGCTGTCTTTGAGGCCACGTGGGAGGGGTCACTAGGCCGAGGCATTAGAGAGCTTGGCTGTGCATAGAAAAGTAATGAGTGCACTCACCTGGACGTTATCAGACAGAGGGCTGGACCTGTACATGTAGCAAAACTCCCTGCTCGCACCTTATGACAAAGCAGGCGTGAGGAAGGAAATGGTTATATTTCAGATGAAGACATACCAACGGTTGGGGACCACAAGCTGTAGTGGTGGCGGAAGGCCAAGAAAATTTTGAAGGGAGGAATGCCTGGCAGAGGGGTCAGATACAGCAATCATCAGCAAGAAAGTCAGGATGGAAGGAGGGACCAATGTCGATGGATAATGGAAGGAGAGGGAGGGTCGCCTCCACCGAGCAACCAATGGCAAGTCAAGTCAGCCCGTGAGGACGGCATACAGATGGTCACGAAGGTAAGAAGGGGTAAGAAGGGGGGGAGTAGTGTTGCCACGACCCAGCCAGCCGTTAGTCAGCTCGCACAGTCATGGCTTTTGCCAAGCTGTGACCCCAACAGGTCACGTGACTTGTTCAAATTGATGCGGCTCGACTTCCTGGTTGACCATCGTCGACTTAAGTCAGTAAATTGACTAAATTTGATAATTACAACTTGTGGTGATTGGCCCAGGTCCTGGGTATTTTCAGAGCCACCTGTACCCAACCCGGACAAAACCCCTACCCATGATGACTCAATGAGGGGTAGGGGTTTCCTCAGGTTCGGGTATGGGTTTAGATGGGACACATGGGTGTAAAAACCCATGTGGGTTAAGGTAGCGGGTAAAGATTTTGTAATACTACTACAGGTATGAGTACACAAAGTCTAGCTACATAATGTCATTACCCTCGCCCTCCCAGCCACCGCCTTTGTCACCACCACTATCACCTGTGCTGTTTGCTGTTGTGGTCAACCATCGATGCCACCCGCTGTGATTGTCTTTGCATTGTCATTATTGCTGCATTGGTCATCTTGATTGCACCACCACCATCTTGATTGCCCTGCTGCCGTGATCATCTTCATGTCGTTGTCATCATCATGGTCACTGTGGCCATCTTTGTGTCATTGCCGCCACCATGGTCATCTTCATGTTGCTGATGCCGTCTTGATTATCTTCACCGCCATCGCCGTGCTGTGATTGTCTTCACGTTGTTGTCATTGTCCCATGGTCATCTTGATGGTCTTCGCACTGTCGCCGCTGCTGTCGTGATCGTCTTATATCACTGTTGCTGCTGCTGTAGTCGTCTTTGCATTGCTGCCACCATCTTGATTGTCTTTGCTGTCTTTGCCGTCGTCGTGATCATCTTCACGTTGTTGTTGTCGCCACCATGGTCGTCTTGATTGTCTTCGCACTGTTGCTGCCACTGTCTTGACTGTCCTTGAGTTGTTGTTGCTGTCATTATCTTCGTGCTGCTGCTGCTGTCTTGGTTGTCTTGCCATCGTTGCTGCTGTCGTGATCATCTTCGCGTTGCCACCATGGTCGTCTTTGTGTCAACCATCTTGATTGTCTTTGTACTGTCGCTGCCGCCGTCTGATCGTGTTCATGTCATCGCTACCATCTTGATCGTGTTCACGTCGTCGCTACCATCGTCTTCATGTTGTTGCCGCTGTGGTGATCATCTTTGTTGTTGATGAATGTCAGCATGTAAATTTGAATGGACTAATACTCATCTTTATGGTGTTGCAGGGTGGCACTGCTGGCGGCGTCTTGTGAATTTGGGGCAGGCACCACGCTGGTTTGTAATAGGGTAATAGAAGTTAGTGAAGGGCGTAAGGGGCGAGAGGGCCAGGCTTACTATCTTTTGATACTGTGGTGGTACTACCTGGAGATGGGGTCATTGGCATGAGTGGGGCCAAGGAGCGAGGGGGGGCGCGGTCGTGCTGTCAGGGCAGTGAGCTCGCGCAGTTGCTTGGTGGTGAGGGTGGGCTATAGGGGCCCACGCCGGCTGGTGATGGTGATGATGAACAGTATATATGGAGGGGATACTCACAGTGGCAAAGGTGACTGTGGTGAGATATCAGAGTAGACTGGAAAGCAGCAACAGAGAGTAGTTCTTGCAAGTGAAGCAGATAGAGTGTCTGGCACACAACAGATGAGGAACTGGTGTGATTACAAGAGAGGAGACATACCTGGCACAAACAGATGAGGAACTGTGTGTGTTGCCAGAGTGTACAGGGTACTCTACTTATACTATACAGAGACGTTGACACTAGTACAACACAAGTAACATAGAGTCACAGAATACAAGGAGCATTGTTCTACAGAGGGACACAATGGAGTGTATAGAAGGAGAACAAAAGCGCAAAGAACAATAGAAAGGCTAGACATGATATCATGGTGACATCACAATAAAGATAGAACAAAGGAATGAGTACAAGGATGAAATACAATTGGAGTCCAGAGGAGTCCATGATGTCATTGTACAGTGATGTCATAGATAAGGAAGTCCAAGATTGTAAAGATCATAATAATCTAATCTACATAAGTCCAATATATCTTATCTAAAGCAGTCTGTTATCTGCGTGTCCATACAAGCTGCTAAGTGCACACGGTCACTTATCAACAGGTGACGTGGTGTGGACATCAAGGATGGGTGTGGGGACATCGTGGGAGGGGCAGTATGTGTGCAACGATGTGACGTCATAGCCAGTAGAGCAGCCTAGCAGTCGTCATGTCCAATCATGACACCAGCAACACTACTATATACCTGTTCTAAAGCTAAGAAAATATCAGAAAGGGTAAATGGAAGCTCAAGATCATTGTACCATACCGATGACACGTGTGGGCAAAATCGAGATGGTGGCGACACATGGTGATGCGGTGATGACCAGGGCAAGCGAGATTGCCAAATGCAAGTGGTGGGAATGGGTGGCAAGGTGACAGGTAGTGGAGTGGAGGTGTGGGAAGGGAATGGTGGCAGCGACAGATCACAGTTGCTTGATGGTCCGATGGAGGCTCTGAGTCGTAGTAGCAATGGCAAGGAATGTGCGGATGAGGACATGGTCGAGGGCGTTGCAGTGTGGAAATTGATTCAAAAAAGAAAAGGCCAAACCCGAGGCAAGGAGGAAGAGATTGACAAACACAATGTTGGTGGCAGTTGGCGATCATCCGCATAGGCAGATCAAGTCATGTGCTGAGCCAATGAGTCCGAAGTGGTCGATAGTAGGTGATTTCAGCTCAAGGGCTGTGATGCCCTTACAGTGGCTTGCATGAGGCAGGGTGGCGGGCCTGCACTGTGTCAGGGTGGTGTCATGGCAGGGTTGGTGGTGGAGGGGTCTTGTGCTGTTGCTGTAGCCATTGTCTTCATGGTGTCAATGTTGCCCGGTCGTTGTCATCGACGGTGGGCACTTGCATGCCACATTGGCAATGGCAAGGTTTGCACACCGTTATTGGGTGGGCGCCACAATGGGGCTTGACGGGCAGTTAGTTGGCATGGTGATGGGTCCTTGCATGTCATGACAGCTTGGCATTGGGCAGGGCTTTGCTCGGCAGAGTGGTGGTGGTGGACTTGCATATGGTGAAGGATGGATGGAGGTGGCGATGACAAGGTGGCTCTGCAGCATCAATCAGAAACAATACAAGTAGTACGAAACAAAAAAAAAAAACTCATATCACTGGCAAAAGCCCAGCTCATTGTCTGTGGGTGTTCATGACAAACTAGTTGGCCATGCACAGTGGTGGGTGTGGGGGGCCAAGGGGAGGCAACGACATCATAGTGACTTACGTGCCTGCAGGTAGTGATGTGGTTTGTGTACCTTGGCGTGGTTGACTATGGTAACTCCATGGAGAGGAGGGACCGAACAACAAGATTGTGGAAGCACAGGATGTTAGTGAGAATGATGGGGACATCCAGTTGGTCTATCCAGGCGATGATAAGTTAAGGGCTTGTGACTATGGAAAGTGCTGAACAGTGATGGTGACTGTGGACATATGGCAACGTTGGCAAGTACATCTTCAGAAAACGGGGACTATAGCTGGAGTTGCTGGAGGATTGCGCCTGCATGTCACAGACTCTGCCAGCAAAAGATCCCCATGCAGTTATTCGAGTATAAGGTCGACATATGCCTGTCACCAGGGATGTCAACGAGTTATACTCATCTATACTCGTCTAGCTATATCTCCTGAACCAGTAATCGTACAAGTCTGAAATTTTGAATGCAAGCAGATATACAGTATGCCTGCTAGCATTCCAAATTTCAGACTTGTACGATTACTGGTTCAGGAGATATAGCTAAACGAGTATAGATGAGTATAACTCGTTGACATCCCTGCCTGTCACAGCGCTGCCGATGGGCAAAGCGGAAACGCAAGTCAGGCTTGCAAAAGTGGTGGAGCCAGACGTCAATGCGTTAATGGCGTATGTGGCGATCATGCCTGAATATTGTCAGCTAGAAGGGATGCTGGTGAAGGCACTGGTGTGAGGGCCGGCACCTACGTGGAATTCATAAAGTCTGTTTCGAAGATTAAAAGTAGGGAAAAAACTCGTCAAAAGAAACTCACCTGTCGGCCAGGGCATTCAAGTCAGCGGCTGGTCCCCCACGCTCATATTAAGCCACACTTTTTCCTGAGTCAATTCAAGTGTGTTTCAATGACTGAATTTAGAACTAGGACATAGAGGGTAACAATTGTACACAGACGTAAGGAACAGACATGTCGGAGTCACGTTAAGAAAGAGAGACAGTCAGGGAACTGGGTACACTGATAAGGTGGGGCGGTTAAAACTAGGTGGAAGTGATAACCAGTTCGTTCATGTGTCGGGAGCGCAATCTGGACATGGAGTGAAACGTATGAAGTTCATGATAGATAAAGTTACACACCCCTCACGACGCTTCAGGGGTTGACCACTGTGACCCTGACAGTCCCTTTTGCTGGGCTGTCGCTGACCAGACAGGGCTGCTTGTTGTCGGTGCCGTCCCATCAAATGCCAAGTCGTTCTGGAAACCCTCCGTGAAGACAGATCATCGAAAAGACCGCTGATATACTGATAGTCCGGTTTTTTCTTTCGAAGCTGAGTGAGCGACAATGCTCAAGAAGAGTACAGAACTCCACTGGAAGGCCATGGCACAAGTCGACGTGGTGTTCTTTGTTTGTATTCGACGACGTCCTGTGACCCACGTGGCAAGCACTGCCATGGCAGAATAGCCACGAAGGAAGTAAATGAGAATATAGGCAAGTCGACTCCATATCGTCTCGCCGTCCAAGCTCCAAGCCCAGGTGGCTGTTAATGGAGGCGAAAGTGGTTGTTCCAGGTGAAACTGAGGTGTGTCTTGGAAGGAATATGCTTATGCGTCTTGGGACTCCTGTACTCCTTCAATAGACCAAAATCGATGAGGTACACTATGTCAGCCTGTCCCAAGGCCTATGACAATATTGCTTGGTTTGAGGTCATGATGAACAAGTTGCAAGAGTGGATGTACTCTAGGCGACAGACCTGGAACCGCAGATGAGGATGTCCACCATTTCTGGAGAGAAAACACACATACCAGCTGGTTGGCGAGGCGTACAATAGTTTGAATAGTGAATTTGAAGTGGTGGCCAATGAAAAGGTCTTCAAGTGACTGACCCAGGAGGTTGAGTGCCAGCGTATCAAAGCCACCTTCTGTACCAAACCAACGGACTTGCAGAATGCCTACCCCCCCGGAAAGCTTCTGGTATACATGATACTCATGCTCCAGGAGATGTTGTCTTGCTGTCAGTGGTTCAAGTTTGATCATGACGTCTTGTAGCAACAAAATGTCACATGCAAAAAATACATGCCTATCCACTTGTAAGTCAAACATCACAAGTGAAGCAGCTGCCTGCAGCGTACCAAAAGATCCAGACCCAATCTTTCTCTGCAGCCTATACCTCCCATTGATGCGAGTGAAGTCCATGAAGAACGTAGTGGACAAGACTAGCGGAAGGAGATTAGATATAAACTGCATGCTAGATGTCACTCACATAATAAGAACCTTGATGTTACAAATAAATAGAATTGACGCAACGATGGTACAAGGACAACAAACGATGCAGGGAGAGGTAACATGTGGCGCATTTTTCAACCTGGGCTATAATCTCACGTGACTGATATGGTTACAAATGTGTCCTTATTTTTAGAGAAATGACATTTCCGAGTCAAGGGTGAGTGGTTTAAATACAAATGAGAACCGTAGATACTTCAGACAAGTAAGTAGGAAGTAACAGGGACAGAGTGGGGCATATGGGGAAGGAAATGAGACGGAGCACGGTTGAGTGTGGAGAAACCAAGATGTGAGACAAAGGGATATGGGCGCAGACATGAGGAACCAAATGCATTATCTAGGAGAAAGGAAGCAAGCATACAAATAACAGAGAAAGGGGGCCGAGACACTTATGATGCACGACAATGGAGTCCTCCTCCAACACACAACAACAGGCGTGATGTCTACACAGCCTCTAACTGTATCCTGAGACTGGGTGAGCTGCGATCTTGACATCTTGAAAGAAACAGGCGAGATTGGGTGATGTGAGGAGAGACAGGGAGGGCTGGACAAAGGCAACATGAGGTGTGGGGATGCGTGGCCTGACTGCAAGGGGCGGGAGAGGGAGGAGAGATAGGGAGAGAGATTGTGTGTGTAAACACACACACTCTCTCTCTCTGTGTGAGGCAGATGAGGAGCTTCTTGCAAGGTTAGAAGGAGCAAGAGGGAATGTGTTGTTCGATGATGGGAACGATAGCAAGGTGCGACATGAGAATGCGAGACAGAAATGGTAGCTGAGCCACACGATGCCGGACCGAGACCGAAAAGACTGAAAACAGACAATTTCGGGGCCAGAGCCCGAGCCAACCTTACAGCGTGGACATGAGTCAGGCGGCGAACAAACGAATATCTAGGTAAAAGGAAGTGACAGAAAGAGGCCATACGAGTAAAAGGGAACGTGACACACGACAATACCACCTGTGTCTAACAATGGGCATGACGATCTGCACACTCTCCAATGGTGTCTTGAAGGTGGCTAGGGAAGCCAGTAAGGCGGTTTGATGTGACAAGGACTAGTAAACTGAGAGTGCCAGTGGTTGCAGAAGTTGGAAAACCCACGGGTACAGGTTGTGCATGGGTTGGGAAATCATTACCCGACCCGTACCTGCATGACCCATACCCATGACCCATGACCCATGATGGGTTGCGTCAACCCGTGGTAATCCCTAATCCTATTGTGTACCCTTACTCATTTATTCGCACTCTTTGCATCCCGACTTCCCACCGTGAGGTTCCTGAGAGGTCTG
The DNA here is from genome assembly GCA_021525775.1 of Lactarius deliciosus. Classification (NCBI taxonomy): domain Eukaryota; kingdom Fungi; phylum Basidiomycota; class Agaricomycetes; order Russulales; family Russulaceae; genus Lactarius; species Lactarius deliciosus. Next base: position 392,591 of record JAKELK010000030.1, on the reverse strand, counting down.
ACATTGTTCCTTGCTCTCCGGTTCCCACAGTACTAGAGAAGAGCACACCAGGGGCTTGGTGCGCGATTGACACACGACTGTCCGAGCGTGTTCCTCGGCACTGCGGGAACCATGCAAAAATCAAGGACTTGTCCTCCTAACCAGGCCTCTTGTTGCACACGATAAGATACTGACGTTATTGGTAGGACGTGCATGACCGCATCATGCACAGCTCAAAAACTGCCATCCTTTCTTATCGTTCCGCGCACTCACCGACCTCTGTATAACCATCTCTGTAAGTACTGAACTGGTTTCTGCTGTTCTTGTCCCTTTCATATCTGTTTTCAGAACGTCAAACCCTGCTGCATCCTCCATAAACACTACAGTAAACCAAAGGTTCTTTGTACGTACCTGGTTTTCACCCTCTTCCTCTCGCTACACGTGTTGTCCCGGAAGTCAGGCCCTACCACGGGCACTTGAAGGACCCTCGCCTCCCATTCGTTTTGCCTCGTCTCACACCTCGGACTGGCATCACCACTCATCTCGTGCTCATTCTCACCCAACCACGCTCGTTCCCGCCCTTGTCCGTTTCGCATTCGCACCAGCTGTCACTGTTGCGACACTTCGGACTCAGTCCTTCCTTGTCTGTCCCTCTGTAATCCCTGCAGGATCCCTCCGCCTATGAAATCACACGGACTTGGCTCCATAGAGCACCCATATCCCCTTTTCTCTCCACCTACTCAGTGTCTATTGTTCCCTTCAGTTGCCTCATCATAACCACTCGGATTGCCTCGTACTTTCCCTTGCCCCTTCACTATATGTTCGACTTAGCCTTGGAATGCGTTGATTACAGGCTCCCCTGTATATAAACTGTCTGTTTTGATTTGAGAATGTCATCATTGTTTTCCCCCCCTTAGCCTCTCGCTGTGGTTCGTCCTGGAAGTTGGGCCCTACCATGGGAACTCGAAGGACATCACCTCTCATCACTCTAGTTGTTCCTTCCCACTCCTCGTCTCCCATTCTTGCTCCCGCTCTTGCCCTCATCTGTCGTGATTGCACTGGCTCTGAATGCTCCAGACTTGGTTCTTCCGTTTCCCGTAACCCCTGCAGGATCTCCTCTGCCTTTGAACTCACACAGACTCAGCTCCGTACATGCCACAGCTCTTGAGACTCCACATCATGCTTTGGCTTCACCTTGCCTGTGACAAACGCATGGCTACCTGACTTCATGCTTCAAGTTCCCAATGCTGGCTGCTATCAAATACAATCCTATATCTATGGATTCGGTTGAGTGGCTCTTTTCTTTTTTTTTGGAGTTGTGGTGTTTTCTGCTGACTTCATCATTCGGCTCTATCCATACACATATGCACTCCCATGTCACAATCGACATCATATTGCTGATGCACACTGCCTGATAGCCTCACAAATGGCTCTGTGGACTGGCGCTCGTTCCAAGGCATTGCCTGGTCCTTACACACTGAAGTAATGACTGATGGTGGCGGCAACAACAGCGCTGGGGATATATGAGGCGATGAAGTGATGGCGACAGTGATGAGACGACCACAACGGCAACGATGTGATCACGACAGATGGTGGGACCATCGACAGCGACGAGTGATGGGCGACCACATTGAAGGCGATGACGAACACCGGGCCCTGGCAGTGACAGCGACGAGGTGCAGACGAGGCATTGGGGCAATGGCGACGGCGACGACAAGGTGACGACGGGGCGACAACAGTCGATGATAGTCGCAGTTGGACTCGTAACAGTAGTATAATATATTTGAGATTACACAGAGCGAGGTACGGGTAACCCATCAAACCCGCCATCAACCTCGCCTCACCCTGCTTGCACCCGTACTCGTACCCGCAGTCACGGGTACGGGTTTCGGCAGGGTACGTGTACCGGTAGCACCAAAAATTACCCAGGGGTGACCCTGGTAATCCCTAAATAGGATGCGTCTACAGGGTCATTAATGAGAAGATAAACTCATCCTGTGCGATCTTTTCTTCTTCTTCCAAAACCTGCTTAGTTATTCAGCGACGTGGATCCATTTGATTGGTCGGAGTTTGGGAAGAAAGAAGTCCCCACACCTCATATTGTTGCCAGCAGCCTGAGATGTGGACTTCCTGCCAGCAGACGTTGTCAGCAGACGCTGCCAGCAGACACTGCCAGCAGACTCCTGCCCAGCGACAACTTTGAAACTAACTTACGAGTGACATACTTCGGAAACCTGCCAGTGATGTGTATATATTTGACCAAATGCCCAAACTCTTGGCCCAGTCATGGCACCTCGTCAAACTGCTCAGATTTCTCCTCTTGCGCAGGCTGTTCCCTCAGCAAGTGATAACATGCCACTAATTCGGACACGCTCCCGTGCTCGTCTGCTAACCAATGTAGACGACGACTGAGGGGGAGTCTTTCGTCTGGACGATGTTTCCGGCAGTGATGACCCAGGCAGTAACAGCCCAGACAGGGAGGAGAGCGACATGCCAGTTCGGCATAGCGGCCACACACAAGGTAGGACGACTGGAGCCAAGACCCAAGTCAACGATCTTAGCCCCCCCGTCCCCACCGAGTCTAAGAGGGCTGCGGCTGACATTAATCATTCTTCGATAGGGATATTACCACGGGTAAAGCCACCTGCAAGGAGTGCAAGTAAGTGTTTCCATAGCCTACGCTCCACTTAACTTTCTAACATTAACAGGGAGGCGTGCGATAAAAACCCTTATACCTGGCCGTCAGACATCAACTATGTCTATTCTGTGAACACGTCCACCACTTCCTGTTGATAAGTGACCCGCGCGCACTTAGTGGCTCATATGGACACACAGATAACGGACTGCTTTAGATAAGATATATTGGACTTCTGTAGATTAGATTATGATCTATACAATCTCGGACTTTCTTATCTATGACATCACTGTACAATGACATCATGGACTCCTCTGGACTCCTATTGTATTTCGTCCTTGTACACATTCCTTTTTTCTATCTTTATTGTGATGTCACCATGATATCATAGTCTAGCCTTTCTATTGTTCTTTGCGCTTTTGTTCTCCTTCTGCACACCCCTTTGTGTCCACTGTAGAACAACGCTCCTTGTATTGTGTGACTCTGTGTTACTTCTGTTGTACTAGTGTCACCTCTCTGTATAGTATAAGTAGAGTACTCTGTACGCTCTGGCACCACACCAGTTCCTCATCTGTTGTGTGCCAGGTATGTCTCTTCTCTTGTATAAACACCAGTTCCTCATCTGTTGTGTGCCAGACCCCACATCTGCTTCACTTGCTAGATCCTCTGTTGCTGCTTCAAGTACCACCCACATATCTCACCACAGTCTCCTTTGTCACTGTGAGTATGTCCCACATGTGTACTGTTCATCACTTCCCTCTGGCCCCACATATCAAAGTATCATCTTGATTCATATATGCTTTTAGCTAAGGCAAGGGGATGGAATACTTCCCTTGTATTAAAAGGCCAATCGCAAACATCTGATTCGGTCGCACATGCACAAGATGATGAACCAGTTGAGGAATTCAGTGAAGATAGATTCCAACAATTGTTGATGGACTTCATTGCTGCCGATGATCAGGTATGTTTGTTCACACCACAAAGGCACCATTATCCCTCACTGTCTGTTTCAGTCCATTCGTGTTGTCGAAAATCCCCGAAGTTTCGCAGGCTTCTACGCCACTTGCAGGAGCAGTATTACTGGCGGTCTCAAGGATTCGATGATCCCCCATCAGACGAAAGTACGAAGCACTGATTATTCAATCTTGGATACGCTGACTTCCAGGTTTTGAAGCAAGAACTCGCGGTACTACCATTTTCCCACTTGAGGTTCTTCGCTTGCTAATATGTTGTGTCCAGAACTCAAAGGGTCGAATCTCTTTCACGACGGACATATGGTCCAGATCAAAACCGCAAATCCTTTCTCGCACTCACCTGCCCACTGGATTCGGCGAAGGTGGAAAGGGTCGCTTACACTCAATTTGGCTCTTATTGCGTTCCAAGGACTTCAGTGGTCGTCACACCAGGTGCAGCGCTTGCGAAGTCCTAGTGTTAGATCTTCTGGATAGGGCTGACATCACCGTGAAGGTAAGTAAAACCATAAAATTTATAGTCAACATTTACAATTCTAACATATTTTGACTGGAAGACTGGTCATTTCATGTTGGATAATGCAAGTAACAATACCTCCATGATGAGCTGTCTCCAGGACTGCTCATGGATCATTGTGACGTCCCCTTTGATGGAAGACCGTCATGTAATGTGTTATGGTCATGTTATTGACCTTAGCTCTCAATGTGTAATTGATCAAGTGGCCATGCAGTCACGAAACTCGGGCACTAATGATTTGCCAGGTGGAGGATCTGCTAGTGAGACAGAAGACATGGCTCCAAGTCGCAAATGCGACCCCATTGCCCTTGCTCGTGCAGTGGTCTGAGCCATCCAAGGGTCAGGCGCTTGTTGAGAAGCCTTTGAGACTGCTATTCGGAGAGGGAATGAAGATGGGATGTTCAGACTAGACAATAAACCAGTCCAAGTCCCCTCTCTGCAGCTCCTGCGCGATGTGCGCACCCGGTGGGACTCTGTTTATAGCATGCTTGCGGCTTTGGGAGATGCGCCCAGTATGTGCTTGATTTCATCTCCATCTGTGACTAAAACCGAGCCAAACCACTCAGGCTATCGATTATTTCCTCGATCTCCCCAACGGAGACCTCAGGAAGTAGTAATCTCACCCCAAGAATGGCAGGCCATGCAAGACTTGGAACTGATTTTGAGCGTAAGTTGTGATTCGTGTCTTCAAAACTCTGAGTCTAACTGACCGGTGTCCATTGACCAACCCTAGATGCCCCACCGAGTACAACAAGTCATGTCTGGAGAGCATACGCCGATTCTATCTGGTGCCAGTTCCCGCGTTTGAGATATTTATGTCAAGCTGGGAGAATATTTGCGAGAATTACCCCCATATGCAACCAATTGTGCAACCGGGCCTCGACTGGGCGTATAAATATTATGCCAAAATGGATCGTACAAGAGCGTATATCATTGCGATGTGTCAGTAAACAGTCATTTTTCCAAATCTGGCTGACTAATATCCATATCAAGTCCTCAATCCGATGATACGGATGAGCTGGATGGCTGATCAGTGGGATGAAAAATACATCAAAGACGCTAAAACGAAGATTCAGGGTGCAGTGAGTAGCTCAGATTGCTGGGCGGCATGTCCTAAATACTATGACAGATGCTTGAATACTACAAGGAGCCTGAGCCTCATAACACAAGGAACGTAACGATTCCGAGTTATATGCTCCTGTCGGAACAGTATGGCCTTCCCGGAATGGAAATCGGCAGGCGTCCGACTCCATCGACCACTATACAGGAATACGAGGCGTATATCAAGGACCCTTCACCGTGGGGTACAGATGTCCTCAAGTTTTGGGAGGTACGGCGCATGCATGGCTCAGCATGTGCGCGCGATGCTGACTGGACTTCTCAGCTCAATAGCAGTACTTTCCCGACCCTCTTTTCAATGGCGATGGACTACCTTCCGATCCAGGCGTCCGCAGTACCGTGCGAACGAATCTTTTCATCTAGTTCCGAAACCGATACCAAGCGTCGGAATCGCATCAACCCTTTGTTGATGGAGGCCCTTCAAATGCGCAAGTTTAGTCTCAAGAGGAGCGCCTTAATTTTGGGAATACCTGGTCCACGCAAGAGAGGGAGATGACCGGGAATGACCCAGAGAGTGATCTCCTTGGTGGGTTACTGGACGACTCGCTGGGCCCGGGGGGTGCTCAAGATCGCCTGGACAAAGTCATGAACTATATTAACTACGAGGATGACGATTGAGGGGTTGATATTACAAGCATCGAGAAGTCTTTACATGTACAGTATTGTGACTATTGCCAGATTGAACGAACGAGGCGTTTGGATTCCAGCCATGATTCCAGTGTGTCGAGAGGCCGGGGACAGACACGTGACTCGCTTGATCCACTTTACGCCGCTTTACGCCGCTCCTCAACAACGTGCACCAAGCAAGGCGAGCTCGTGCTTAGACAATCTCATACCTCAAGTGGTATCTTTTGTTGTTGCTGGCTTTTGTTGACTCTCGTGTGTATCATACATCTGGGTCCCTTCCCAAGCTCAGCGAGCTGCCTTGGTTTTGTCACTGCCTTCGCCTGCCAGGTCCGACCCGAGCCCACCGCATATGGGGTGCACTAGAACGCTAGGTTGCTTCTCTCCATCTTCCTCTCTTGCCCCGATTGTTCGCTTCCTGACCCGCCTGTCACAATCCTAGCATACAAGAAGTCCGCCAGGAGGATTCACCCCGGTCGCCGCTTCCCTCTTCGAGGACTTTCGCAATGTTCAGCGTCATCCCGACCCCTTCCTTCTCTTCCTGCACTCCCGGCCCACCCTCCCAAGTTCACACCTGGCGCCCGCATCACATGAGAACGCTTTAGAGCCCTCGAACTCAACTTTCTTTGTCCTGAAGAGGTGAAGCTCGCGGCTCATGTTCTCAAGGTAAGCAAGAAGGCGCTCCCGTGGTTCGAGGAAGGCCCCCATGAGCCGTATTGGAACCCATGAAATGTGAGTTTGGAGACCGAAACTGGAGTAAACGGTGGAACGAAGGTAGTGATCGAGATGAGACGAACCTCCCGCTCGGGTTCCAGGCCGTCAACGTGGCCCTCGCCATCGTCGCTCTGTGGCTTCTCAGAAAAGTCACGGAGAAAAAGCCCTTAGGTCGCCAGATCCCTGGTCCAAAGGGTTGGTCCATCATTGGCAATCTTTTGGATGTCCCTACCGAACTCGAATACCAGGTCTTCTCTCGATGGCAGAAGAAATATGGTGCGTCTCAAATGGTTGTTCTTGAGTGTAATAACCAACAATTATTGCAGGCGACCTCATTCAGATGACTATTCTCGGTCAACCGACCATCATCATCGACTCACCCTAACTTGCCGTCAACACGCTCAACAAAAAGAGTGCCATATACTCAAGTCGGCCCCATCTCACGATGGCATGTGATCTTGTAGGGTGGAGGGATATCCTCGTTCTCAAATACACAGACAAGTTCAAAGCGTGTCGTCGCATGCTCCATGCCGTCATCGGTACAAGGACCAGCGTTGAGAAGTTCCGAGATACATTAGAAGAGGAATCTGCACTGATGGTTCGCCGCTTGCTGAACGAGCCCCGAAACTTCGTTGGTCCCGTCCGCAAGTATGTCCTCGGGCTTTCTGCGATTGAGTTGATTGTCTAATTGACGGCGATTTAGGGCCGTGGGAGTCATCACCTTGCAGATCACTTACGGATACAAACCTACGACCGAGGACGATAGCCTGGTCCGCGTCGCCGATGAGGCCACGGATCAACTGAACGTGCTTCTTTCTCCCGGCCTCTTTGCTGTCGACTTCTTACCTTTGCTCCGGTACATTCCCGAGTGGTTCCCAGGTGGTGGATTCCACAAGATTGCACGCGAGTGGCGGCATACGCTGTTCGACATGACAGACAAGTCTTATGAGTTCGTGCTCGAGCAGATGGTATGCCCTGATACCCCGTCGCTAGTACGAGGTCTAGTTTCTGAATATCCCCGGTTCACAGGCTAAGGGGACCGCAGTGCCCAACATGGTTACGAACCTGCTCGATGGCCGCAAGGTCTCACCTGAAGAGGAGGACGAGATCAAGTGGGCCGCGTCCAGTCTGTACTCCGGCGGCGCCGACGCGGTAAGAGATTCCCAACTGGAATCGGCACGTTGAACACACGCTCGCGATCCGTCTCCTGTAGCCCGTCTCTGCCATGTCCTCTTTCCTCCTCGCCATGACCGCTTACCCCGAAGTGCAACGCAAATGCCAAGCCGAGCTCGATGCGGTCGTTGGTAATGACCGCCTGCAGACGTTTGCAGATCGTGACCAACTCCCGTACATCGCGACGATGCTTAAGGAAGTCATCCAATGGGGCCCAACGACGCCACTCGGTGCACCTCACTGCATCGAGCAGGACGATGTTCATAATGGGTACCTGATCCCCAAGGGCTCGATCATCATAGCGAATATCTGGTGTGTACTCTACTCGGTATGGTTCGACGCTAGTGGGTCGCTCACGATTGCACACAGGCACTTCATGCACGACCCTGAGGTCTACAAGGACCCGATGATGTTCGACCCTGACCGTCTCGTCGCACAACCTGGAAAGCCGGCCGAGCCGGATCCGTTCAACTTTGCATTTGGGTATGGGCGCCGGTGAGTCTCCCATGTAGCACCGTGGCCGTAGTCGTCATCTCATACATCTCGCACCCAACAGTGCATGTCCCGGTGAGCAGCTGGCACAGTCGATCCTGTTCGTCCTTGCGGCCACTGTGCTCTCTGTTTTCGACATCAATAAGGTGACGATCAATGGGGTGGTCCAAGAGCCGACGTGTGAGTTCAGTACCAACAAGAAATCAATACAAGTGTTCTTTCTTGCTCCGTGCTTATTCCGCACAATGAATATGTGAACTGTCGCATGCTGCACTCAAGAAGATATGTACTCCCGCATCTGTAAAGACCTGCTGTTGTTGGCGGCAAAGTGAAGCCAAGCGAGGACGATTTCGAGACGATCATTTTCTACCTGTCAAGATCCCGACAATCGCCCACATCCCCTGGGTCTACAAGAACATTCCGATTCTGACTGGCCTACTCGACAAGGTCATTCAAAGATAAGATTGCCGCTGGTGTGTATGCCTTCAGACGTCTCGTACCGCATTCAACGGTTCTGCGTCCCAAAGAAGAACGGTTCCAACCCCTCAACGCCATCGTTATCCATAGTGCTGCAGTCCTGCCAGTTCGTCAAGGGTTTGGCCGCATACTCTCGTTAAGTACATGCTTGATCTATTCGTCGGCTACGACCACCGGATCCTTGACGTCGCCTCTCGAGATCTCACAAACTTTCAGTCCCCCTCGGCGCCTTCGCAACATAATGACGAGGCCAAGAAACAGAGAGCGAGGCGACAGGTGAGAAGGTTTTTATCTTCTCCCTCACCCTGCTGCCTCACCAGTGTCATCAGTCCCGCCCCAAACCCTAACCCAATGACGAGGAGAAACAGAGAAAAGTGGCAGGTGAGACGGTTTTCTCTGCCTCCTCTCGCGTCGACGGTACCGCATCAGATGCTTCTGATGACGAGATCGAGAAACAGAGAGAGGCGGGGGTGAGATAGCTTTCTAGGCTTTGTTTTGGTGGTAGAGGAATGCTTTTGATTCACGTTCATTTTTCTCGTGTCGTTGCTGATATATTTTTTCCCGGACTAACATAAACGAGTACAAACTCTTTTCCCTTGACTGCTACCTCGCCGACCTTACTCTCCTTGTACCTCGATGCCTCTCACAATTGTCCTCAATACCCTCTATAGCTCAAAGGGTCGCGAACAAGAACGGGAAACAGCCGAAAGACGGATTTTGGCCCATTTTGTGAGGATGGGATTCGAGAAAGATGGGGTGGAGGTAGCCACTGTGAAGTACGTTCTTACACGCTGCTTAACGCTTCCTGGCACTCACAATCACTTGCAGGAATACAGGCTGGCACGGTGAAAACGGCGCAGTACGATACGGGGGCCATCTCACTGTCGAGTTCAGCAAGCGGAACGGCAAGTTCACCACCGAACATGTCTACCGCACTGACGCAGCATACGAGGGTAGGTGCATCGATTTATACAAACCCTTTATTCTGACGTTTTGTTCTACTACGAAGGACTGGCTAAGAGAAGGCCAATTTGGAAAGGACCCAAGAGACGGCAGGCACCCAAGAGAGTTCGGCGAGCCCGCAAAATGCATTAGAGATATAGAGTACAATTTTCTTGATATACGGCTTCATTTTTAGACGTTTTCTACCTTTTTTCGGCCTTAGCCCTCTTCAAGTTTGAAGTCGCACCACCACGACTGCCGCAGTTGCACACAGACCATCCCCACGGCCCACGCAAGATGTAACCGACGACGAGCGGGGCTTCCGCTGGTGACGGGCGATCACATTACCCAGACCAGCAGGAGTCCATGCAGTCCGCTGTTCCTATTCCCGACCTCCCCGCACCCGCGTGCGTCCTTAGCAACTCAAGCGCAACACGTCGCCGACCAAGGTAGCCACCGCTGCGAAGTTTCGCGTCGCGCGGAAGCGTGCACGACCATGTGCGATCGCCTGCGACCACCGATGATGAACTGGAGCACACGCTGCGACGAAGGTGCATCCAGGGAGACCTCGCTAAGGACGTACATTCTCGTGGTTCTTTATCGAAGAGCAAGACGATCCGTTCTCGGACAGCCCCCCGTCTCGTCAGCGAGCAACCCCGCCATACCCATCTCAAACACTTCAGCGACATTCCTTGGATTCGTCTACTAGCCACGATCATGCTAGAGAAATGTCTCTGGAAAGGGAGCAAACCACCCGCCGCGCCCGCCATCGCAACTCTCGGCGACCTCTGCCCGAAGTGCAGGTTCAACTCACAGGGGTCGATCTCCTGTGCAAGGCGCTGCACCGGTATTGCAGCTGCCTGCGCCGTCCCAAGACAGCAGCGTCCAACCTACCGTCGGTTTGGTGTCGTGGCCCAACCCAGCCCAACCTCATTATAACCCATATGACCCATTCCACTCACAGGCTCTGACACCTCCAGCAAACCGTATCGTTCAGCGCCGCTCCCCCGCGAAACCTGTCACACCCATTGACCACTTCCGTCACGACACTGAAGCGTATGCTTCGGGGAGAAACTCGCTTCCTGCTTACACTGTCCCTCATTCTCGTTCTCCCACTCCGGCTCTCGCCGATGACAGTTACGAAGCAGTCGGTACCGTGATGGTGAACGGTCATCATACTGGAACGGAACATCTCACCATGCTGAAACCCACTACACCGGAACATCCCAATATACCGATGGGACAGAAGGGTTAGATGATGATGAAGACGATGGGGATAGCACCGATGGAGAGGAAGACCACGACGAGAAAACGGAAAAGCCCAAGCCAAAGAGCAAATTTCAAGAGTACCTTGCTAAAGCACGTACCGAAGCACTATTGAATCCGAAACCTGAAGAGAAAGACACGCCTCAGAATATCAATATCTTCGCCGATCCGCGCCGCGTGGTATTTCCAATTCCAAGATCTACGACGCTCGAGGATGAGGTCCCGGGGACACCAGTGGAGACGCGTCACTTCGGGCCCGCACCTACCAGACGTGTTGCGCGGCGGAACAAGACCGTGAAGCGTGTACCGCTCACGAATGGGAACCTTGTCCTGGACCTCCCTGTACCGCCAAAGCTCGTTCTGCCCCGCGTGGGCCAACCTGAAGTAATGAAGACGAGGTACACGGCAGTGACGTGCGACCCGGATGACTTTGAAAGAGCGGCCACTTTTTGCGTCAAAATTAAATGAACCGACGTACTGAGTTGTTCATCTGCATAACCATGTACAACGTAAGCCTTTCCGTGTCCCTACGTGAACTCGATTCGAGAAGCTGAAATGTGTTTAGGAAGACGAGATTCTGTTCTGCCGGACTTTGTATGGCGTTATGCGTAACATTGCGCACCTGTGTAGCCGTAAGAATTTGCATACGTGGGGCGTTGAGCGTGGAAGAAGGTAATATCTGTCTCGACGTGAATGCTGGTGCTCCTGCTCACCTTTGCGTAAGGTGGTTGTGTGCATCGTCGCCGACGGTCACAGGAAAGTACACCCTCGCGTCCTCGACTGTCTGACCCTTCTTGGCGTGTATCAACCTGGTGGCCACATGCGGAATTCTATCAACCATAAGCCAGTTACCGCACCTTTGTTCGAGTATACAACATCCTTCGCGATCGACCCTAATCTACACTTCAAATATCCTGACAAGGGTATCGTGCCCGCGCAGATCATCTTCTGTATGGAGGAGAAGAACCAAAACAGTCATCGCTGGTTCTTCGATGCTCTTGGACCTCTCTTGCAGGTACGGAGTAAAGAAGTTTACCTGGCACAATGCTGAGAAACACGTACAGCCGAATATATGCGTACTCCTCGATGTGGGTACCAGACCGGGACACACGAGTATTTACTATCTCTGGAAAATGTTTGATCTCAACTCAAATGTGGGGGGAGCATGCGGGGAAATAGCAGCGTACAAAGCCAAGAAGCCAAGAACTGGTCCGCCTTATTGAACCCACTAGGCAAGTCGGCCACGTAACGGCGCAAACTCTGGATGACCTTCCCTTACAGTCACGGCGCAAAATTTCGAGTACAAGATCAGCAACATCCTCACAGAGAGCCTGTTTGGCTACATCAGTGTTTTGGTGCGTCATCTACAATGTGTCCGAGATACCGATATTTGAGGATATGCCTTGTAGCCAGGGGCCTTCTCCGCGTATAGGTACCATGCACTGCAAAACGACAAACTGGACAAAAGCCTTTAGCCTCATACTTCAAGGGAGAGGTTCTGCACGGCCGGGATACTGACATTTTCACGTCAAACATGTGTGCGTCAGATGGCTGACTACTTACGGTAGTGGGGCTAACGATGAATCAGAGACCTTGCAGAGGACGTATGTCACTGTCAAGTATCTCGCGGTGCATACTAAGCTATTTCACAGCGAATATTATGCTTAGAACTAGTCGTGAAGGCCAGCTCCAACTGGTAGAACCACCGAGGTTTTATTTCGTTTTTTGTCTGCTGACTGTAGCGCATACAGGGTCCTTTGTTACGTGAAGAGTGTACCAACCGCCGCCGCCGCACTAACGCAAGTCACAAACGCGACAGCGATGGCACCGGTACCGCAATGACGGCTATGACGCCAGCGGCAGGAGCGACGGCGAGGCAGGACGACTCAACCGCGACGATCGGCGTCCATGGCCAACTCCGAGCGACTCAACCACGACAAGGTAACGACAAGGAACGACAACGACAACAACAACGATGACGACAACGACAACGATGATAACAACAACGACGACAATGACGACAATGACGACAACGACGACAGTGACGACAACGACGACAACGACGACGGCAGGGGGCAATGACGACGCGGCGGACTTTTGTAGATCACGGATGTAGATACTATCTAGAGTAGCTCTAGTACGCATATGCTAATGCACGCTGAATAAAAAAACCCACTTTGTTTATTTTTTTTTGGCTAAAGACGCGACTCCGGTCAACTTTGAGTCGAAGTCGTGACTTCGGAGCTGTGAGTCAGCGGGAGTTACCACGTTACCATGACTCAGCTCGGCCCGGCTCGAGCCGAGACTGACTCTGACTCGAGCTGATCCAGAGTCAGAGTTGTGGCAACACTATAGGTGAGGGACTCCCCGAGGAAGGGAGCGACAATGGGGGAAGCGGGGGCAGTGGGAAGAGACATTGTTGATTCCGCGGTAGGGAATCCAGTGTGAGGAAGTGAGGAGGACTTAGCGTCATCGACCTTGCTTATATGTGCTTTGTTGGCAGTTGAACTCCGCTCATACTCCGCTATGGCTTCGTCAGCGAAGACGTCATCCTTATTGACCCACTGATTCTCCGAGTCTGGATAGCCTTTCCATTTCACAAGGTATTGGAGTTTCTTGCTTCTGCTGAATCGCCGAGTGTCCAGAACTCGTTCAATTTCGTATTCTTCCTCACCGTCCACTAGATCCGGTGGTGGGCGCTGGAAGTTTTCTCCATGCATGGGCATTTCGCGATAGGGTGTGAGTAAATCGATGTGAAACATGGGGTGGATGCTCCACTGCGTGGGAAGCTCGAGTTGATAGTTGACAGGTGACAACACCCGCATGATTTTGAAGGGTCCGTGCCGGCGCGCAGCGAGTTTTGCCGTTGGTTGGTTAGTTCGGAGGTGACAGCCCTCTAGCCATACTTGGTCTCCTGTTTGATACTTGGGCGTATCTCGGTGTTTGACCCACAGCAATTGGGCTCTTCGGATAAGGTCCTGCGCCTCTTTCCGTGCTTCTTGGAATTGTTGGAGTCGCGTAAGTACCTGGGGAATAGGGGATGGCTTATCGATCCAGTCAGCGCGTGGGTCGTATCCCATCATGAGTGAGAATGGAGACTTCCTTGTCGCCTCGTGTGGCCAGCTGTTGTGAGCGAACTCTGCCATTGGTAGGAATCGCACCCAGTTATCTTGGCGCTCATTGGTCCAGAACCTTAGATACTGTTCTAGCCATTGATTGGTGCGTTCTGATTGTCCGTCTGTCCTAGGGTGATACGCCGTGGAGATGTTCTGATGGATTCCCAAGATCTGGCACAGTTCGCGGGTGAACTTGGACGCGAAGCGCGGATCCCGATCGCTAATGATTTTTGCCAGTAGTCCGAACCTTCTAAACACGTGGGTGACGTACAGGGCAGCAGTTTCTTCCGCTGTTATCTCTTCGACGCAGGGGATGAAAATAGAGGCTTTAGTGCAGTCGTGGTCGGTCACCGTGAGGATTGAATCATGTCCTTAGGATATAGGTAGTTTAGTGATGAAATCGAGAGCTATGACTTCGAAGGGCTTAGCATCGATCACGGGTGTGATAGGAACTAAGGGTGCTCTTGTGGGTCGGTTATTGACTTTGTGGCGTTGGCATTCTGCGCATCCTTGGACGTATTTGGTAATGTGCTCCAACATGCGTGGCCACCAGTGACTTCACTCGATGATTCGAGTGGTACGCTTGATTCCTGGGTGGCTGTACACTGGGGGGTTGTGATGGTTGGCGATGATGGTGCGTATGGAGTCTTGTCCCCCGGTGATTACTCGCGCGCCCTGCCGATACCAGATTCCGTCGACTTTCTTGAGCTTGTGGGGGTCTACCCATGGTCGTAGGGTGTCTTCGTCTTGTTCAAGCATCTCTGGGCTTTGCGTGGTTAGGTTCCGAACGAAGACTTTTTCTGGGAGTACGGTGACCCCTTCGTTGTCGTTCTCTCCTCGGTCGTAGTCTGGTCACCTGGACAGGGCATCTGCGCGGCCGTTGTTGGTCCCCTTGATGTGGTGGATCTCGAAGTCATATTCCATAAGTTCCAAGACTTCGCGGGCTACACGGTGACTTATCTTCTGGGGGGATTTCCAGTGCGTCAGGTTAAGATGGTCCGAGAATATTTTGATTTTGTGTGGGGAACCTGCTAAGAATGGTCTCCAGTGTCGTAGTGCTTTGACGATGGCGAGGAGCTCTAGATCATATATGTCATAGTTGCGTTCCGCTTCATTCAGTGTGGCCGAGAAGTATCCGATGGGGTGTCGCTTTCCATCTTTCTTCTTCTGTAGGAGGACTGCTCCTACTGCGTATCCGGACGCGTCCACTTCGAGTTCGAATTGGTCGGTTAGGCTGGGATGTGCGAGTACTGGTTCACTGGTGACGAGGTTCTTGAGAGTCTGAAAGGCTTTCTCTTTGTCGTTGCCCCACGTCCACTTGGCTTCCTTGCGCATGAGTTTGTTGAGGGCTCGCGCGTACGTTGCGAAACCGCGAATGAAGAGTCGGTAAAAATTGCAGAAGCCTAGGAAGGAGCGTACGTCGCGCACCTTCGTGGGACGGGGCCAGTCTCGTATGCCTGAAATTTTTACGGGGTCCATGCAAGTTACCCCCTTTTCAAGGATTACCCCCAGGTAATCCATTCGCGGTTGGTGGAATAGGCATTTCTCGGGTTTGAAGTAGAGGTCGTGATCGAGTGCCACTTGAAGTACTGCGCTGACAGCTTCGATATGGGATGGTAAACCAGCTTCTTCGGTTGTAGCTATGCCAATGTCGTCCATGTATACGCGGATAATAGTTCCATGTGATTGATAGTGGAGGATAACGTCGCCTAGGATGTCGTTCATCATATTCTGGAAGGTCGCCGGTGAATTGGTAAGTCCGAAGTACATGACTAGGGGTTCGAAGAGTCCATATTTGGTTTTGAATGCGGCTTTAGGTTCGTCGCCTTCTTTGACTCGTATGTTGTTATATCCCCACTGTACGTCGAGTTTGGTGTAGATGTGTCCGTTTCCCAGGTCGTTAATAAGTTCAGCCATGAGCGGTAGTGGGTACTGGTTACGCACAGTGCATGCGTTAATCTTTCAATAGTCTTGTACGGGCCGTAGTTTGCCGTCTTTCTTTTTGATGAAGAAGAAGGATGACGCGTATGGTGACTTCGAAGGTCGTATGTATCCCATTTTGAGTTGTTCGTCCAGCCATTTGCGGAGTTGTCCATCTTCGTCTTGTGACATGGGGTAGACTTTACAGTCGATACTAGCCGGTGTTCCTGGTTTGAAGTCGATTGCGTGGTCCCATGGTCGCGAGGGTGGGAACCGGTGGGATGCTTCTTCGCTAAAGATTTTGGCGAATCGACGGTATGGCTCAGGTATGACTGCCGCGGTTGTGTTTTGGTTAGCGGCGATGGCTAGTTCCGTAGCGGTGGTACGTATCTGGCACTCTTCCTTGAGTTCTTGTACGATCTCCTCTGCCTCTTCTTGGGTGACTGCGTGGGCGATAGTGGTCTGTGGTTCGGATGGATTGATCGACCAGAGTACCACTGGTAGCGCACCCTCGTGAATGGTGGCATGAGCCCAGCTAATGGTCGGCTCGTAGGTAGCGAGCCACGGATATCCGAGGACCAGTTCTTCGTTTCTGATGTCCGTAACAAGGAATCTCATGACTTTGTTAATTCCACGTGTTTGGACGTCTAAGTCGACGAAGTGAGTGATGGACCCAGCTTTATTTTCGGTGTTATCTATGTTCCAGATTTTCTTGGGTCGCTCTAGGATTTGTAATCCGAGGCCCATGCATTTAGCGAATGCAGGTCTTATAAAATTGTCAGTGGCTCCTGAATCGACGAGCCCTTTTATGTCGGCCATGGAGTAACTTGTGCGAATCGAGACTGGAATTCGAAGTGAACGGTAGCGAGTCATGATTACAGAGTTACAATTAACTGCCCTCACCCAGGCCGATGGGTTTAGGCATCCTGAAAACCCTCTTGGGTCCATAGGTCTTTGAATATGAGGTCTTTAACCTCGTCACTAGCCCCTTGTATAGTATCCATCCATCCTTTGGCTTGTTCTTCGGGCGTGGCTTCTGCGCGTCTGGCAACTACGGGTTCCTGACTGTAATAGTCCGTCTCCGCACCGCGACTTGTGCTTGCACGTGGTTGATATTGCTGCCTCTGCTTTCTAGGGCGCGTACAGTCTCGTGAGAAGTGACCTGGGTTGTTACAGTTGTAACATATGACTTCCCTCATGTCTCGGCGCTGTCCGCCTCCTCTGTTTTGCCCCGGTCCTCCTCGTGGTGGAAATGGTGGGGTGTATGGTGCTCGATTGGGGTCTCCTACCATTGCGAGTCTTGCGCAGGATCGGTCCGCCGACGTGTCCATCGCGTTTGGGTCGTGTCGCGGTGGTGGGTAGCGCAGTGGCCCCCAGGGTGGGGCGTATCCGCATTGTTGATTTGGACACGTAGGCGGCGACCCGCGGGATGGTGTATTGGTGAGGTTGAGTCGAGCGCAGAGATGGATGTACTGTTTCTGCTGTCGCATGGCGGCTTCCTTCCATTTGTTGAATGTTTGCGGGTCGTCTAACTTGTATATTTTGGTAAAGAGCGCTTTGGGCAGTCCCGCCGTGAAGTGATCAAGCGTTTGGCGGTCGTTAAGGCGGTAATCAGCCTTCCGTGCTAGTTGTTCGAAGTTCGTGACGTACGAATCGATATCATCTCCCGTCATCTTAAAGCCTCGGGCTAGGGTGGCTTGTGCCTCTTCTTGTTCAAGAACATTTGAGAATTGGTCCGAGAAGCCTGCCGTGAGCGTATCCCACAGGAATTCGTCGTATCTTCCCCTTCCAAGTCGTAATTCGTTGTTGAGCCACTGGAGGAAACCTAGAGTCCAGTTGGCGACTTGGGGGCCTTTGACAAGTCCTAGGAAGAGTAGGCATCGTCGATAGACGTTGAGCATAATTGGTGCCTCTGCGTTCTGTCCCCAGTAAATGTGCCATTGAGTAAGAAATGATTCGTACTCTTTTCGGTTGCCGTCGAAAACGTTTGGGGTTTCCCCGACCAGTCTTTCGTGGGGTGGTCCTGGTAGTGGTCCTACCGGTGGTGGTCCTCCTGGGGGAGGGGGTGGTCCTCCTCCGAATGGGTTGCCTCCGCCTCCTCCACCGAACTGCGGCTGTCTTCTTCCTCCACCTCCTCCTCCGCCTGGTGGTCCTTGTCCGAAGGCTCCTCCCGGTCTTCTTGGTGGTGCGGGGCCTCCTGCCCCTGGTGGTGGGTCTGGTACGTCGGGTCCTACAGCTCGGAAAATCGCAGCGTCATCTGCGGTCATGCGATGTCTGGTGGATGGGTTAATGGGTCATAGGTGGGCTTCGGCTTCTTCGGTAATTCGTCGCACTTCTTCTGCGGCGAGCTCTTCGTGAGTTATGGTTGCAGTTGCCATGACTGTGGGGGAGTGTACGTGGATTGTTTCGGGTTCGTTGATGTGGAGGGACTCAGCTGTTTGGACTACGTCCTCAATTTCTGATTCGTCCCCTGCGTTGGATGTTTCTTCGTCACCGCTTGTTTCTGATGGTGCTGGAGTTCTGGGTTCGGACGTGCTAGGTTCTTCTTCTGGTTGTCCGTCGATGCGTCCCCACTGTTCTCGTGTGGGTAGTCCTCTTGCGTCAATGTCGCAGTTATAGTTCCTGCCTGCGGGTCGCACTGCGTCGAACCGATTGTCTATAGGATTCCACGTAATCTCCACCCAACAGAGGTTATCGAAGTTGAACTCAACCGGCCGGTATCGGGTAGGTCCCGATGCGAAATCTACAAAGTAACCGGTTTCTCCTTGGTATTCTCTCCACCTAGCGGCTCCTAGGAATTGTGTTGGTACGTTGCGGTCTCCCCTGCGCTCAAGGGAGTATGTTTGAAAGTTTCTCCACTGGTCTCGAGTTGTGAACGCCACGATGAGGGATCTTGGTCTTAATGTAATGCCACCACTGGCGTTAGTCCGACTTGGACTGCGAAAGGACATTCACGACTTAGCGAATATCTTGGATACAAGTCATGTGACTTGGACACGTGTTCATGGCATCTACTGAGGCACGTGATGCTAATAGCTTCTGCACTAGGACGTTCGAGTCACTAGGCGATCGATGAAGACGACTTGCTCGAGAGAGACAAGCGAAGGTACGCGCAGAGAAGATGAGAATTGAGTGGTGATTGAAGAAGACCAAGATGGCGTATCTTGGTCTTATCGAGCCACTATTTATACACATATGAGGTAGCTTTAAAGCTCCTCCTGAATCCGTACTACGAGTAGCGATAATAGCTCGAACCCTACTACCCCTGTACTTGGAATGACTCATGCCACATCGGCATGTGATTCTATGACTACTGCTGACTGATACTCAAGTCCATGACTCATTACGTCTTACTAAGGGGTCATCACCGTAAAGCAAGAGTCCACTTCGCGTACCGTGACAAGTACTGAAGGTTGGTGTGGTCGGTGTGGATGATGATTTTGTGCGGGGAGCCAACAAGGTACGTTCGCCAGGCTCTCAACGCTTTTACAACGGCTAAGAGTTCTCGGTTGTAAATGTCATAATTGCGTTCTGCTGCGCTGAGTGATTCGGAGTGGAATGCGACGGGGTGTAACTTTTGATCTGGTCCGAGTTGATTCAGCACGGCTCCGATGGCTATGTTTGAGGTGTCAACTTCTAGTTCAAATGGTTTTAGGAAGTCGGGGAATAACAGGGTGGGTTCACGCCCAATACACCGCTTGATACTTGTGAACGCGTCTTGTTCGTCCTGCTCCCATCACCATGGTGTGTCTTTTCGTGTGAGATTATGAAGTGGTCACGCCAAGGAGGAAAATCCTTGGATAAACCGGCGGTAGAAGTTGCAAAACCTGAGGAACGCGCGCACTTCTCGGAGGGTCTTCGGGGCCTGCCATTCCTGGATACCCAGTACTTTAACGGGGTCCATGCGCAGGTTCCCATGGCCTATGATCAACCCTAGATACTCCACTTCGAGGACCTTGAATTCGCACTTCTCTGGTTTGATGTATAGATCGTGCTCCTCGCATAAGCGGAGGACTTCGTGGAGTACGGCGCGATGGTGGGGGTAGTCGATTGCAGTCGCGATCAGGATATTGTCCATGTAAACGATCACTTCGTTAGTGAGGACAAGGGGTCGGAAGATGGTGTCCATCATTTCTTGGAACGTCGAGGGGGAGTTTGTGTGGCCGAAGTACATGACCAGGGGTTCGTAGAGTCCCTGGTTAGTCTTAAATGCGGCCTTCCACTCGTCTCCTCCTTTCACTCGTACGTTGTTGTAGCCCCATTTGATATCGAGTTTCGAGTACAGGCACGCTCCGTGTATACGGTCTACCAACTCGGGAATGAGGGGAAGGGGATAGTGATTTCGAACGGTGATCTCATTCAGCCGTTGATAGTCTTGCACCGGGCGTAGTCTGCCGTCTTTTTTCTTAATGAAGAAGAATGGGGACGCATAAGGTGACTTCGACGGACGTATATACCCCTTCTCCAATTGTTCCGTGAGGAATGTCGTGAGCGCTTCTTGTTCGTTTTGTGTGAGGGGGTAGACCTTGCAGTCGAGTGCGGCAGGGGCGTTGGGTAGCAGGTCGATGGCGTGGTCCCAGATGCGTGACGGGGGGAAGCAATGGGATGCTTCTTCATCAAATATTTTGCGGTGATGATGATATTCTTCTGTGTTACGTTCCTTCTGGACGTATCAATCCGACTTGGATTTGGGACCGGTTTGCTGAGTATACGCGTCGAAGGTCTTCAGTATCCCGTAGGCAACGGCTAGGGCGATACGCAATGCGTGACCAAGGTAAGCAAAGCAGAGAACGATGATGGTGAAGTCGAGTATGATGAAGGAGAAGTCGGCGACGTGCACGACTTATAGCAGGGAGCTGATGACGACGAAGAGTATTCACACAGGACAAGGAGCTAAGGCGCAGGAAAGGGAAGGTATTCCTCAAGATATCAAAGCTAAGGGGTTCATACGCGAACGCCCCTCTACTTATACTACTAGGGCTGGAGCTTTCAAGCCCAGCAACCCTAATACACAGCCACAAACCCTAATATCACAGTCCAATCATAAGCCGTACAAGTCAGCAGTCACATCAGTCACGTATCACGTTCCGATCCGGGCGCAAGCTCATCCGGACCCTTCTGGACCAGCTCTAGGCGGGTCACGTGCCAGGTCACGTGACGGCCAGCTCTCGTTCCTCTAAGTCAATGGGAAACTCGCCTCGATGTGCCTCCAAGCGTCGTAGTGCTCCTGAGTCATAGACCCAAACGCACGGACATCGTCCTCTTCAAGGAACTCCTCGGGCATCTCGGGCACAAATGCAACATTCTGGGACCATTTCTTCGAATGCTCGTTGCTCCTTTTTCGCCGCTTCCTGTTGCGCCAATTCTGACACAGTTGTCGTCTTTCGCAGAAATGCGATTTGGGGCTCACACTCGTCATCCATGAGTTGCTCCCATGCTTCCTCGTCAAGTTCATACGTCTCCAACGCCCGAATGGATGCCTCCATGGGCGTGGCTTCGTCTGACAAGTGAAGACTCGAGACTACAACCAGTTGAAACTCCTCGTTCAACGTTGCATCTCCCCACTTGATACTTGGCTCAAAGGCTGTAAACCAAGGGTATCCTAGGATAACTTCGTCCCTTCCCAGGTTTGTGACCAGGAAGCGAAGCGTCCTCTCCTCTTTTCCTGTTCTCACGGTGAGGTCCGTGTACTGAGTGATGGCGCCGTCCTGGTTATGGGTGCCATCTACATTCCAGATGCGGATGGGGTGAGTGACGTCTCTTGTCCTGATCTGGAGTCGTTTAAGAAGTGTGGAGCATATGAAATTGTCTGTCGCTCCTGAGTCAATAAGGACTTGTCGTTCGGCCGTTGCGTGTGCAGATTTAAACAGAACTGGGATTCGCATGGATCGATATCTGCTAGTGTACACATTTAAGTTTAAAGCTCTAGCCCAGGCCGCCGGGTTCAAGCGTCGAGAAAATCCTCTCTTCCGAACAATTTTTCAACCATGAGGTCGCGCACCTCCTGAGACTGCGCCTTCATCGCTGCGATCTGTACGTCTGCCTGCTCCTCATTCGAAAGGACGCGATTAGCTGATATGGCGACAGTACTGAGGGTGGGAGCTGATATGTTTGCAGTCGGGGGAGGGGAGAGTGCAGCTCGCGAGGGACTGGTGGGTAATGCCACGGTAGTGCTGGCTGCAGCCACGCGCATGCCTTTTTGTGGACAGTTACGCGAGATGTGTCCTTGAGCACGGCATCTAAAACATCGTCCCTCCTTCTGAAGTTGGGCTTTGTCGGTATCGGTGAGGGCCACGGAGGCTCGGGCGCATCCAACATCCATGGCGTTCGGGTCACGCGTTCAGTTGAGGGCCTGGACCCACTGCTCTCGGCTGTGTCCACCCTTTCGATTGCGCGATGGCTTGTTCTTTCCCAGGCGGTCCTTCAAAATAAGGTATTCAGCCTGCTGAAGTCGGGCTGCCGCCTTCCACTGCTCCCAGTTGACAGGGTGCTGGAAGTGAATAGCATTAACGACTAACTGGTTAGGCAATCCGTCTTGGAAGATGTCGAGGGTCGTGGCTTCGTCGGGGTTATACCCGGCCTTGATAACAAGGTTTTCGAAGGTGGCTATATACGTGTCGATATCCTCACCCTTCATGGCGAGGGTTTGGAGTGATTTGCGGGCATTGGTGCGTTCTGCCGAGTCGAAGTAGGTGGCTACAAATCTGTCTTGGACGGTGTTCCATAGGACCATGTTCCCGCGATCTACTCCATTGGCTATTTGCTTGTTGAGCCATCGTGCCTGCTCCGCCACCCAGTCGTCGACAAGGGGTCCCCTAATGTAGGAGAGAAAGGTCATGGCACGCGAGGAGGGGATTCTGAGCTGATCGACGTCCAGGTTCATCCCTTCGTAGAGGTCAAACACGAGTAGGAAGGCTTTACTTTTGTCCCTCACTCCTGTGAACTCTGGGGGAGGATTCCCTCCTAGCCTCCCGTGACCTCCGGGTGCGATTATTGGGGCGGCTCCTACTGGCGCAGCGCCACCAGCGCCTCCGCCTCCGCCACCGCCACCTCCACCGGCAGCTCCTCCGACTGGGGCTCCACTGGGTGGTACTGGGGCTCCTGCTCCTCCTGAGCTAGGGGCTCCTAAGGCTCCTCCTCCTCCTCCTCCACTGGTAAGCGTCGTGCTGGCCGAAGCCTGCTGTTGGGGTTGCGACATTGCGTAGGACGGGAAAGCAGTGATAGGTAAGTTCGTTGTAGGGACAGGTACGCTCAGGGAGTCAGGATCGGGGCTGTCGACGTCGATGCCACTAGCCGTGTGGGTTTTAAAAGGGCCTACTCCAAGTGCGGGAGGTACGATGCTAATAGTGTACCACCTCCCTTGCTTCGGTGAGTAATCGATGTATGCCCACTGATGGAGATCGTCAAGATAATGGATTTGTCGGTATTTCTGTGTGCTGGGGTGGAAGAGGAAGTATCCTTCAGCTCCGTCGTGTTCTGCCCAGACTGCAGCTCCTTTGATTTTGTCAGAGAGCTTGTCGGTACTGTGACGGTCAATATATTCAGCCTGGAACCGAGACTGGCTGCGACTAGATGTTGCCACTGTGAGAGACTTGACTTAATGTAACACCACCACAGGGGCGTTAAGTATGATGTGTACTTCGTAAGTCAACGGGATCGGAAAGGTGCGAGTCCATTAAGACTCAGTTTGGTGGTGGACAAGTACCACTAGGTCTCCCAGGGACACTAGGGCAATAGCGGAAAGCAGGGCTCAAGCGCAAAGGCGAGCTAAAGCGGAGACTCAAGCATAGAGGTGAGTCAAACAAGGGTCGTGAGGCAAAGACGATGTGGTATTACACAAGAAGTCAAGTCTACCGTACAAGCTAGGTAGGGCGTGACTTATATACTGGTACAGGATGTTTGCAAGCTGCAAACATATGGCGCGATCCTAGGATACTGGTCCTAGAGAGCTAACAAAGGGGAGATACGTATGTGGAACAAAGGAATTCCGCGGGACGACGCGTGTATCAGAAGTCATCAACGGGTTCTGGAAGTCGCGCCATGGGGCGTCGGAACGGTCATACGGTGGGTGCAAGCTAGAAGCCAGGAGACGTATCGAACCGGATCGTATCGTAAAAGTACAGTGAATGTGAAATGAGAATGGAGAGTCTGATATGAAGGTGAAGTCGTAACACAAGATATACTCGCCGTTTTCACACTGTGAGTCTAGTACCCCCTTGTATACCCTCCAACTCGGGTGCACCTCTGCGCATTGGGGCGTAAGTCACTCGAGGCTCGTGCTGGGGCCTAACACGCCTTGCTCGACCTGCGTCACGGACCCCAGGCATGGGGAGACACGCGGGGAGACCCCTCCTGTCACGGTACGCGAAGTGGACGCTTACTTACGGTGATGACCTTGTTAGTAAGTCGTAATGTGTCATGGACAGATGTATCAGTCAGCGAACGCGTAGTATCACATGCCGATGTGGCATGAGTCATTCCTAGGATAGCGATAGTAGGGTTCGAGCTACTTACACTATTAGTCGTATGGATTCGGGAGGAGCTTCAAAGCATCCTCGTATATGTATAAATAGTGGCTCGATAAGACCAAGATAAGCCATCTTGGTCTTCTTCAATCACCACTCCCTCTCCTCCTCTCTCGCGTGTGCTTTCACTTGTCTCTTCCGAGCAAGTCGTCTTTGCCGAGTGCCTAGTGACTCAGACGTCCTAGTGCCTAGTTATCAGTGTCACGTGCCTTCGCAAACGCCGTGTACACGCATCCGAGTCACGTGACTTAACGTCGTGATATCTGCTAAGTCGTGAACGCCCTTTCGCAGTCCAAGTCGGACTAACGCCAGTGGTGGCGTTACACCTCCATCAATGTGCGCATTATTACACACTTCTATCCTTCCGGGTTTTCGTCCCGATGCGGCCTTACTGGCCATGATTGTTAGGCAGGACCGGGGGAGCCCGGTCTGGCTATAGGCCCAGCGAACAGTTGGCTGTTGCTGCCCTTAAGTGGGAGTGGTTTTGGTGTATAACACAGGCGGGCCACCCATGCCCAGACCTTGCGCCTGTTACAACTGCGCTGCGCTAGTCTTATTAGTTGTATTTACACAGGGCGCAAGTGGTACGGCCTCTGCCAGTGGGACTCTCCCCGGGTGCACGCCTTGCTGATGCGTTCCTTTCCGTGCGCCCTATGTGTTAACCAGGGACTCCCCCAAACAGCACGGATGGCGGGTATTCAGACCCGCGTCTCCGTGGAATCTGCTGTGGGCGGCTCCTCCCTGGTGCAGAACCTCTTGGACATGTCGTCTTGCTGAGCATGTCTTGTCGCAAATGGCGTCGCTTGGCACACACTTATGTTGTCCAGTGGGGGTAGTAGTTGTATAGCTATTTATCATAGAAGTCGCACACATGGAGGCAGGACGCGATAGCGTTCTGGCCGTTACAGTTACACGGGCTGGAGGAGGTCATGTGACCTTGGCTTCGACAATGACGTTCCATCGCCGATTGCTCCTCAGCGACAGAAACCATCCCAATACATTATATTTTCTGGTACACCCTCTGTGCCCCCTGCACCTGCCTCTGGTTCTGGTGGCTCTGGCCCCGGTAGTTCCAAAGGAGGTAGCTCGTCCAAACCTAGCAAGTGCCTGCCACACGCATCAAGACCGCCGCGACCAACGCCTTCTCCATGCCATGGGGCACTCATCTCGAAGTTCTATCTGGTTAGAACTGGAGTACTTGGACGGGCATGTTCACTGTGCTCCTATAGTTGAATGAAGTAGATGATAACCCTACTCTCGCTACGCTTCCATCCAGAGTCGACTCGGGTGACTGGGCTTCTATTCAAAGGAAGACCTAGCCTACCCACGTCTATACTGTTCCCTGGACGTCTACTCAACTGTGGAGTCAGACGTCGACTTTGCCTCCTTCATGGAGAAGTTCGATCGTCTTGGCAAAACATATGGCGGCGTCGGCAGCACTGCCATCTTTGACTTCTGGGTCGAGCTCTTGCAGGTAGTGATTGAAAGTCCGGTCCGGTCCGGTTTTTTTGCCTAATTTGGAAAGACCGGGACCGCAACCGATGGATCGGTTCACCCCTTTTCCCAGAACCGGACCGGACCGATGAAAAGACCGGTTTTTGCAGTCTGAACCGGCTCATCCTGAGCCGGTTCACAACCGGTCACAACCTCTATGGACCGACTGCAACCGCAGTCATAACGATGCAAGTTATATTTTTTATAATACTAGTACTACTGGTACAAGACTAGCTAGCTAATACAGTTGTCGCCGTTGTAGTCGTCGTTGCAGTCGTTGTCGTTGCAGTCGTTGTCGTTGTCGTTGCATTCGTTGTCGTCGTTGCAGTCGTTGTCGTCGTTGCATTCGTTGTCGTTGCAGTCGTTGTCGTCGTTGTCGTCGTCGTGATCGGCGATATGGGTAGTGGTCGGTTGGTGAACCGCCGCAGCGTCGCCGTCATCGTCGCCGTAGTCGTTGTAGCCAGTGTTATGGCTGTGGTGGTCGTAGCGGTCGGTTGGTGAGCTGCGCAGTGTCGCCATAGTCGCTGTAGTCGTCGCCGTAGTAGCCGTAGTCGTCGCCGTAGTCGTCGTAGTCACGGTCGCCGTAGTTGTTGTCGTAGTTGTCGTCGCCGTAGTTGTCGCCGTAGTCACCGTAGCTGTCGTCGTAGTCGTTGTCGCCGTAGTTCAAGTTGTCGCCGTTGTTGTCGCCGTAGTCGACTCGACGCCGTAGTTGTCGCCCTAGTCGCCGTAGTTGTCGCCGTAGTCGTTCAAGTTGTCGCCGTAGTTGTCGCCCTAGTCGATGTCGTAGTCGTCGCCCTGGTCGCCGTAGTTGTCGCCGTAGTCGATGCCGTAGTCATCGCCGTAGTCACCGTAGTTGTCGTCGTAGTCGTTGTCGCCGTAGTTCCAGTAAATCAAGTTGTCGCCGCAGTCGTTGCCGTAGTCGTTGTCCTAGTCGTTGTCCTAGTCGCCGTAGTTGTCGCCGTAGTCGGTGCCATAGTCGTCGTCCTAGTTGTCGCCCTAGTTGTCGCCCAAGTCGCCGTGTTGTCGCCATAGTCGTTTCCCTGCAGTAGTCGTTGCCCTAGTCGCTGTAGTTGTCGTCATAGTTGTCGTAGCCGTCGTGATGGCTGTGGTGGCCGTGGTGGTTGGCGCGGTTGTTGGGAGGTCTTGTCCTTGTCGTCGTCGTCGTTGTTGCAGTGATTGTCGACATTATTGCGGTTGGCGTCGACAGTGTCGGTCGTGTTGGCGTGGCGTGCCAGTGGATACCGGCTTACCGGTTAGGACCGGTCCTAACCGGTCCCGCAGCGGTTTCACCCACATGCCAAATTTGGATGAACCGCAACCAACGGTCCGGTTGCCATCGGTTGCGGTCCGGTCCGGTCCCGGTTTTTTTCCGGTTCATAGGACCGGACTTTCAAACACTACTTGCAGGCATGGCTCGATAACCCTTCCCCACTCGCTCCTCAACTTGTTCAACTTAATGAGACTCGTATCAAGCTTTCAATTCCAGTATGGATGTCTTATACATCCAGTACTATCTAATTCTCCTCAGCACGCTACCCGAATCCTACAAGGTAGTCGCCTCCACACTTCTCGCTTCAGGCCCTGTGTCTTCCCTCGAGCACAGCGAGATTACCGCTCGCATTCTCGTCGGAATTTGGGTCTCTTGGCAACCCTTAACGCGGTCCACGCTGGCAAGTCAAAATTAACATATCACATGTCACCACTTGTAACAAGGTGGGACATATCCAGCATGATTGCCGCAAGAAGAAAAGGGATGAAGCTGAAAAGGAGAAGAATGGAGAGGAGAGCTGTAGTACCAACGACAGCAATAATGATACTGAGTCAGAGAAGGCGGTGAACATCTTCGAACGTGTTTATGCCTACTGAGGAAGTTGAAATTTATATTATCATTTGGCTATATGGGTGCCATAGAGCACCGTCGGTGAGCGTCGCAAGTGGGATGTGAATGCCATTTGAGGCAACGCTCATTGGGTATGAGCCGGAAATGTTGGGCTACCGACTGTGGAACACACATACCCACTCTCTGAGATCGTTCTGGGATGTAAACATTGACGAGAGGATTCTATTCAGTCCCTGCAGGGTGGCGAGCCACACCCTGCACCTACGTCTCCTGTGCCTTTCCGCGTGCAAGCCCCCGTTATTCAGATGTCCAGCACTAGCTGCGCCTAACCCAGCAGCGGCGTCACCTGTGTTGATTGCACGAGCTCCTTCACCTGATCCCTGTATAGGCAGTGAAGTGAGCAAATCAAATATATTGCATCCTTACTATAGACAAAGTCGGATCGAGTCTGATCAACCATCTGGGCGACCGGAATCACCATCCCTTACCGCCTCAATTCCCCTCCCCTTTTACACCTGAGCGATTGACTACCGTGCTCTGCACATCGCCGTGACGTCGTAGTTTTCCGCGCATCGTGATCTATGCTCCGTCGTGGCAGCCTGACCTGCTGGAAGGGCATGCCAATTGGATGCAGCGTGTGTGGCTACTGTGTGAGATGGCGGGTGTCTCGGCGTCTGAGTCATGCCTCTAGACCGTATGTTCAGCCTGCGTTATGTCAGCGTGGTTGTGATGAACAGTACACATGTAGGACATACTCACAGTGACAAAGGAGACTGTGGTGAGATATGTGGGTGGTACTTGAAGCAGCAACAGAGGATCTAGCAAGTGAAGCAGATGTGGGATCTGGCACACAACAGATGAGGAACTGGTGTTATTACAAGAGAAGAGACATACCTGGCACACAACAGATGAGGAACTGGTGTGGTGCCAGAGCGTACAGAGTACTCTACTTATACTATACAGAGGGGTGACACTAGTACAACAGAAGTAACACAGAGTCACACAATACAAGGGGCGTTGTTCTACAGAGGGACACAAAGGGGTGTGCAGAAGGAGAACAAAAGCGCAAAGAACAACAGAAAGGCTAGACTATGATATCATAGTGACATCACAATAAAGATAGAACAAAAGGAATGAGTACAAGGATGAAATACAATAGGAGTCCAGAGGAGTCCATGATGTCATTGTACAGTGATGTCATAGATAAGAAAGTCCGAGATTGTAAAGATCATAATCTAATCTACATAAGTCCAATATATCTTATCTAAAGCAGTCCATTATCTGCATGTCCATACAAGCCGCTAAGTGCGTGTGGGTCACTTATCAACAGGTTGATGCGGCGTACAGGGGTCAATGGCTCAGTTGCGTGGAGTCGCTGGCTGTTGCTGGTGTAGGCGAAGTCGTCGCCAGTCATGTGGGAGGCATGTGCCTTCTGTGGAGATAGAGAACGGCGGAAGGCGTGTTGGTGAGAAAGAGATGGCCGCGCCATGTGCCGCGTTGGTCGAGATCGAAATCCGGGAGTTGGTGGGACTCCCGCCCGGTTGCAGCCCGTTTGAGTCAGAATGGGTATTTTAAATTTGAAGTTCGAGTGGACGTACTGTGCAAAGTTGGTGGCTATGGGATACATGCATATCCCGGAAGTAAAGTCTTGATGAAACCTTCTCGCCCGTCGTGTGCGCTGAGTCGCTGCGTTCGCTTCCAGCGTTGGCCGCGCTGGAGGACTGGTGTCCAGTCTGCGATTCTCAGCGGTGTGTATGAGGAAGAGATTTATGGAGTACTTACAAGGTTTCATGGTTGCTGGACAGGAGACCTAGGTTTACGGCCTCAAACCGGCCTCCCGCGCGTGGAAATTTGGTTCCACGGAGTTCTTGATGGGCTTGGCTTGACGCGGAAGTTTGCCAGTGTTGGCGTGTATGAGTCTTCCTGAGTCGACGGTCATGGATTGTCTGATCAGGGGGAGATGTTAAAGTATTGAGCGTCCACGCATGAGTTACCTCGGCGTCGGGCATGGCCTGCGTCTCATGTGCGGGTACGCGGATGAGATGAGATGCAAGTGTATGCTCGTACACAATCATTAGCTGTGATCAGGGACAATCCCCTCAATCTTTAGTTGAGACATTATTCACGTTCGTTTCTAACGGTGCGGGTGTCCGCAGATTATTTCACGTGTATGTACAGTCCTTACAGTGTACTTAAGTCGCCTTATGCGCACCTGGCTCCCCAGTCGTTTCTGACAACGTCTGGTGTGCCAGGCAAGTACTTTTATTACTCTGTCTAATATAGTCGTTTCTGACAACGTCTGGTGTGCCAGCTCACCCTAACCTGCACCGTTGCAACACGGAAAGTTCACCAAAAAGCCAGAATCCACACCTACTGACACATCGCCTCATACACCGCCGCGCCAGTGTTGCGATCGGACTCATCGGTACGGACTACAGTCTCACGGGGTTCTGACTACCCTAGTATTAGTCAGGGACAGTCGTCTCAGTCAGCTTGTTGTGCAGTTATCACATGTCGCGCGGTATGGACTTGACTCATACCTAGGACAGTCGTAGTAGGGTTCGAGCTATTATGGCTACTGGGTACCTTACATTCCGGAGGAGCTTCAAAGCTCCTCGTCAACTGTATAACTAGTGGGTAGTGCGAAGACCGAGCTCCTTAGCTTGGTCTTCTTGAATCCTTATCAGATCCTGTCTCCCTCTCTCCTCGTCTGCGTCCTTCTCGCACTTTGTCTCTTGTCGCGTCTGGCCTTGATCAGGCAGATCGCCCAGCAACACTTACGCCTGGTGGACCTTGCCCCAGTGCTAGTAGCGGTCACGTTCCTTCTAAGGTCGTGTACTTATATTCGCTAAGTCGCTCTCCATACACCTCACCACTCTGTCCCCGCTCAAGTCGAGCATCGTTAGGATGAGCCTAACGCAACACCACATGTATTGTGTTTGGGTCACCAGTGCGCACAGACCATTCTTAGCTAAGCATCCTGTATATAAGGACTGCTATTTACGCCTTCACACTTCAGAGTTTACTTCCCCTCTGAAGTGTAAGTCCCTTTTATCTTTCTCTACACTACCTTTACTCACAGACAGTCTATAGTAACTTGTCTACTAGGTGTGTATATATACAGAGTTTACTTCCCCTCTGAAGTTAACTTGTCTACTAGCATCTTGCTATCTTTACCTCGCTTGTTAGTTCTGCGCTCAACACTCAAGAGATTGTCAGAATAGAGTCCAATCGTGCGTTGTGTAGCCGTCGAGAAGTTTCCATAAGTCCTGGAGGTCTGTGGGGATGTAGCGTATGATGGTCTCCACTTTCTCTCTGGGTGTAAGGTTGTGGCTAGTGGCAATCTCCTCATATTCTCAGAGGAAGTTGTCAAGTGGGTCTCCTACGCGTCTGGAAAAGAACGGTGCGTTGTGCGAACGGGCGGCTGGCATGGCCGCGGGGCTGGTAGCGGGATTAGCGGCCATATGTCTCGGTGCTGCGATAACTGCGGGAGGGTGTACTGGTGCGGCTGGTGCGGTGGTCGAAGCGGGAGCAAGAGAGGATGCTGTGACAATTGGAGCGGAAGAGGGAGCGGTTACTGGAGCAGTTGTGATGGGGATTGGGAGAGATGAAGGAGACAATGCTGCAGTGGAAGGTGTGACGGAGGATACTGTAGTAGGTGTAATGAGGCTCAAAGTGGAGGAGGAGGCGACGGATGTGAGATTAGGACCGAGAGCAGAAGAGGCTGTAGCAGACGGAGTAGGAGGAGGCGGTAGGGGTTTTTGTGGATTAGAAAGTGATCTAGCTTTGGTGGGGACTATGAGAGAGGTCGACTGAGAGGATGAAGGTAGACTAGACGAGGTAGCAGAAGTACGGAGAGTCGAGACCGAGATGGTCAATTTTGGGACAGGGATCAAGGAAGGCGAGACGAAGTGTTTGTAACTTTGTGCAATGAGGGTCAAAAATGGGATAGAGGACTGCGTGGATGGTTCGGTTTGGGGAGAGAAAGAGCCCGGGATAGACTGGGCGCGATGAGGTTGGGGGGTGATATCTGAGTCGGGGACGAAGGCTTCTGTGATGTCGAGTGTTAGGCTGCTGGTAGACGGTTCTGGCTGGCTGTTGCGTTAGGCTCGTCCTAACGATGCTCAACTTGAGCGGGGACAGAGTGGTGAGGTGTATGGAGAGCGACTTAGCGAATATAAGTACACGACCTTAGAAGGAACGTGACCGCTACTAGCACTGGGGCAAGGTCCACCAGGCGTAAGTGTTGCTGGGCGATCTGCCTGATCAAGGCCAGACGCGACAAGAGACAAAGTGCGAGAAGGACGCAGACGAGGAGAGAGGGAGACAGGATCTGATAAGGATTCAAGAAGACCAAGCTAAGGAGCTCGGTCTTCGCACTACCCACTAGTTATACAGTTGACGAGGAGCTTTGAAGCTCCTCCGGAATGTAAGGTACCCAGTAGCCATAATAGCTCGAACCCTACTACGACTGTCCTAGGTATGAGTCAAGTCCGTACCGCGTGACATGTGATAACTGCACAACAAGCTGACTGAGACGACTGTCCCTGACTAATACTAGGGTAGTCAGAACCCCGTGAGACTGTAGTCCATACCGATGAGTCCGATCGCAACATCACCCCCTTTTCAGGTGCGACGCCCCGACGCTCCAAAGCCCTCCTCCTTGTAGCGAACTCGCGTCCGCTGTGGCTGCTGGGCGCTCCTCCTGCCCCTACGGGTCTTCTTCTTCGTCAGCTCGTAGTCCACCATGGTGCCTGCCTCATCCTCGATACGCTCCAACGCGTTGGCCATCTCCAGCTGGCGCCGACTACCCGCCACCTTACCTTGGACCTCCCCTAGGGCGGCGATGAGGTCGTCGATGCGCTGGTTAAGGCACTGCTGCTCTCGGTCAGCGAGGCGGTAGCGATGGACCTCCGCTGAGAGGGAGAGGTCGTGAATGGAGTCGAGGCAGCGGTCGACGCGCGCCCGATCCTCGAAGGCCTCTGTAAAGAGGACCTGTCCGCGGCAGGGTACATGGGTTTGCTGCCATACACATAGTGGGGGGCGGCATAGAGGGGGCGAGCGTAGACCTTGTCCGACTCGTCGATGATGCCCACCACCAGGGGGTCCGGCCCCATGATCACCTGGTGGTATCGGGCCTCGCGCTCAACCCTGTCGGGGGAGACGATGCGAAAGGGAAGGTAGTCCACGCCAGTGTTGGCCTTGAAGCCACTGGGGACTCGTGTGTTAATGACGGCGAGGGGCTGATGAGTGGGACCTCCCAACACCCCGAGGTCCCGCTTGTACATGGGGGATCCGTCGGTGTTGAGCGAGTAGGGGGTCTCGCGTGGGTCGTCAGTGTCTGTGGTGGAGGAAATGAGGGGGTGCGTAGCTGGGTAGTCGTTGGGAGCGTCCTCGTCCAGACCCCAGTCTGCTGTATCAGGCGCCAATGCCTCAGCTGCTGCTGCCTCAGCTGTGCCCTCCGTAGTTGCTCGTCCCTCCACTCCTTTACCACCTCCTTCCACGGCCGCACGGGCCCGAACTCGGTGTGGTACTTGGACAGGTTCACCGTTACCGTGTCCGTCAGGGTATGAAACGAGGCTATCTGCGGCCTGGCCCTCGAGTAGGGTACGCTCTTCTTCTTCTGCGACCGCCTCGTAGGCAAGAGGCTGCGCACCGGGGGAGTCGGCGTCTCCTCCAACGGTGGGGTCTGGGAAGGCTCGGAGGACGGTGAGGGCGTCCTCGCGGGTGGCGGGCCCATGGGCAGTGGACAGGGCCTTGGTGACGGTGTCGATGGTGGACTGCGACGGGAGAGAGCAGGAAGACATGGTGCGAAGGTAGACAGGATGGGAATAGATGGCAGGAGTTGCTGGGGGACTTAGCTTGTAGTGGGCTCTTCTTATATGCGTTTCCCTGGCGGGGTTTAATGCTTTGAAGTCCTGGACGGCCTGGTCGGCGAATACTTCGCTCCGGTCGACCCACTGGTTCTCCGAGTCGGGGTACCCTTTCCATTTCACGAGGTACTGCAGTTTCCGCGTTCTTCCGAATCTTCGCGAGTCTAGAATCTTCTCGACCTCATATTCTTCTTCGCCTTCTACCAGATCTGGTGGTGGGCGCTGGTAGTTAGGCCCATGTGTTGCGGTCTCGTGGTATCTGGTGAGAAGATCGGTGTGGAACACCGGGTGGATACTCCACTGTGTGGGAAGTTCGAGGCGATAATTGACAGAGGACATCACCTGTGCGACCCTAAAGGGGCCACTGTCTTTTGGGCGCAAGCTTGGCGGTTGGCTGGTTGGTGCGCAAGTGGCGTCCTTCCAGCCACACGAGGTCCCCTTCTTTGTACTTGGGCATATCTTTGTGCTTGATCCAAGACTTCTGTGCCTTGATAAGGAGGGCCTTGGCCTGTGTTCTGGCCTCCTGGAATTGGTCGATTCTCAGCGCCACTTGGGGTATGGGCGATGGCCTATCAATCCAATCAGCGCGCGGATTGTACCCCATTAGGAGGTAGAAAGGGGACTTCCTGGTGGTCTCATGGGGCCAGTTGTTGTGCGTGAATTCCGCTATAGGGAGATAAGTCGCCCAGTTGTCTTGCCTCTCATTGGTCCAGAAGCGGAGATACTGCTCGAGCCACTGGTTAGTCCTGTTCTGACTGTCCATCCGTTCGGGGATGATAGGCGGTGGAGACGTTCTGCGAAATCCCTAGGATCTTGCATAGTTCTCGCGTGAATTTGGATGCGAAGCGTGGGTCTCTGTCACTGATAACTTTGGAGGGGAGTCCGAATCGTAGGAAAACATGCTTAGCGTATAGAGCAGCGGTTCCCTTCTGCGGTGATCTCTTCTTGACAGGGGATGAAGATGGCCGCCTTAGTGCAGTCATGATCCGTGATGGTGAGGATTGAATCGAATCCCTGTGACTGGGGTAACTTGGTGATGAAGTCGAGAGCGATAGTTTCAAAGGGGAGTGCCTCAGGGTTTGGATAGATCGGGGACAGTGGTGCTCGGGTTGGTCGGTTGTTGGCCTTGTGCCTCTGACACTCGGCGCATCCTCTGACGTAGTCTAACACGTCCTGGGCGAGGTTTGGCCACCAGTAGGAGCGTCCTACTAATTGAGAAGTTTTGTTGATACCTGGGTGTCCGTAAACCAGTGGTGTATGGTGCGCGGAGATGATACTTCTCTTGTCATATAGTCCGCCAGTCACCACTCGTCTTCCGTCTTTGTACCAGGTGCCTTCGATCTTCTTCAGCCGGTGTGCGTCTATCCATGGGCGGAGGTAGCCCTCGTCTTGATAGTATGTTGCGTCTGGTTGCTCCATCTCTCCGGGTTCTATCGTCAGGGTGTTTGGCATGACGGCCTCGACTTGTGTGGCTCGTACGAAGAGTGCATCGGGGAGGACCACTACGTCCTTGTTGTCGTTACCCCCTTGGTCGTAGTCCGGTCTCCGGGAGAGTGCGTCTGCTCTTCCGTTTGCTGCGCCTTTGATGTGGTGAATCTCAAAGTCGTATTCGGATAGTTCTAGTACTTCCCTTGCGATGCATCTGCTTATTCTTTGTGGCGACCTCCAGTATTGCAGGTTGAGGTGGTCAGAGAATACCTTGGTTTTGTGTGGGGAGCCTGCGAGTAGGGGTCTCCAGTGGCGGAAGGCTTTGACGATGGCTAGTAGTTCCAGGTCATAGATGTCGTAGTTGCGTTCTGCTTCATTGAGCGTTGCGGAGTAATAGCCTATGGGGTGTCGTTTACCGTCCTCTTTGCATTGTAGGAGTACAGCACCCACCGCGAAGCCTGATGCATCCACCTCCATCTCAAATTGTTCCGTGAGGTCCGGGTGTGCCAGCACTGGTTCGCTTGTGACCAGGGTCTTGAGCTTCGTAAAGGCATCTTCTTCTGCTTGTCCCCATTGCCACTCTGTGTCTTTCCACGTTAATCGGTTCAGAGGTCGTGCGTATGTGGCGAATCCCCTGATGAAGAGGCGATAAAAGTTGCAGAACCCGAGAAAAGAGCGGACCTGTTTGACCGTGGTTGGTGTTGGCCAGTTGCGGATGCCGGCGACTTTAACAGGGTCCATGCGTGTCACCCCCTTTTCAAGGATTACCCCCAGGTAATCGATTGCCGGCGCATGGAAGACGCATTTCTCTGGTTTGAAGTACAAGTCATTGTCCTTTGCGATCTGGAGTATGTCACGTACGGCTGCGATGTGGCCCGCTCGGCCGTTCCGGGATGCGATGCCGATGTCATCCATGTAGACGCGAATGGTGGTGCCCAGCAGCTCGTGTTTGTTGATGGTGGGGGCACAGAGGGAGTCCATCATGTCCTGGAAGGTGGCCGGCAAGTTGGTGAGGCCAAAGTACATGACAAGTGGTTCGAAGAAGCCGTGGCGCGTTTTGAAGGCGGCCTTTTCTTCGTCGCCTTGCTTGATGCGGACGTTGTTATATCCCCAGCAGACGTCGAGTTTAGTGTAGATGTCCGCGTTTCCCAAGTCCGTGATGAGCTCCTGTATGAGCGGTAAGGGGTACTGATTACGAACGGTGAACGAGTTGATCTTTCGGTAGTCTTGGACCGGTCGCAGCTTCCCATCCTTCTTCTTGACGAAGAAGAAGGACGATGCATAAGGGGATTTCGATGGTCGGATGTATCCCTTCTCCAGTTGCTCGTCAAGGAATTTGCGAAGGGCGATGTCTTCGTCGCGTGACATAGGATAGATCTTGCAGTCGATGGCGGTTGGGGCGTCCTTTCTGAACTCGATGGCATGGTCCCAAGGTCGCGAGGGTGGGAAGCGATGTGATTCCTCTTCGCTGAACACCTTGGCGAAGTCCGCGTACTCTTCTGGGATCTCTGTTGTGCCGGTGAATTGTTGTGCTTCGATGGCCAGTTCTGTGGCAGTGGTGTGTGCCCTGACTGTCTCCCATTCGTCGCAGAGCTGTTGCACGGCGCGACGCTTCTCTTCTTCGGTGAACTCGGTAGGGGCGAACGCGATTGTTACCCCTTGCTCCTCTGGGTGTGTGGTTCGGAGGACCACCGGATAGGCGTCTTCTTTGATGACGGCGTGTTGCCAACTGATCTGTGGTTCGTAGGCGGCCAGCCATGGGTAGCCGAGGACGATGTCCTCGTTCCCTGTGTCCGTGAGTAGGAACCTCATCGTTTTGTGGGTTCCCTTGGTCTGTACGTCGAGATCTGCGCAGTGCGTGATCAGTCCTGCTTTGTTCTCGGAGTTATCGATGTTCCATATCTTTTTGGGGGTCTCTAGTTCTTTGAGACTAATCCCCATTCGCTTCGCGAACGCGGGTTTAATGAAGCTGTCCGTGGCTCCCGAGTCCACCAGTGCTTTTACTTCGGCCATGTTGTAACTTGTTCGAACGGAAACTGGAATTCTCAACGATCGGTAGCGTGTGATTATTACAGAATTACAATGGAGCGCCCTCACCCAGGCTGACGGGTTCAGGCGTTTGGAAAACCCTCTTTTCCCCATAGTTCTTGGAGGACCAGATCCTTTACTTCATCTGGCGCTCCGGCTACTCCCTGGAGCCACTCCTGGGCTTGTTGTTGCGGAGTTACTGCTGCGTGTGCTTGTACTCTTGGTTCTTGAGTGTAGTAGTCTGTTTCTGACCTTCTACTGTTGCTGCCCTGCGCGTTGTTTCGATGCTGTGGGCAGTCGCGACTAAAATGTCCCTTCTGGTTGCAGGTGTAGCAGATTACTTCCCTTGCGTCTCGGGGTGGCCCCCTTCCTCTGCCTCGTCCTCTTGGTCCTCCCCTGGGCGGATAGGGTGGTCGTTGTCGATCGAGTATAAACTCTGCTCCGGCGAGTCTTCCCTGTACGTCTTCTGCTTCCGCACCTCGTGCCCGCGTTCTATCTGCGGAGGTGTCCATTGCGTTGGGGTTTTGGTGATGGGGGAGGTTCCTTGGCGTCCACCTGTTCTGGGGGTTCCCCCATGGGCTAGGGCGTGGAGTAGCTCTCGGAGTGGGTGTTTTTAACGAATTAAGACGTGCCTGCAGGTGCATGTACTGCTGTTGCTTCTTCATCGCCGCTTGTTTCCATGCTTCGAACGTGGCGGGTTCGTACTGTTCGTAGACCTTGGCGAATAACGCCCTCGGTAGTCCTGCCGTGAACAGGTCCAACGTTTGAGGGGTATCGAGGTTGTAGTCAGCTTGTCGGGCCAGGCGTTCGAAGGTAGCCACGTAGCTGTCAATGTCTCCGTCCTTCATGTGGATGCCCTTGCGTAGCTCCGCCTGCGCCTGTTCTTTCTCCATGGTGTTGGCGAATCGTCTGGTGAAGGCACGAAGGGTCTCCTCCCAAAGGCGCCGAGTGTGTTCGGGGAATCCAGCCTCTGTCTGGCGCATCAGCCAGTCGGTCATATACATCACCCATTCGTTAACTGTCTCCCCCTGGATGTAGCCGAGGAAGAGGAGTGATCGGCGGTAGTAGTTGCGCATGATGTCGCTCGTACTGTTGACTCCTTGGTAGAGGTTCCACTGTGCTCTGAATTGTAGGGCCTTGGTGCGGTCTCCGTTGAAGACCATAGGCGGGTTGCCTTGGAGTCTATCTGACGATCGAGGTGGGTTACCTATGGGAGCCATCCCTGGGAATCCTCCTCCGGGCGGTCCTCCTCCGCCTCCGTGTCCTCCGCCTCCTCCGTGTGGGTGGCCTCCGCCTGGGCCTCTTCTAGGTGGCCCTCCTCCCTCGGGAGGGTCTGGTTCGTCAGGTCCAATGGCTCTCATGAGAGCCGCATCGTCTGCGGTCATCCGATGTCCTGTTCCGGGGTCGATGGGGAGTAGATCTTCTGGGACTCCGTCTTGCGGTAGTTGTACCGGGTCCATTTGAAGTGCGTATGTTGGTTCTAACTGGGTGGTTGTCATCTCGTCTGGTGGATGAACGATGATCTGCTCAGCTTGGGGTGCTTCGTTAAGCGTAATCCCTCCTGCTAGGTTTGCTAGTTCTTCTTCTTCTTCCGCGTTCACCTGGGAGAGGTGATCTTCTTCTGACCCCTCGCTACTTTGGTCTGATCCGGAGCCTTCTTCTTCTGTGGTGCTTGTGGTGGTTGCACCGTCGATGGGTCCCACTCTTGCTTGGGGGACTACTTCACTTTCTAGGATATCGCACCAGTATTCTCGCGTGGTTGGTCTGACCACCGTTCATACTCCTGCGTCGTTTGTTGCGAGTATACACCAACAAGTATGTTCGAAGTTGAACTCAACTGGGTAGTATCGACTTGGTCGAGTTGGGAAGTCAACAAAGTATCCGGTTTCTTCTCTATGTGTCCTCCACCTAGCAGCCTTTAGATAGCGTGTGGGGACGTTTCGTTCTCCTCTGCTGGGGACGGTGTATGATTGGACTTGATTCCAGTCCCACCGATCTCTTGTTGTGGACGCCACTGTGTCGTTGGCGGGGTTAGCTTGGTCTTAATGTTGCGTTAGGCTCGTCCTAACGATGCTCGACTTGAGCGGGGACAGAGTGGCGAGGTGTATGGAGAGCGACTTAGCGAATATAAGTACACGACCTTAGAAGGAACGTGACCGCTACTAGCACTGGGGCAAGGTCCACCAGGTGTAAGTGTTGCTGGGCGATCTGCCTGATCAAGGCCAGACGCGACAAGAGACAAAGTGCGAGAAGGACGCAGACGAGGAGAGAGGGAGACAGGATCTGATAAGGATTCAAGAAGACCAAGCTAAGGAGCTCGGTCTTCGCACTACCCACTAGTTATACAGTTGACGAGGAGCTTTGAAGCTCCTCCGGAATGTAAGGTACCCAGTAGCCATAATAGCTCGAACCCTACTACGACTGTCCTAGGTATGAGTCAAGTCCGTACCGCGTGACATGTGATAACTGCACAACAAGCTGACTGAGACGACTGTCCCTGACTAATACTAGGGTAGTCAGAACCCCGTGAGACTGTAGTCCGTACCGATGAGTCCGATCGCAACATGTGGTCTGTGCGCCAGAGGGAGAAATGCCATTGGAGGGCAGAGAACAATAGCTGCCTAAAGCAGACAATATTGGTATCTTAATAATTGAGAACAATAAGAGCCATGTATGACTCTGACAATAAAGATAAACAAAAGCGGTCCGTACAAGTCCGGAGTGTCCAAAAGAGTCCATAAGGGACAGATACTGAATATAGCATGTGGGCTGACACAATCAGATCCCACGAGACATGTGACTTATACAGTCGCGTCTCAACATTGAGGGCATATACGGAGGAGCTACCACGCAGTCCAAATACTCCAAACAAAAGCTATTCGACTACATCCACTACACTAGTCAACAGCGCATGCGTGGCGAAGACAACGTCATGCATTATTACCGGGAGTTCCTAGTCTTCTGCAAACCGCTCCAGGACGCCCACCGCATTACCGACGAAGAACACAATTCCGCGTTCTGGTACGGATTCCACCCCGACGACCGAGAAAAGATGCAGCCTAGGCTATACGGCAAATATCCAGACCAGTCGGCCAAACAGCCCTACGACTTTGAAGAAGTTTTCAAAATCGCCCGTGCCGTCTTCACTACCACCCCCTACTTCCCCATCCAGCTACAGGAGCGCTGGGAACACTTCGCACCATGCCAAGCCAGATCCGAGAGACCAACCGAAAGGTGGTTCGGCCAGAGCATCCTCGATCCCCGGCTACCTGACCACAAGGGACGCAGGAGGGAGCGAGACCACTTCCTCGACTATAACCCCAGAGACGCATTCCCTCGCCCAGATTGGGACCTTCCTTGCCCCATTAACCCTCCGCCCCGTGCTCCTTCTCCTCCTCGCAACACCACCCCTTCCGAAACTAAAACAGTCCGTTTCGCAGAACCGACCTGGGAGGACGAAGACTGCGAGCTAGATGAGCTTATGGACAAGATGCACGGACTCTCTGTCCGCGAGCGAACCTACGCGGTCCTCTATGCTCGCTGTGCGCATTGTTACCCCGACATTGCCTCTACGCTTCCAAGGCCGGAAATCGTCCAGACCTTCTCCTACCAACCCCCTGCCGCTCCACCGACAAACCATCGCCAGCCCTGGCCAGCAGTGCCAGACCAGTCCACCCCCGTCCCTCCTGCAGTCTCTTCCAACACCACCTACTTCTGAACTCGCCCACGCCCTATGGGGTGCTCGTTTTGCTCTCAGACTAACCACTGCATCCGAGAATGTCCCATCATGCAGGAGTACTGTCGTACGGGACGAGCGATGGTCCTCAACGACCGCATCCACCTCCCTAATGGCCAGCCCATCCCAGGCAACATCACCAGCAGCAACCTGCAGGCTAGGGTCGCATCAGCAAAATCTAGAAAAATCTTAATATGCTTGGTTTGCTTATTTCATGGATAAGCCTGCAAAGCCATTTTAAGATGCTTATTTCTACTTAGTGAAGTAGTCAGTAAGCATGAGCAAAAACCCAAGTAAATCATAGGTATGTAAAGCATAGCAAGTAAATAAGACATTAGACAGGCAAGTGAAAGCTGGACTAACCTAGTATAAGCAGAATTACCAAGGAATTCAAATACCAAAAGCAATTTTATTCGTAAGATAAAATATGTACAAGTAGCAAAGTGGTGCCCGTCTGCGTCCCCACCGTCCGCGCCCACACCCGCATCACCACCATCGCCACCTGATCCCCGTTGTCACCGTCCATGTCTGCATCACCACTGCCCGCATCGCCATCACCATCGCCATCGCCGTGCTTGCTATCCCTGCCGCCGTCCCCATCCCCACCGCCTATGCCACCCGCCGCTGCCCCTCGTCGTCGGTACCACCACATCCCAGGCCATTGCTACGTCCATTGTCGTGGTCGTGGTCTTCGTTGTCGTCACTTCGTCGTGGTCGTCGCCATCGTCACTGGCACGTCGTTGCACAGTTGCGCCATGAGTTGCGCACTGCTTGCCATGTATGCACCACGGCTGCATTGTCGCGCACGCCCCGCAGCTGCGTTGTCGCGCACGCCCCACAGCTGCGTTGTTGCGCACGCCCCGCAGCTGCGTTGTTGCGCATGCCCTGCAGCTGCATTGTCGCACACGCCCCGCAGCTGTGTTGTCGCGCACGCCCCATAGCTGCGTTGTTGCGCACACCCCGCAGCTGCGTTGTCAGTTTGATAGGCGTGCAGGGTTCGGTTGTGGTGGCGGTAGGGGCGTGGTTTGGGTCCACGTGGGGTGGTGGATGTCAGTGGTGACATCACCACGGTGGCGTAGCTGCTCGTTAGTGAAAAGAGTGGGTGGACGGGTTTAAAGCACTTACGACTGGGGCGGTGACGTCGGAGGCTGGCAGCCAGCGACCATTGTCGTGGGGTGTAATGCCACGGCGGTTGTGCGGCAATGGGAAGCCCTGCGATCGATGTCAGTCCGCTACATATACCGTACAGTAACTTACAGTACGTCCAAGTTGAACGTTGAACATGAACGACTTGGACGGAAACAGCATCTGGCGGAGGCTCAATCTGTGGCGTGGGAAATTGAACCATCACCACGACTTAGCCACTTTTTTTTTTTGCCACGATTCACCCTCCTCTCAAGAGCGCTGCCGCCCTTAGGTGCGATTTTTCTTTTTCTTTTGTAATTCGTTTAACTGTCTTCGAGCTGCCGTTGCACGCTCCCACCGGCGTACCCCGCGGGTACGCAAGCCACTGCCACGCCACCGGAACGAGCTGGGCTTCGGTCCAGTGTATCAAGATACATTTTTTTTTTTTTTTTTTTTTTTTGATTCGTTTCTCATTGGCGTTACAGAGCCCATATCTTCCTCACTTGCCACTACTGCACCTGAGTCCTTCAAGCCGCCCACCTCTCCCACCCATGCAAGAGGCATCTCTGTGCTTCCCCACCCTTCAAGCACCTTCCGCCGCCTCTGCCTTAAGCCCGTGGCCGTCACCTCCACCCCTCGCCGCATGCAGGTCCACCTACCCCCACCCCGTCACAGCGTGCAAGAGCTGCCATGACGCGGCACGCAAGACCAACCACGATACTAACCCGCCGCGTACGGGTCCCTGCCCAGGACACTGCTAACGGTACACCCTGATGAATCAAAAAGTACATTATCAGTTCGTTTGAGCCCACAATGTGCTGACGCTGGTTGCAGGCCCACGCGGATACCTTGCGCGCCACGTCCACCACTGCCTGCCAGGGGCCCATGTGCACATGACGATGATGATGCAACCATGGACGACGGCGGCGGCGACAGTGAGGCGACATCGCTACAACGGCGGCGACGATGGCGAGGCGACATCACCACGGCGGCGGCGACAGTGAGGCGACATCGCTACGATGGCGGCGACGATGGCGAGGCGACATCGCCACGGCGGCGACGATGGTGAGGCGACATCGCCACGACGGTGGTGGCGGCGACAGCGACGATGATGGCGACGACAACAACAACGGCGATGGAGGCACGATGATGGCGAGGTAGCGGTGGGGACAGTAGTAGGGGTATGGCCTCCTTTGTATATTACCTGTAGATATTGTAACCCTATGAAATAAAGTTGATTTTCCTGTATTTTGAAAGCTGTGTGATAATCAGATTGCTTAGTAGTTGACTTAAGACTGCTTATACCAAGGCTTATATTTGTGTTGAGCCTGGTGGAGCCTGCCCAAGAAAGAGTCCAAGTCGAAAATAAGCCAGACAATAAGGTCAATAAGCTGCAATTAAGTCAAGTTCAGAGCGAGGCTTGACTTAATCCAAGCAGGGTCAGGCTTAGCAAAATCTGGCTTTAGGTTGCTTAAAACTGTTGTTAAGTCATATTAAGCACTGTTAAGGACCATTAAGAAAAATCAACATTTTCCTGATGTCGACGCCTGGCTCTCTAACCCCACGCCCAACGCAGCCAGCGCTGCGACCTTTGTGCGCGATCCCCCTCCTCACACTTCGCTCAGCTTTGAGACCGCTATGCCAACCCCCCTTGGGCAACCCGTTCCGCACACTTACATTATCGAAGTCACCAGCGCTGAGGACGAAGATGCAGCTGAAGTCGAGAGCGCACCCGACGACAGCCTCGACTTCTTCAGAGTCTACGCGGCCAAGAAGAAGAAGCGAGACACGAAAGTGTCGAAGCTCCCCAAACTCGCCCAAGTGAAGAAGCCTGCTCCATCACCCTCCACCTCCAAAAGTGCCACCAATACGCCTGCCCCCACGCCGTGCGCCGCACCTCAGTACAAGTACCAGTCCAATGCCAAAGACCAGCAGCTTTCAGCCGAGCTCTACAAGTGGTTACTCGACGGCAAGCTCGCTCAAGTCACTCCTGCCCACATCCTCGCTGCAAGCCTGGGCATCCGCAAGGAGCTCGTCGAGTGACTTCGCACACGCAGAGTCGATGCCGCCTGCCTCAAAGAAGTCTCTGATTCCACTCCACCAGCCTCCATCCTTGAACTCATGGCCCTGCGATCCGCTGAGTACTCCCTCTGTAGCGGTGCGACTGCCGCGCTACGCCAAGTCAAGTGTAAAGATAGTGTGAACTGTAAGGTGGCACACTCAACCTAATGCGGAGACAAGTCATGCACCAAACGTACAGTCACTGCGGAGGGACAATCAACTTGCGGCCTTTATGCAAGGACCAAAGATGTCAGATATCACGCAGTGGCACGCTGAGTGGAGAACCAAGAGGACAAGTTAGATTGGAGACGGTAAGGTAGTACAAAGGAATGCGCACCTGAGTGGAGAACCAAGAGGACAAGTTGGTTCCACTCAGGATGCTACAGGGAAGCTTATATACACTACTGCGGCTGAGTACGAACTGAGTCTGAACACTGTTACTAAGTGTATAGTAAGACTCCATGACTCAGGAGCTGACGCATCGTGTCTATTAAT
This sequence comes from Lactarius deliciosus, assembly GCA_021525775.1. NCBI lineage: Eukaryota > Fungi > Basidiomycota > Agaricomycetes > Russulales > Russulaceae > Lactarius > Lactarius deliciosus. The sequence goes on along the minus strand of JAKELK010000030.1, from coordinate 348,041 downwards.
AGCGCTATCTATTGTGCTGACTGATGCACTTGTCATGGCGCATACTAGCGGTTCCACTTGCTGAGTAAAACCTAATACAGCGAGTAAGCGTAAACTACTAAGCGTGTTCTAGATTCTTCCAGAACCTTCCATAGCCTTCTGTCCTTATCTACCAATCAGAACTCTTATACGTATAAGGGACCTAAGTCCCACGATCACGTGCACATGGGTGGCAAACCCTTGTGACTAACTCGAAGTCTCTGTACTTCGGCCCTTTATATTTTCCTCGTGTAAATCCGTATAAATACAGAAAAATAAGGAAAATAATACGCGTCCATGACATCACCCCCCTCCTTTAAGGGTCGACGTCCGCGTTGGCCTCTGTGTACATATGAGAAGGTTGCCAAGGCAAGGACGTGTAAATGAGAGCTGCTATTTTTCTAGGTGCGCCCGGGTTAGAGGAGTGGAACTCCTGTACTTTATCCGGGGCATGCGCTAGATTTTTAGCGGGTTCCCAAGTGTCCTCGCCTTCACCGTAACCTTTCCAGCGAACAAGGTACTTAAGAGTACGACCAAAGAGTTTGCTATCTCTTATGTGGTCAACTTCGTACTCTTCTTCCCCTTCAACTGTGACTAGTGTTCGAAAGTCCAGTCCTATGAACCGGAAAAAAACCGGGACCGGACCGGACCGCAACCGGTTGCAACCGGACCTGCGGTTGCGGTCCATCCAGCCCAAGGCTTTCACCGGTTGCGGTTCATCCAAAATCCGGTGGGTGGCCGAACCGCCACAGGACCGGTTGGGACCGGTCTCAACCGGTCTTATTACTGTATCCACCTCTGACGTTCCAATGCTTGCTACTAGGGCTGCACCACGCATATTGCAATTTCGACTTCTCGGCTACTCTCGCTCACATTGCCCCTCCTTGATTTAAAGTAGGTAATATATTTTCCGTCATTTTAGTCTACATAAATGAACAAGCGGGACTCGAACCAACTGTGCCGTCCTCACGCGTCCTCGTCCTCGTCAAATGCCCCAACCAAGTAGTCGTGAACGGAAACCATCTACAAAGCAGGCCATCATTAATGGTCAAAAGCTGAAGAAGGGTAAGAATACAAAAATACCTAAGCCCAGCAAGAAGAACCAAACTGTAGAACACTCAACGACCGAAGCGTCCTCATCTGATGAAGCACCCCGAAAGCGTCGGAAGAAATCTCCTGACCCAGAGGAGATCTCGATAGGGGACAGCTCAGAGGGGGCACCAGAAGTTGTCCATATCTCCGAAGAGTGCGACATGGATGCCGAGGAGGACGTTATTCTAGTAAGCCGACATCATCCAATTAGTCTATCTGCCCTCTAATATATTTGGCACTTAGCTTGATGGCCTCAAGGATCGCCATAACGCGTCCCTCCCAGTGGTCACAAAAACCAAAGCCGACTCAACGCAGGATCTTCTTCTTGTGTTCTCAGATAGGAAGAGCGTCACCTTCAAGTCTGCCAGAGATTCGAAGGGTACTTTGAAGGGGCGGTGGTGTAACGTGTGCCAGTAAGCTCGTGGTGAAGGCCTTGAGGAACAACTCACCTATTTCCGAGTCTAGCAAAAATGCCGGGGAGAATAAGGAAAAGCTCCGGAAGTCCTTTTTCACCGGTTCGAACTCCACCTGTCGACAGCACATCAGGCAGCACTACGAAATGTATTCCCAGCAGTGCAAGGAGAATGGAATAATGGAGTCAGAGCGATGCGTACCTATTGCAATCCTCCAGGCACGAAATATGGTTGCCAAAATGGGGGGACAGCAGACAAGGGTTGATGAGTTGTTCGGTAGTTGCGATCCCAACGCGCCGAAAGACTTCAGTCGCGAAGGAATTCTGAAGGCGGTGACAGTTCATATCGCTACCAATGATCAGGTGAGTATTCCTCCTAAATCTGGGTAGCGAGACTGACGTTTCAAGTAGGCCTTTGAACTCGCAAGTAAGGCAGCTTTCCGAAACTGCTTAGTGATGATGAGGCCAAAGTCAACGAACAAGGACCTACCAAGCACGTATGACATCAAGACCTATCTCCGCAAGGAGTTTGTCCATCGTATGAAGGAGATAGAAGACGAGGTCAAAGTCAGTCCAAATGGGTGATTAAGTCAACCGATACTCACCTTTTCTCGCAAACAGGGCATCCCAGGAAAAGTGTCAATAACTTGTGATGGGTGGACCGCTGATACGACTTCCTGCGGCTTCATTGGGCTAACACTGCACTGGATTCACATTGATGGATCTGGCAAGTGGACCTTAAAGTCCACGGTCATCGGCATGCGTAGTTTATCAGGGAATCATGGTGGGAAGAACTTGGGACGATACATTGTCGGGCTGTGCGATCGTATTGGACTAATGGGGAAGGTGCGGCCAAAGACTTCCGGCACGCGTACGGTAGCTTTTGTCTGATCTGGTCACAGCTCGGAGGGGCAACACTCGACAACACATCCTCGAACACGAACATATGCAAGACCATCGCACAAGTTCACAAGCGGCGTGGCCTCAAATCATGGAACCACCATGAGAAGCAATTCATGTACGTATACTCACCGGCTCACTACCCCTGGGTTACACCGACTAACCATTCCGATGATATAATCTAGGTGTCTTGCGCACGTTGTCAACCTTGCCAATATCGATGTTATGGCCCATGTCACCAATATCGCAGCTGTCGAGAACAAGACAGCGATCTGGGAGTTCGATCCGGCTCTTGAGAAGAACCGTATCGCAAATGGGGGACTCGATGTGATTGCGGCACTTCGTACGCTAGCAATTAAGGTGGGTTTCCAGTTTCCGAATCACTTATCAGACCTAAGACACAATCTCAGATTCAAGCCTCTGGTGCCCGCATTGAGTACTTCAATGAGTTGCAGATTCAATGCGGCGTCAGCATTCCTCTCAAGATCCCTCTCCACAGCAATGTCCGGTGGGGAACTGCCCACGCTATGTTGGATCGAGCCCATAAAATCCGACAGGTAAGACGCTCCTTGCCACTTTCTTAGGCTACCACTGATGCAATGTAGGTGATCACCTTGTTCGTTGCATCAGCAGATCGGCGTTTTGGTCCCATCACTACCATTCGCAGGGAGGGCAAGCATACCACCAACATCCCATGGACGGCGTTCACACTTTTGGAGGCTGACTGGCAGAGGGTGGTTGATGCACGAGATATTCTTGCGGTATGTCTCTCATTATACTTTTACTTTCTTCCATTGATCAGTCTCTAGGACTCGAATCAAATACAGCAATGCTTCTCATCGGAGAACCAGGCTACACTATGGCGTGCACTACCACTCATCGAAGAACTGCAGACGAAATGGGAGAAGAAACGTGATGGGGCGAAGGGTTGCGAGCGGTTTGCGATCTACAGTACAGCTATTCAAGATGGGCTTGATAAACTTCGGAAGTACTACTGCAAGTTTGATGAAAAGCCGGCGTACATTCTCGCATTAAGTATGTACTCCATTCTTCCTTCTGTCCTCTCGGCTAAGGACGATTACTAGTCCTACACCCATACTACAAACTTGACTATGTAGAACTGGCCTGGGGCGGAGAAAAGGAGCAAGAAAGGGAGCACGTTCTTGGGAACCTCGATGCGAGGAATTGGAAAGATGACGCACTGACCATTTTCGAGACAGCGGTGAGCCTACTTGTGTGACTTGGTATGAGATATCCGTGGTCTAACATGATGTCTACCAGACTGAAGAATACTGGAGGCGCAATTCACAAACCACGGACAACGACCAAGACGACAACGCAGCACCCTCAAACTTAACATCGACCCAGGACGACTCCATTATGTCAGATTTCGACTGTCACCGACAATCTCTTCTCAAGGCGAAATCGGCTGCCGGTGGTGATGGATGGAGGGCAGAGGTTCGTAAATACTTGAAGACACTTGAAGGGGAGGTGTCTCCAAAAACTGACATAGTCGGGTGGTGGCAGGTACGTTAATCGAATCTCTTACTTTGCTACTAACTCATTGTCTCGTAGGATCATATCAAGGTATACCCGACGCTGGCTATGATGGCCCTGGATGTCCTCCCCATCCAAGCGTCATCCGTTCCTTGCGAACGACTCTTCTCCTCAAGCAAGCAAGTAGCGACAGAGCGCCGAGCGCGTTTGGGCACAGATAGGTTTGAGGAGCTTCTGATCATGAAAGCTGCATGGCGGGGTACAATTGTTGATTGGGCCGCTACGAATTCGGCAGAGGTTGAAGAGGTGAACCTGGTGGAGTACGAAGAGCTCCTGGAGGCAGATGTACAGGAGCGCGCATGGGACAAAGAAGACGAGGACCATATGTTTGAGTCAGACATAGAATAGACTAGTTAGTAGCAAGACTCGTTACAGTAGTAGCACTTTAATACATAGTCATAACCCGGTTGCAGTCGGTCTTTGGCCAGTTGCAACCAGCTCAGCACAGACCAGTTTAGACCGCAAAGACCGGTCTTTTGAGGATTCGGCAACCGGGTGGGACCGACTCCTGTCGGTTCGGTCCGGTTTTGGGGCGAGGGGATGAACCGATGGATCGGTCCCGGTCCCGGTCTTTCCAAATTAGGCAAAAAAACCGGACCGGACCGGACTTTCAATCACTAACTGTGACAGGTTCAGGTGGAGGTGGCAAAAGCCCGTTAACTTTGTTTCCTTTGTAAGGGGAGAGGCGGTCTACATGAAATACATCATGGATCCGTAATGCAGGGGGGAGTGCAAGCTTGTAATCGACGACACTCAAGACTTTAGTGACTTCAAATGGGCCTAATTGCTTAGGTCCCAGTTTGGACGACTGCTGATGTATCTTTATCTGCTTGGCTTGCAACCAAACTTTATCCCCAATGTTGAAGGCGTAAGGCTTATGTCTTTGTTCAACGTCCGTCTGCATTCGCCGTTTACTTAGGCGTAGAGCGGCCTCTGCATCCTTTCTTGAGGAAACTAAGTGCTGAAGACGTTTATCGAGCGTTGGAATACCCGTAGGTCTACCAGCAGGAATCGTGAAGTCAGGCATATAGCCATATAGTAGCTCAAAGGATGTGTGACCCGTGGCTGAGTTGAGTCTACTGTTGACTACGAATTCTGCTGTAGGGAGCAGGTCTGCCCAATCATCCTGTCTTTTGCTAATGAACAAGCGCAAGTAGACTTCTACTTCTTGGTTTTTGCGCTCTACCTGTCCATTGGCTTGAGGGTGATAGGCTGTGGTAAGGCCTGCGTCTATTCCGAGTCGCTTGTATAGTGCCCACATGCTTCTTGCAGCAAATTGGGGTCCCCTATCGCTGATAACTTTGCGAGGGATCCCATGCAAGGGGAAGACTTGCTCAAAGTAGATGGATGCTACCCCATCAGCCATAATCTGAGAAGTCACAGGAAATAGATGGATCTGTTTTGTGTAATGATCCACTATGTTAAGGATCATATCCTTTCCTCGTGACATAGGCAGTGGACCGATTAAATCGATCCTGACTAGCTGCCATGGGCCCTCAGGTACTTCTTGCGGCTGGATGGTAGCTTTGGGGTGCAGATCTTTGTGATAGCGTTGGCATCGATCGCATCCTTCTACATATGAGCTGATGAAGCCTGCCATGCGTGGCCACCAATAGTAGCGACTGACTAGCTTGATGGTTCCGTTTTTACCCGGATGTCCCGTGGTAGTACTATCGTGGCATGACTTTACCACGTCTCTACGTAGGGCACAGTCGTTGGGTACATAGAGTTTTCCTCTATGGTAAACAAACCCGTCTTCTTCTTCCCACAGCGCGACTCCATCTGTAAGAGCCTTAGGAGTGGTCTTCTGTAAGTTTTTAAGGCCCTCTATAACTTCGGCTTCTTTAATAGACGCGAGTTTAATGTGGCTGCCTAGGGAGTCCACTTCTGGGCGGAAGTGTGCTTTGGCGGCATTGAGGAAATGCTTAGGTTGTAAAACCTGAACCTGGCGGTTATCCTCATTGTCCCTGATATGGTCTTTTGAAAATCGACTGAGTGCATCGGCTTGCATAGAGTCTCCTTTCTTGTAAGTGATCTTAAAGGCGAAGCGACTTAAATACAGTGCCCAGCGTGCTTGCCGGCGATTTAAGTCTTTCATGCTTGCCCACCATTCCATGTTTTTATGGTCGGTGATCGCTTCAAAGGAGATGCCTTCGAGGAAGTGTCTCCAGTCCTCTAAGGCGCGGATTAAGCTGAGCATCTCTCTGTCGTAAATCTCGTAGTTGCGTTCTTCTTTCATCTGTGAAACCAGTACCTGTCAAAGCTGTCAGGGACCGGTCCTGACCGGTCCTGACAGCTTTTGACACCCTCCACTTTTACAGATGTTGCTCATTGACTCGTGCCAAAGACCATCTGGGTACTTTTGAGTAAGTATCCCGCCGGTAGCAAATCCTGAAGCATCAGTCTCGACTCGCGTAGGGAGGTTTGGGTCGTACACCTTTAGAATAGGTTCTTGTACGAAACGCTCCTTCAGCTTGTCAAAGGCTTCCTGCTGTTCAGAATGCCAGTGCCATGGAGTGTCCTTCTTCGTAAGGTCATGTAAGGGTCAGGCGATAGCCGCAAAGTCCTTAATGAATCTACAATAGAAGTTGGCAAACCCGATGAAAGCTCTGACCTCTTTGAGTGTCGTGGGTGTAGGCCACTCCCTTACTGCAGAGACCTTGCCAGGGTCCATCTGCACTTCTCCGGGACGGATGATCATCCCTAAATACTCCATTTCGCATTTCTCGAAATCGCATTTCTCTGGTTTGAGATATAAGTCGTAGTCTTGGAGACGTTTGAGCACTTCGCGAACTATGCGACGATGGTGCTCTAAGTCTTGGCTGTAGATGAGAATATCATCCATGTAGACTGCGACTTCTCCTTGGGCGATGAGATCGGCAAATACGGCATTCATGAGGGCTTGGAAGGTGGCGGGGCTGTTCGTCATGCCAAAGTACATTACTTTTGGCTCGTATAACCCACGATTGGTGACAATAGCACCCTTCCATTCGTCTCCAGCTCGGATTTGAATATTATGATGGCCCCATCTTACGTCGAACTTTGTGAAGTATTCGGCTCCCTTCAACCGGTTGATAAAGTCAGCAGCGAGCGGAAGTGGATAGCGGTTTTTAATGGTGATTTTATTAAGCCGCCTATAATCCTGCACTAGAAGTAACTTCCCGTCTTTCTTCTTTATAAAGAATACTGGCGAGGCCATCGGTGACTTTGATGGGACCAGGTATCCTTTAGAAATGTGCTCTTCCAGGAATTTGTCTAGTTCCGTCTGCTCATTTGGTGACATGGGATACGACTTGACTTTCCAATGCTTGATTGCATCTGGTTCTAAGTCTATGGCGTGATCCCACGGTTGATGTTCGGGGAGCCTTTGGGATTCCTCCTCAGAGAATACTTTTGTGAAGTCTCTATAGTGTTTTGGCACCATTTCTTCAAAGGTTTTCTTGGGTTTGGTGGCTGTGGCTTTCTCTGCGATCTGCTGAGAGTATGTGAAGCCTGCCAAGCAGAAAACTTCGTCTTGGGCCATGTCCAACACTTTCTCCGCAAGGAGACGGCGGCGTTCCATACGGTTCGCCATAATGCGCGTCACCTCTATCTCGAGCTCCGGTTGCGCTGTTTCAGCGGTGGAGTTGAGACGCATTGTGCCTTCCTGCCAATCTATGTTGGGGTTCCGTAGTCTGAGCCAAGGTAGTCCCAATATGACGTTCTCTGGGCCTAGTGAAGTGACTAAAAAGTCATGACTATCTTCACTGGGGCCGACTTGCAGAGTAAGTCTGACTTTATGGGTGATACTACCGGCTTCATTGAGGGTCCCGTCTATATTATATAGCGTGATGGGATGCTCAAGAGGAACCTGCAACATCTTGTGGCGGTCAGCATACTTTTTGTCTAGGAACAATGAAGTTGCCCCAGAGTCTACCATTGCTGCTACTTTTACAGTACGATGACGTCCTTTTAAATACACAGAAATATGAAAATGTGATTTTTTATCTTTTGTTTCGGGAATAATAGTTGAAGACAGTGCTGCATCAGAAATCATCACGTGCGGCACTGCTTCGAAAGAAAGTGGAGCAACAGGAACACTACTAGTATTGTTCATCTCCGAGGCAGATGTAGATGTGGTTTCAGAAAGTCCAGAAAGAGAAACATCACTACTATCTAACTTACAGGTAGAGGAAGAGATTGTATGAATTACAAGAGATGAGTCCGAAACAAGGCGAGAAGAACGTAAACATATTTTACAATTACATGAAGCCAAGTCATCTACTGTAGAGGGGCCGGTTGCAGCTATACGCGACCCCTTAACTAAAAAGCCACCCGAATAGCGTCCAGCTGTTCTTGTTGGCTTTTCATCAACTCCAATAACTTAGCTACGTCTACCTGTGGCGTCTTTGCTGGAGTTGTACTTGTTGAAGCAGCTGTTGCCGCGGTATTCGAGGATGATGAAGGTAGGCTAGGGGATTCCGTTGTTGCTGCAGCTTTCGCTTTAGCTGGTTTCCCCATCTTCTTTACTTGACAGACGGTGCTCCGGTGTCCAACCCTTTGACAGTGGTTGCACACGTCTCTCTCGTGGTTTCCATCCTTCTTGACGTGCTCAGTTTGTTGCGTTTGTGCCCGAGATGCCCAAGGAGTTCCTTGAAGAGGACGACGTCCGCACATTTGGGTCTATGACTCAGGAGCATTACGACGCTTGGAGGCACATCGACTTAGAGGAATGAGAGCTGGCCGTCACGTGACCTGGCACGTGACCTGCCTAGAACTGGTCCAGAAGGGTCCGGATGAGCTTGCACCCGGATCGGAGTGTGATACGTGACTGATGTGACTGCTGACTTGTACGGCCTTTGATTGGTTTGTGATATTAGGATTCGTGGCTGTGTATTAGGGTTGCTGGGCTTGAAAGCTCCAGCCCTAGTAGTATAAGTAGAGGGGCGTTCGCGTACGAACCCCTTAGCTTTGATATCTTGAGGAATACCTTCCCTTCCCTGCGCCTTAGCTCCTTGTCCTGTGTGCATAACTCTTCGTTGTCATCAGCTCCCTGCTATAAGTCGTGCACGTCGCCGACTTCTCCTTCATCATACTCGACTTCGCCATTATTGTTCTCTGCTTCGCTTACCTTGGTCACGCCCTGCGTATCGCCCTAGCCGTTGCCTACGGGATACTGAAGACTCACGACGCGTATACTCAGCAAACTGGTTCCAAATCCAAGTCGGATTGATACGTCCAGAAGGAACGTAACACGGTTGATCCACAACCATAGCATTTGCCTTTCATCCACTTTTGGTACTCTGCGACTGTTTTGAAGACTTCCCCCTTCTTCTGAGTGCCTTGCTGACGCGTCGCATCTACTTGCATGGCGTTAGGGTCCGGGGAGTGGGCGTTGTGAGATGTAGAGGGTTTCCCGCTCTTTTCGTTCTTGCGCTGACGTATGCGCAGGTCTATGGTTTGTACGGCTTTCTTCAACTCGTCGTAGGTTTTCTGGGGGAGGTTGGACCATGACAAGACGTCCTTGATGTCCTCGTTGAGTCCATCGTAGAACCTTGTATGTAGGTCTGCCTCAGACCACCCAGTCTGCCCTGAGTACTGTTCGAATATCGACGTATAGTCGGCGACTGGCTTCTTTCCTTGTTTGACTTTCTTCAGCTCTTCACGAGCTGTCTCTGTGACATCCAGAGGGCTGAACCTGCGGTTGAACTGTTCGGTGAACCTGTCAAAGGTTCCTCCGAACGGAGTTCCTCCTTTATTGGCCTGCTCCAAAAATGGGAGGGCCCAGGTTTTTGCGTCTCCTTCCATCAAGTTAAGAGCCGCCGCTATCCAGCGGTGCTCATCGATATACCATTTGCTATCAGCAGCATGCCAGGTATTCATAGCGTCTCCAGATGATCCTGCCCAGTTACGGAAAGCGGCCAGGAAGTGACGGGTGTCTGTGGAGTCGCCTTTCCCATCCCAGGCTTTGGGATGGGCCACTACTTCCTTTTGCTTTCCAGATGAGGGGTGACTCGCGCCAATGGTTACTTGGGTAGTCAGGTCGGCGACCTGTTGCGCAAGTTGACCCATAGCGAGGCCCAATTGGTTGATGAGTGCTAGGCAGTCATTGATGGTGGGTGGAGGGACAGGGACTGGAGGGACTGTGGGGGGTAATGTGGAACTGCTGGGGTTGCTAGCCATTTCGTCTAGCTTCTTCTGTCTCTCTTTTCTTTCCCCCTCTTCTTGTGCCTTTCAAAAGTCGTCTAAAAGAACGATCTGTTCGTCTGGCGAGATCTCGTCCCAGTCTTGGATACGAGAGATGAACTCCTTCTCTGCTTTAGTTGGGGGAGGAAGGGCGAACTTCAAGCGAGCTCCTTGTGGATATTGAGCTTGAGCTAGATGAGCCGCTTGCTTCCCCTTGCGAGGAGCCACGTTTGGATGGGGGTGGAGAGGGGAGGTGAGGGACTAGGTTAGCCGTGAAGCCGACTAGCTGAGGGGCGGTGTACCCGGTGTCTTCGACTATGCCGTTAATGCCGTATAGCTCGAGAAGAGCGTAGCTGTATCTTGGATCGAAGTAAATTGCCTGAACGTATTGTTCAGCAAGATTACGGGGTCTTTCTTCTAATTGAAAGACTGGGATCCGGATGACAACGTTGTCTTCGTCAAGAGCGTCTTCGCCTGACTGGGCAAGTGTTTCTTGGGAGGAGGAGTGTGCGGAGTGGAAAGATTCCGCGGATATGGTAGGGGATGGTGGTGCAAAGATAGGTGAGGGGACCCGGTCTTCTTCGGACTGGTGGTCCCGGAGTACGTGAAGTGATGCCGAAGCAGAGGCTTGAATTTCGGGGGTGGGGATAGGTGAGATAGAAGCTTGTCTCCTCCTGAAGACACTGCGAAGACGGGCACAAAGGTTCGCGAATGCGCGAGGCAGTTTGAATAATGGGAAGGTGGAGCTTTTTGACAACGTGTTACGACGAGCGCAAAACGCTAACTCGAAGATGAATGGAATGCCCTATCAAGCGAGACCAATACAAAGTGATTGTTTCACACTGCGCGAGGCTGCGGCGATAAAGGGACACTCAGGAGTGGGGTAAGGGAATGTGTAGAGCCACAAGGCTGTCTGCCTCAGTCTTCTCGACCTGTTGGCTGCCTCTCACGCCGAAGCACTCTCAAACTTTTCTGTTTACTACGCATACAGCTGTCGCAGGCTAGGCCTGGCTGGCTTCTCGTCTCACTGCAGCTTATCTGGCGTGGTGACCAGTTCTGCAGCAAGTACCCAAACTCTGAACTGTGACCAGATACAGAGCCTATAGGCAAGCACAATGTATGCCGGTTTTACGGACACTACAGTTGTACCACAATAGCACAGATTCTGCTTACGGAGGTCCACAGGCAAAGGATGAGGTGGGTAACACAAGGGACTGATGGTCGTAAACCACCTAGAGGGAGAATGATAATGCTGGTGAGCGCGGGGCTCAGGAGTGTGAAAGGAACTTGTCCTAATGTAGCGGTGCGACTGCCGCGCTACGCCAAGTCAAGTGTAAAGATAGTGTGAACTGTAAGGTGGCACACTCAACCTAACGCGGAGACAAGTCACACACCAAACGTACAGTCACTGCGGAGGGACAATCAACTTGCAGCCTTTATGCAAGGACCAAAGATGTCAGATATCACGCAGTGGCACACTGAGTGGAGAACCAAGAGGACAAGTTAGATTGGAGACGGTAAGGTAGTACAAAGGAATGCGCACCTGAGTGGAGAACCAAGAGGACAAGTTGGTTCCACTCAGGACGCTACAGGGAAGCTTATATACACTACTGCGGCTGAGTACGAACTGAGTCTGAACACTGTTACTAAGTGTATAGTAAGACTCCATGACTCAGGAGCTGACGCATCGTGTCTATTAATAGCGCTATCTATTGTGCTGACTGATGCACTTGTCATGGCGCATACTAGTGGTTCCACTTGCTGAGTAAAACCTAATACAGCGAGTAAGCGTAAACTACTAAGCGTGTTCTAGATTCTTCCAGAACCTTCCATAGCCTTCTGTCCTTATCTACCAATCAGAACTCTTATACGTATAAGGGACCTAAGTCCCATGATCACGTGCACATGGGTGGCAAACCCTTGTGACTAACTCGAAGTCTCTGTACTTCGGCCCTTTATATCTTCCTCGTGTAAATCTGTATAAATACAGAAAAATAAGGAAAATAATACGCGTCCATGACACCCTCCCCCTGCGTGAGATCGACGTCTTGATCAACGATGCCATCACCGAAGCTGGAGTCCTAGACCAAGGATCCCAGATTGTCGTCATCCGCTGGGACTTGGCGCAGGAGGCCGGCATGTCGATTAACCACAACCACTGACTAGACATGGAAGGAGCTAACGGTCTAGTCAGCAAGACTCTGGGATGTGCTGAAAACCTAACCATGCATATAGGGGACGTCACCTTCGCCATCCACGCTCACGTCGTCGACCGCACGCCCTTTCGCCTCCTGCTCGGGCGACCTTTCCACCACCTCCTTCTCTGTCGGCTCAAAGACCACCCCAACGGACGTGTAGAAGTCTCCGTACACGACCCCACCGATCCCACTCGTTCTGTCTCCATCCCTTCCCACGCTCGCCAAACGCAAGTCGGATGCATAAAGACACTCACACTCACAGCCCGTCCCGCACCTCCAATCATGGACGGCATCCCTCGCTTTCAAGATCCAGCTCTCCAGCTTCTTCAAACACCATCGCATCCTGTTCTAGCCTACAAGAAGGTAGCATGCAAAGTACGCCCAGTACCCACGTCGCTCCCCGAAGACTACCACATCATCCGCCGCATCCCCAACGACCCCATCAAAAATCTTCCCCCATTACCGACTCATCCACCCGACTTCATTCCCATCACCCACAGCACCCAACTCACCCAAGAACATCTCGATGAACTCGACCTCAACCGCTATGACTTCCTCCAGCCCAAAGAACTCAAGCTACTCCAACACATCCTCAAAGTCAACGAGCACGCTTTAGCGTGGACCGAAGCCGAGAAGGGTCGCTTCCGCAACAACTATCTCTCGCCCGTCAAGATCCCAGTCATCGAGCACACCCCATGGATCCAGAAGAACATCCCCATCCCTTCCGGCATCCTAGAGCAAGTCATCCAAATCTTTCAGGACAAGACCACCGCCGGTGTCTACGAACATTCCGACGCCTCCTATCGCTCCTGGTGGTTCTGCGTGAAAAAGAAGAACGGCTCGCTGTGCCTTGTACATGACCTTCAGCCCCTCAACGCCATCACTGTCCGCAACTCCGGAGTTCCCCCTTTAGCTGATCAACTGATCGAGGTGATGGCCGGCTGCACCTGTTATAGCATGCTCGACTTGTTCATCAGCTACGACCACCGCTCCCTTGACGTCGCCTTGCGCGATCTCACCACTATCCAATCCCCCATCGGCACCCTTCGTCTCACTCGCTTGCCTCAGGGATGGACTGACGCGGTAGCTATTTTCCACGAAGACGTCACCTTCATCTTAGAAGCCGAGATTCCCCACGTCGCCTGGCCTTTCATGGATGACTGCAGCATCAAAGGTCCGGCCTCGCGTTACGAAACGGAAGATGGAAGCTTTGAAGCCATCCCTGAAAACCCTGGCATCCGCAAGTTCATCTGGCAGCACCTCAACGACGTCCACTGCATCCTCCATCGTCTTGGCAGCTCCGGCGCAACCGTCTCAGCCAAGAAACTCTTCATCACTGTACCCAAAGTCATCATTCTCGGCCACAAATGCAACTATGAAGGACGCGTGCCCGACGACTCGAAAATTGCCAAAGTCCGGGACTGGCCGACCTGCAAGAACGTCACCGATGTTCACGCCTTCTTGGGTCTCGCTGGCTTCATGCGCATCTGGATCAAGAACTACTCAGCTATGGCCCGCCCGCTCATCAACCTCACTCACAAAGGCGAAACATTCGTCTGGGACGATCAGCACGCGGACGCCATGCAGCAACTCAAGGACGCTATCATCAACTCCCCCGCTCTCATTTCCATCGACTATTCCACTGACCGCCCCGTTTTCTTAGCTGTTGACTCTTCTTGGTGCGGCGTAGGCTACATTTTGTCTCAGGAGTGCGCGGACGGCAAGCAACGCCCTTTGCGCTTCGGCTCGATCTCCTGGAGCGAATGTGAAAGCCGCTATTCTCAGCCTAAGGTAGAACTCTATGGACTCTTTCGCGCTCTCTGCGCTCTCAGGCTACATATCATCGGCATCAGCAACCTCGTAGTCAAAATGGACGCCGTCTTCGTCCGTGGCATGCTCAACAACCCCAACATTCAGCCCAACGCCACCATCAACCGCTGGATCGCCGCCATTCTCCTCTTCGACTTCAAACTCGTCCACGTTCCTGCCAAGAAGCACCACGGGCCAGACGGACTCTCAAGACGTGAACCCGTAGAGGGCGAAGATGCCAAAGAAGACGATCCGGAGGAATGGATCGACAAGACGCTCGGACTTGGACTCTGGGCTCACTCTATGACGCAAACCCCACTTTTCGCCTCATGCATCCTCTCTGTTTTCAGCACCACCACCGAAGATCTTGCCAACCCACTCATCAACTTCCCCACCAGCAGCAAAACCATCAACGCGGAGAAGGAGATGATGCAAATACATCAGTACCTGAAGACCCTCAAGAAGCCTAGCGATCTCGACGGCAACAACTGGGACAAGCTTCTCAGGAAGACGAAACATTTTATCTTAGTCGGCGAACAGCTCTGGCGACGCAACAGACTCAGGCAACATCAGCTTTTCATCCTGCCCACTCAGCGGTCTGCTATCCTCCGCGAAGCGCATGACAGATTCGGCCATAGGGGCGTCTACTCCACAAGGCGCACCATCCTCGATCGCTTCTGGTGGCCCTCCCTCGAGTACGACGTCCGCTGGTACATCAAGACTTGTCACGCTTGTCAGCTCCGCCAGACCACCAAAGTCCACATTCCCGCACTCGTCCCTATGCCCGCCACGCTCTTCCGCAAAGTCTACGTCGACACCATGCACATGCCACTCGCTGGTGGCTTCTCATATATCGTTCAGGCTCGCTGCTCCCTTACTGCTTGGCCCAAATGGCATGCCCTCCATTCTGAGACTGGACAGATGCTTGGCCGCTTTCTGTTCAAGGAGATACTGTGCCGTTGGGGCGCAGTCAAGGAGATCGTCACTGACAACAGCTCGGCTTACATCACAGCTCTGGATTGGCTGGCTAGCAAGTACAACATTCGGCACATTCGCATCTCGCCTTACAACTCTCGGGCGAACGGCATCGTCGAGTGTCAGCACCGGACCATTCGCGAGTCCCTCTTCAAGACCTGCAAAGGCAACATCTCAAAATGGCCCGCCGTCACAGCGCACATCTTCTGGGCCAACCGTGCTACCACCCACCGATCCACCGGCTACTCCCCCTTCTACATGGCTCACGGCGTCGAGCCCCAGCTCCCCTTCGATATCACCACCGCCACGTTCCTTGTTCCCGACCTTACCACTCCCCTCTCCACCGTCGACCTCATCGCTATTCGCGCACGTCAGCTCCAGACACGCAACGATGACCTTGCGAAAATCCGAGACAACATCGTTAAGAGTCATCTCTCGGCTGCTATGGGTTTCGGGCAAAGATTCGCCCATAATATCAAGACCGACTCCTTTGGTCCAGGAGATCTGGTCCTGGTCCGAAACTCCGTAGCCGAAAACACCCATGTTCGTAAAATCAAACCTCGGTATTTTGGACCCATGGTCGTCCTCAGGAGGAATCACCACGGTGCTTACTCACTAGCAGAACTCGACAGCACCATCTCAAAGCTTCGGTTCGCCACGTTCCGACTCATTCCTTACTTCTCATGCACCAGCTCTGTCATCCTGCTTGTTGCGTTTGTGCCCGAGATGCCCGAGGAGTTCCTTGAAGAGGACGATGTCCGCGCGTTTGGGTCTATGACTCAGGAGCACTACGACGCTTGGAGGCACATCGAGGCGAGTTTCCCATTGACTTAGAGGAACGAGAGCTGGCCGTCACGTGACCTGGCACGTGACCCGCCTAGAGCTGGTCCAGAAGGGTCCGGATGAGCTTGCGCCCGGATCGGAACGTGATACGTGACTGATGTGACTGCTGACTTGTACGGCTTATGATTGGACTGTGATATTAGGGTTTGTGGCTGTGTATTAGGGTTGCTGGGCTTGAAAGCTCCAGCCCTAGTAGTATAAGTAGAGGGGCGTTCGCGCATGAACCCCTTAGCTTTGATATCTTGAGGAATACCTTCCCTTTCCTGCGCCTTAGCTCCTTGTCCTGTGTGAATACTCTTCGTCGTCAGCTCCCTGCTATAAGTCGTGCACGTCGCCGACTTCTCCTTCATCATACTCGACTTCACCATCATCGTTCTCTGCTTTGCTTACCTTGGTCACGCATTGCGTATCGCCCTAGCCGTTGCCTACGGGATACTGAAGACCTTTGACGCGTATACTCAGCAAACCGGTCCCAAATCCAAGTCGGATTGATACGTCCAGAAGGAACGTAACATTATATCAAAGCTCTTCCCTACCTCTTTGCTGAGTTTAGGATGACGTTCTCGTTGACGAAGAGAGGACTCGACGTTCTGAAGATGCGGCTGGACAGCGCCGCCGGAAAGAGTGCCGCCTGCGCGCGTGCAAAGACTGCGTTGGAGCGCCATAAGCTACGTCCTTGGCCGTCTCCCTTCATTCCCTCCCATCGTTCAAGCGAAACGTGGCATAGGATGCCGCCTCTCGAGGCGAGAGAAGAATACGAACGGATGCCGCCTGCCGAGGCGAGAGAAAGATACGAGGAATGGATCTACGACGCGTACGGGGCGCCCATGGAATACGAAGTCTGGGGCCTGCCGAAGGAAGAAACCGGGTACGACTGGGACGGAAACCGGGTCGTCTGGGACCACTACCTTGACGAGTGGACTTTGCCGCCTGCCGAGGCGCGAGAAGAATACGAGGATCTGGAGTACCCGCCGGCCGCGGCGCGAGAAGAATACGAGGAGACAGATGAGTACCACGACTACTACGACGAGGACGAGGAAGGCTACTATGATGCCCAGATCGCCGTCTATGACGAGTATGCGTACGACGCAGCCGATGAAGACTCGGAGTTTGAGGGCCCTTCATGGGCAGAGCCGCGTGACGACGCGAGAGAAGAATACGACGCGGAGGCAGCTTCGGAGTGCCCCTATCCGCCTGCCGAGGCGAGAGAAGAGTACGAGGACTACGCCGAAGAAGAGTACGAGGACGAAGAGGAGTTCCCAGCCGGAGACGTTCAAGACGACGGCTACGATGAAGACTGGATGGGTCCGCGCGCGATACCTGAAAAGAGGGTCCGCTTCCCAGCGGAGGAAGTCCACGACGACGGATACGAGGAGGAATGGATGGGTCCGCATAGCGGTGAAGCTGAGTACCCTTCCGCACATCGACACGGCGACGCGTCCATTGAAGACTGGATCCCCGCCCCGCTAGAACCGCTTGACGAAGCGAGAGAACAATACGCAGCGCCGGAAGCTTCCGCGCCTTGGCAGCAGCAAGTATCTCAGGCGCGCGGCGAGCTCATAGTCGCGCAGCAACACGCTTGGTACCCGAGTACCGCGCCGGTGACATACGAGCCCTCGGTGGCGATGGACACGTCGGCAGGAAGAACGCGCCTACGCGCAGTAGCAGCTAAGTTCCCCAAAGCATCCAGACTCGGCGCGTTGACAACCGCGAAGCAGGAGGATGAGGGGCAGCGTGGGCGCTGCCCTAGAAAAGAGGGTAATGTTGCGTTTGTGCCCGAGATGCCCGAGGAGTTCCTTGAAGAGGACGATGTCTGCGCGTTTGGGTCTATGACTCAGGAGCACTACGACGCTTGGAGGCACATCGAGGCGAGTTTCCCATTGACTTAGAGGAACGAGAGCTGGCCGTCACGTGACCTGGCACGTGACCCGCCTAGAGCTGGTCCAGAAGGGTCCGGATGAGCTTGCGCCCGGATCGGAACGTGATACGTGACTGATGTGACTGCTGACTTGTACGGCTTATGATTGGACTGTGATATTAGGGTTTGTGGCTGTGTATTAGGGTTGCTGGGCTTGAAAGCTCCAGCCCTAGTAGTATAAGTAGAGGGGCGTTCGCGCATGAACCCCTTAGCTTTGATATCTTGAGGAATACCTTCCCTTTCCTGCGCCTTAGCTCCTTGTCCTGTGTGAATACTCTTCGTCGTCAGCTCCCTGCTATAAGTCGTGCACGTCGCCGACTTCTCCTTCATCATACTCGACTTCACCATCATCGTTCTCTGCTTTGCTTACCTTGGTCACGCATTGCGTATCGCCCTAGCCGTTGCCTACGGGATACTGAAGACCTTCGACGCGTATACTCAGCAAACCGGTCCCAAATCCAAGTCGGATTGATACGTCCAGAAGGAACGTAACACTGCTCGCTGACTTGCTAGACCCCCAAGACATCGCCACGCTCGACAAAGAAGGTCCAGAAGAAGCCGGAAATTCTTTTGGCAGTGATGAGTACGTGAGTGAGGACACTCAAGATTTTTTTAACCCCCCGGGAGATGTAAGGGCGTTGCAGCCCTTGAGTGTGAAACCGCCTACTATCGACCATTTCGGACTCGTTGGCTCGGCACGTGACCTCACTGCCTATCGCGGATGATCGTCAACCGCCACCAACTCGTGGCCATCGATCTTTTCCTCGTTGCCTCGTTTCCCCCACTCTTCTGTCTCCCCACCATCTCGTCTCACCCCTCGTCACTCCTTTCCATGGCCAAACATGATTAACAGTTCCGACACCGGTCGACACCCTCAATCGCCAAACCCTTCCAAATCGACCTCTCGGCCGCGACATCGTCAAGGGTCCCGCCTCAGAAAGACTTCCCCATCATTCCTCACACTGCACGCCATCATTCGTTTGCTATCCTCAAAACCCTGGAACTTGGTCCATGCTTACACCCATGACTGTTGATCGGTCTAGAGCAGTGTTCTTTGTCTCAGACAAAGACTTAGTGCGCCTTGTCGACGCCACCCACGTCGCCTCTCCGACCTCTCACCCTCGACCTGTTAGATCTCTTCTGACTCCTCGTCTCCATTTTTCTGCTTTACTTACTCCCCCGTTTCACCTTGATGCTTGCCCGAGTACGGTAAGCACCGCCGACGATGCCACTAGCACCAGGGACTGTAAAACTTCACCTTAGCCTTACGTCCATCCGTCCATCCATCTCTCGTAGTCTCTCGCTATCCCTTGGTCTCCCTTACTTTACTTTTCCCCACTTCTACCTACTCTCCCTCACAATGTTTGACTTAGTGTTTGCGACAACAATTTCCCTTACTTACAGGTACACGACATATATAAGGACTCGGAATCGCGCTCAATAATATCATCTCTCTTTCCCCGCGTCTTATTCGATTCTCGTCTTCTTTCTCTCGCGTGATCAAGTATCGGTTTGACGGGGCAGGTCTAATACGAAGACACCCGTTCGACTGCGACGACTAATCACTCACTTTTGCCCCCTTTCTAGTTACCTTCCGCGTCGTCGCTACGCGTGTTCCGAGCCTCGCTCGACGTCTTCGCTTGTTCCCCTAGACTCGGAAACATACTCTCTCGTTCGACGTCCAAGATTTGGGCACTCATCTCTACTAAAACTCGGCGGCAACTACCTCCCTTCCCTTTCCTCTGCTTGGTCCCTTCCTCAGCCTTACCTTACTCACTCACGCGCTTTCGAGCACGTACAGCGGAGGGTAAGCAGCCCTGGGTGATTCCTGTTCGCGCTCATCCAGATCGGTACGTGTCTTCCGTGCCTTCTCTCTCACAAGCCCGGCTGAAGCACCTCCTCCGCACCACAACGCTACGGTCCTGGTCCGGTATCAGCGCACAAATTACCTTTTGTTGGCACCAGCGCACTCTTCCGCCTCCTCATGGTGTACGAGTCGCGCGGGGGCGCAGACGGTCGCATCATATCAACTGAAATGCATATTGAATGTCTCTGTTTGAATCGAACTCCCGAAAGGCGGGGACTTGATTACGTTGACTGAAACTAACTTATGGTGCAGTAGACTAAGTAGACTTTCAATGCAATCTACTTATCTTCCACCGGAAACACCAGTGTGTGTAAATGTGTATTTTTCTGATACCTGCTGGCTGTAATATTTCGTCGTGAATACTTGGTCAATAGTGCAGCTCTTCTCAAGATGAGCGAAGCGCGCGATCGGGAAGAGTTTAGACAAGCTGATGAGTTGCTTTTAGTACGTGTCGTGTTATATACACGGTGTGAGTAACGTGATGAATACGAGCTTTACGACGGAACTATAGACAGCTATAATGCGAAGATATCGGGTAGCGATCGTGCAGGATCAACAAAAAGGAGAGTGTGGCCGTTTGGATGGGGACCCGAACCCTTTTCACCATAGAAAAATGGTAAAGTCGTAATGAGTGTGACTATCAAATGAGAAAGATATGTGCGCAAAGAAAACATCCAAAAAATGAGAAGAAAATGAGTATGCACGAGTTCAGTTCACGCGTACCCAGTCCCCTCGCTCGAGTTCCCAGTGCGCCCCCGAAGGAAAGACGACGCAGCGTAATGCAGATCCCAGCGGAGGTCGTGTCCATAGCGCGAGACGCGACGGACCTTCCTCCGCCTTCGCAGCCTCAGTCGGCAGAGAAGTCCGCAGGCGGAGCGTACGGAGCGCCTGCACGTTCGGTAATAGGGAACCGACCTGCTTGTACAACGCTTGAAGCGAGACCTGGTACTAATCAGTCAGAGAAAGAGCCGAGGGGACAGCCGACGCGTACCTCATCTGAAGTGCCGTCGAGACTCAGCTCGAGTGCCTCCAGTCCCGCGCCCGTATTTCCCAGCGCGCCCAATAACCGCCCACGCGTACGCACGTCCACATCGGGCGCGAGAACGAGCACGAGCTCCTTCAGTGAGCCACCGAGCGCGCCAAACAGAGCCGCGGGGCGCAGTCCGTCGTACAGCGTGCTCGCAATGTGTAGCGTCACGCGGTGGAGCGGACGGCCAGGAGCAAGCACGGCTGCAAGGCCAGGACTGCTATCGAGCACTGCAAGGCGCAGCACGGCGGCTGATGGGATGTCCTGCACTGCAGGAGGAACGCCGACAAGGTGGGGTAGAGCTAGGTGGGTGAGATACGCACACGCGGGCGCGGCGAGGAAACCGTCAAAGAACGCGTAGGGCAGCATGTCTGCGAGCAGCATCAGGTGCGTGAGCGTACCCGGCGCCGCGGAGAGCAGCTCCGCGTCGAAGGCTGGTAGCATCAGTGCCGACAGCGCGCGCATGGAGTGGAGCGCCAACGCCAGCGCGAGTACAAAGGACGGGCCGTGCGCAGGTGGGTACGCGCGCAGCGTCAGTGTCATCACGAGTGCCGTGAGATGTGATGCGCCTGCTAACTCGCGGGACGTGCGCCAAGACAAATGAGAGCGGGATTGGAGGGCCCTGGCGCGCCTGCTGTCGGGCGAGCCGTGGGGTGCGCAGCTCGATTACCTGTGGGGAAGTTACTATGATGCGCTGGGGCGGTGGTGGTGGTGCAGGTGCGTGCACTCGGGGAGTGCAGGAATGCGGGTGAGCTGAGTGTGCGGGCGCGAGTGGGGTACGTCTGGAAGGACGACCGTGCGCTGGGTGGGACAATGTATGTTGGTACGCTTGGGAACATCTCGGACATGCGTGGGAAGGTTGGTGAGACAGGCGAATCGGTGCAGGCAACGTCCAGCTCGGAGATAATGCTAGCACGTCGCCCGAGGCCGCTGGGAAGACGGATATCTGAAGATGCAGGCGATGGCGAGCGGCTAGGAGAGCGGGGCCATGGGACACTGGAGATGTGGGAAATGGCCTTGGAGGAGGGTCGTCCTCGACCCCTGCGAAAATGTAACAAGGAAGTAAATGTTGTCATCCGCCGGCGCAGGGATATCGAGATCGAGGATTGAGAATATTGAGATGTTGACGAGATCGTAGATGGTGAATGCACGAGACTGGGCGTGTCTTTAATGTCGAGATTTTGGGACTGCTTGAACCTACGCATGAAGGACGGCATGGTGCAAGGAGGAGGAAGAGGGAGTCGTAGGGGGAAAGGGGGAACAGATAGGCCAGAAGCAAGACCGTCCAAGTGGAGTGCGAATGAGCATTTTGAAGCCGTGTGCAAGATGGTGATTTGCAATAGAAGATAAATTTAATTTCCGAGGTTCTCCGGAGATGGGTGGCCATGCCAGTGGCTGCAAAGCATCGCTAGTCACGCATTCTCGTCGATCTTAGTCCTTCGATTCTGATTCCGTCCACGTCTTGACGATCGAGCAACCCTTCCTCCACTGGGCTGACGATCTTCAGGTCCCACCTTTGACCAAGACATTCCCGGGTTTGGTGAGGTGAAATGTTCCGAGTGTGCGCTCTCCCCGCACGGCACTCAGTATGGGGCGGGCCATATTGGGACTACAACAACCCTTATTTTTGAAAGCGATCGTTGGATGGTCAATGTAGCACTGGAATGGGTCCTAGAATTAATAAGTATTCGACGGTGAGGGCTAATGACACGAACATGTCGAAGTACCAACCTTGGTACCAACGAACAAGGACGCTGTCCTTGAGTTATTCGACTTGTGTGTGACACCAGTATCGTCCTTGAAAACGAGCTCGCGGTCAGATGTAGGATGTGTCTTGATAATATTTCTGCGCAATTATATCAGTTCTGCTCAGAGACAATCGTAGGTCATATATACGTTTCAAATGAATAACTCTGTTCTCGAATCGATCAGCCTATTCTTGAGAGGAAGCTGCTTGGGAAGCTGTTCGACTGACTGAGCTTGATCGTCCATATCAGTTGCAGATCGTGCCTTTGATTCTATCCGAAAAGATATAGTGATTTAAGCTTGGGTGCTGTGTGAAGAACTCTGATGAAGCAAAGGTATACGACTCAGTACGAGCGACGGAAAGAGGTAGAGCTGAAGGCGCAAGAAAGTTGTGACACACACACGTTGTTCTGTTCACACAACACGCCCGGAACTGCCAACTCCCGTCTCTTGTCCTCAACTCTCCGCTCTCCGGTGACATCGATGACACGTAGTCGACCACGCCGTTTGGCTCAATTTGTGGTCCCTCAAATATGCCGGGGTTGACGCCCTAATATTTCTCATCTCTCTCATTTGTCACGGCAAGAGACAGTCAGTTCGACAATGCCACCCTTATGGCTTCTCAACAGATGCAAAAAAACCCGTTTGGCCTGGCTTGTAGCTCTCAAATACCCCTTCGGCCAACGCTACGACCTCTCTCACATCCCTCTCATTTACTCTAGTTCATCATGGGAAGGAGCAGTCAGCTCGACAGCACCTTCCTATATCGAACTTGTAACACCCAAAATAAACCAAGCCTACCTCTCAAGTTATAGGTATACACCCCTTTTTTGTCGCGCGAGACAATGCGGCTAACCTTGTGCTGGCGCAGAGCTCAAAATCGATCCAGGCGCAGCACACATGCCTCATCACAAGGCCTGTTCTGTTCCAATTTTCCCGTCCACGACAACATGCCCAGACCCACCAACTCCCGTCAACTCTCTGAAGATATGGGTAGTCGACCACGCCGACTGGCTCGGCTTGTGGCAGCTGGCATCTCCCTCAAATATCCAACCATTCTCATTTCACTCGCTTACACCAATTCTTCGGAAAAGGTCAGCACGACAGCATCAACTGACCCTCCCAACAACTGACCAAGATTACCCCTCAAATGGAGTAGGCACCAAACTATCTCCGCCAAGGACACCGGTCTGGCTCAGAAAACAACAAGGATCCAGGTGCCCTCGCTCAAAGTCAACATCATCCTCTCCATTTTTCCCGGAGACCTAGTCATTGATCCGTTCCGCCCAATCCTTCCCGTGGGACTCGCGTCATCGTCTGTGCCCAGACTGTCATGGCTTGCGTAGCTAGCGACTTCTGTCACCATACACGACGTCTCATCCGCCGTGTCGGAGCCGACATCTGCCAGGGGCGGCAAGACGCAGGAGTAGCTGTAGCAGCTCTATGTCTGGTGAGCTCGCCGCCGTATTGCCCATGATTGATGCACACAGACCCGGCTGCCACAGCTGGCCGGTGGAGGTGGACGTGCGCGGGCGCGAGGCAGAGGGCAAGCAGTTCGGTTCGCGCTTAACAAGATCAGTGCGTGCCTTCCATCCCCTTCCCCCCCAATTCCCGTAGAGACCTGGTGCTCGAGAATGCATATGCCTGGCTGAAACGCGCCTGCACTACAACCCCAACACTGCCCTCTCGCTCCGCGGGCTGGTACCAGCACACGATTATCCTTTGGTACTGCTCCAGCACACTCGTCCGCCTTCTCATCATGTACAAGCTGAGCGGGAGCGCAGATGGTCGCGTTATATCAGCTGGAATGCGTATCCGCTGTTACTGTTCAAGCTGGTTCTGAAGGACGGTGGTCAAGTCGATCAGGTTGGGTACAAATTGTTTACGATGCAATACAGTAACGTCTCGACAACGACAATTTACCTCCCACCATTATCGGAAACATCAGCGTGTGCCTATGTGTGATACTTACTCGCTGCAAGACTTTGTCGTGAATTTGACGTTCAAACAGGAGAGGAACGAAGAACGGAGTTCATACGATTTTATGAGTTGTTGAGTATGTGTCATGTACATGGCGAGAGTAACGTGGGATATATGAGCTTTACGACGGAACTATAGACAGCTGTGATGTGAAGAGTTGCGATCGTGTAAGGATCACCAAAAAGTTGGATCCTTTTCGAAGAAAAAGGTCAAGTTATAATGAGCATAGCGAACGAATGAGAAAGGTACGTGCGCAAAGAAAACATCCAAAGAAAGAAAGACGAGCATACATAGAGTTTAGTCCATGGGTACCCACTCCCCCCGCTCAAGTTCCCAGTGAGTGCCCGGAAGAAACACGACGCAATGCCGATCCCAGCGGTGGTCGTGTCCACAGTGCAAGACGCGACGGGCCTTCTTCCTCCTTGGCAGCCTAGCATAGCCCGCAACTGGAGCATGCGAAGCGCCTGCATGTTCGGCAACAGCCGACCCTTGTACAGCGCTTGCAATCTTGCTTGCAGCAAGACCTAAGTTACAATGTACCAATCAGTCAAAGCCAGAGCCGAGGCGGGCAGCAGATGTGTACCTCATCTGAGGTGCCCTCCAGAGTTCGAGTACCTCGAGCCCTGCGCCCGTATTTTCCAGCGCGCGCCCACGCGTGCGCACGTCCACATCGGGCGAGTACAAGTCCGAGCTCCTTAAGCGCGCCAAACAGGTTCGCCGGGCGCAGTTGTACAGCGTGCTCGCGATGCGTAGCGTCACGCGGCGCAGCGGACGGCCAGGAGTGAGCGCGGCCACGAGGCCATGGCCGAACACGGCGATGGGTAGGACGTCATGGGTGCAGGGAGGCACCCCGACGAACTGGGGCAGCACGAGCTGCGTGAGCGTGCCCGGCGCCGTGGCGAGCAGCTCCGCGGTGAAGGCCGGCAGCGTCAGCGACCACAGCACACGCATAGAGCGGAATGCCAGTGCCAGCACAGGTAGGTTACGAAGGATGGGCCGTGTGCCGCTGCAAGGCGCGCAGCTCAAGCGTCATCGGCCGACAGCTCAAGCGCACGGTAGAACGTGAGTTGGGCAGCAGCGCTGAAGCACTTCGAGACACGGGTAAGGAAGGGCAACCACGACGTGCACCAAGACGAATGAGAGCGGGATTGGAGGACTCTGGCGCGCCTACCATCGGGAGAGCCGTGTCGGGGAGCAGGAATGCTGGTGAGTTGAGTGGCGGGCGCTAGTGGGTGCGTTTGGAAGGAGATCCGGGTGCTGGGCGCGGGATGGGATGATGTGTTGGTGCGCTCAGGAAGATCTCGGAGATGCGCAGGAAGGAAGGTGAGACGGGAAATTGGTGCAGGCCATGTCTGGCTCAGCGATGTTGTTGGCACGTCGCCCAAGGCAGCTGGGAGGGCGGATATTTGGAGACGGAGGTGATGGGGAGGGACTAGGAGGGCCTGGATATGTGGGAAATGGCACCTGGAAGAGCATCCCCGGACCCTGCAGAAATGTAACATGAAAATGAAGGCGGACATTCGCCGATGCAGGCCTATGGAGATGGGGAATTATGACGTTGAAGATGTCGTGAATGGCGAGTCCATGAGACTGGGCGTGTCTTTGCTGAACCTACGAATAAAGGGCGGTACGGTGCAAAGAGGAGGGAGTCGTAGGAGGGAAAGGAGGCTATTAGAAGCAAGGCTGTCCATGTAGAGTCGAGTTCGTGTTCTACAAGGTCGGTGCGTTCCATCTGTCTCCGTGCCCCTTCACTGACTTCACTCCCCGAATATCGGAAAGACGTACGTACCTCCTTCCAACTGTGGGACTATCCGTTGTATAACAGGCTTGCTGGATGGACGTCTTTGCTTTTTGGGTTGATGGAAGCAAAGCAAAAGTTGTTGATAGTTCACACGATCGACTCGGTTCACCGTCGTCGACAACCGAACTCAAGCAGTGGGAACCACCGGACCGGTCATACAACCGGAGGCTCCCAGTAGGCTGTAGTCGCTGCGACCTCCTCGTCTTCCTCGTCCACGACAACTTGAACATGCCTGGAACCACCAACTCCCATCAACTCTCGATGAAACGGGGTAGCCAACCTCGCCTATTGGCTCGACTTGTGGCCGTCACGGTTGGCGTTTCTCTCAAAAATCCAACCTTTCTCATCCCTCTTGATTCCACCAATTCCGAGTCATCAGAAACAGTCAGCCCGACCAAGAGCTCGACAATATCCTCCTCAATACCCCTTATGACCATCTCAACGACACACGCGAAAGACAAATTAAGCCTATCCCTCAAAATGGAGTACACGCCCAATTATTTTTGCTCAGGATGTCGGTCTGGCTCAGAACGCGAAAAGGACCCAGGTGCTTGATCTCAGGGCCAACGACGCAGGTGAAAAGCGCACCATGTTACTTACCGATCTGCCCCCTGATCCGTCCCACCCATTCTCCTCCATGGGACCCGCGTCACGAAGACCCGACGGTGCTGTTTGAGGCCAGACTCTCGTCCGCTGAGCTAGCGGCTTCCGTCGCTATGCGCGACGTCCCATCTGCTGCATCGGAGCAGGTACCTTCCAGGAGCACCAAGACGAAGGAGTAGCTGTCACAGCTCCACGGCCATTTTGCTTGTGCTTGATGCGCACGACCTGTCGAGGAGGACCTGCGCGGGCGTGAGGCAGAGAGCAGGCGATTCGGTTCGCACTCGACGGGACCAGTACGTGCCTTCCGTCCCCTTCTCTCTCAAATTCACGGATAGACCTGGTGCCCTGCGAGAATACACATGCCTAGCTGAAGCACGTCTGCACCACGACCCCAATGTTGCCCTCTCGTCTGCGAGCTCACGAATCGCCTCTGGCACTGCACCATTGCACTCCTCTGCCCTCTCATGGTGTACAAGCCGAGCTGGACGCAGACGGCTTCGTTATCAACTGGAATGCGTATCCACTCTGTCCGAGTCCCGACTGGTTCTGAAGGTCAACTAGATCAGATTGGGTAAAAATTGTTTACGGTGCAATACAGTAACGTCTTGATGACGTGACCTATCTCCTACCATCATCGGAAACATCGTGTGCGCGTATGCATGTTTTTGTGTGATACCAACTCGCTGCAAGACTTACAGAAGTGCGTACTTTGGAAGAGTCTAGACTCCCTGATGAGTTGTTGAGTACGTGTCGTGAGTTACTATGTTCACGGTGGGAGTAACGTGATGTATATGAGTTTTACGACGGACAGCTATAGCTATAATGCGTGGATATCGGGTAGTGATCGTGTGGTGATCAAATAAAGAGGTTGTCCGTCTGGAGAGTCGCTCCGCTCTTCAAAGAAAAAAAGGTCAAGTCGTAATGAGTGTGACTATCGAATAAGAAAGATATGCGCGCAAAGAGAACATCCAAAAAAAGAGAAGAAAAACGAGCATACATGAGTTCAGTCCACACGCACCCACTCCCCCGCCTCAAGTTCCCACTGTGCGCCAGAGGAAAACACGATGCAGCGCAATGCCGATCCCAGAGGAGGTCGAGTCCATAGCGCGAGATGCGACGGGCCTTCTTCTGCCTTCGCAGCCTCGGTCGGCAGAGAACTTGAATGAGAGTTTGTGGCCATCTGGATGGCAGCGGTATGAGGATACCGATACCCGCGCCCTTCTCTTCAAAGAGAAGAGTCAAGTCACAATGGGTGAGATGAGAGTGACGATATGCGCGCAAAAAAAAATATCCTGGCGGAGGTCGTGTCCGTACTCCATGGCGCGAGGCGGCGCGACATGCCTTCTTCCGCCTTGGTAGCCTCGGTCGCCAGAGTAGCCCGCAAGCGGGGCGTCTGCATGTTTGGCAACAGTTGCTTGTACAGCGCTTGCGGTGAGACCTAGATAACTACAAAGCGATCAGTTTGAGCCAGAGCCAGGGGGGATGCAGTACCTCGAATATAACCGTCAGTTGTCGTAATCGTGAACACTCGAGACTCCAAACCATGTCGCATGCAATATGTCTCACAGTCATCTTTCTCCGCACTTGTGTTGAATTCCTGAAAACCCGGAGTTCCTCTGTGCTACCTGAGTCGGGCTGAGTCGGGCAGCATAGAGGAACTCAGTCATGTTACCATGACAATAACCTGACTCAATCCCGCGACTCGTGAAAGACGTAACCTGGACGATCGGAGAACACAAGTCCGTCGTCGACGCGGTGCTCGCCTCAAGGTTTAGAGCCAAAGAAAAGTAAGATCATCACTAACACATGGACGACTTGGTGGGCAGTGAGCTCAGGACAAAAAGCTCGGACCACATACCTTCTCCCATCTCCATGGGTATCTCCGGTAGAGCCGTTGATCGATTCGATCCCATTCTCGATCGATAGTTCACACGGTTCATTTACGTCGTTCAACCAAATCAATCATCCCCACATCTTGTTCTATCGTCAAACGCAACTGCAACGTTCCAAAGCGGATTGCCGGCAACACCTAACTAGGTCAGCAGAACGACCGTGTGCTTTTCCTCAGGTTTCTCCGTCTTACCTGTTTGTTCACCCGCGGACCCAGAGTTCACCCACCGGCGCATAGAACGTCTGGGTCAGGCCTCATTCTACTGTACTCCCTATCGTGCGTCGTGCCCGCCTTGCCCTTACGCATCCCGCTCATCCTCTAAGCTCCAGTCGGAAGACCAAGGCCCTATTCGAGCTGATGGGAGTCTACCTTCTCAACAGCACCACCACCGTCGTGGCCTGGCTTCTCACCAATGATGAAACCACACGCCCACATCACAGCCCTCGCAAACACGCATGCAAAGAAGACAAGGCGACCCAATACAACCCAATACCTCGCAGCCTACAAGCAGTTCAAGCACCGTCCGCCCACGCTGATCTACGAGCGCATGTCCAAGATTCCGGGTGTGGTCCTACGCACGGCGTTAACGAGCATCCCGCGTCTGAACAGGATAGCTTCGAGACGCTCCGTGCGTCATTACTGCGCCCGGACCCCCCTGCACTTCACAGATCTCCAACCTCTTGTCCCCGGTCTTCATCCCCCCACCTCCGTGTCTCCCCAGATTCGGCTTTAAAATGGTCATCGGGCTGAAGGACGCGTTCAAGCAACCCTTCCGCACGGGCACGGGGGGTGAGGGGCCACAACCAACCTCTCCGCTGTTACCGTGCGGGCTAGCGGCAGTAGAGGCAGCGGAGGCGTGAGTAGACAAATGGGCATTGATGTGCATGCTGCCTGGGGCTTCGGACTCTCCCCCTTTCTGGTCCTGCGGCGGCGCGCGATGATGCGGCATCCATGCCCGGGCGCGATTCGTCTTGGGAAAATCCAACGGGTCCAATAGTATTATTCTTTCCATAAAGAAGCTCATCCTTTGCCTCAACTCAAGTATTCATCCGACCACCGTCGAGCAGGATAGTGCACTCATATCGCACCGGCGTTGAACTCAAGAAACACCCAGGTGTTCCGCAATTGCCCGACCTCAAGTTCCGCAGAGAAGAAAAGTGACTTCGACACTCCATCCGTGCTGGGACGTTCCGCCCAGTCCCCACTACAGGAAATTACGACGATGGTACCGAGCCGACGCTCTCATCGCTCACATGTCTAGTAGCAATGCATAGCGTCTCGCCCGCTGTGTCGGAGATGCCCTCAATTGGGAGCGGAAAGACCAGGGTGCAGGAGGGAAAGGCGAAGGGAAAGCGGTTCTATTCGTTTTCAACACAATCAGTGAGTGCCGTCCTGCTGTCTCCATGTCCCTTCCTTCTCTAATCCTCAGATATACCTAGTGCCGTGCGAGAATATTTGAAGCGCCATGACCTCAACGCTTCCTTTCCTCTCTCCGCAGATCGCACCAGTGCGCAAGCGTCTCCTCCGGTACGCACCAGTGCATCTCCGCCTCCTCCGGGTGTCCGGGCTGGACCCCGGAGTAGGCCTCGCCGAACTTCTGGACGTCAGCAAAGCAGTATCGTCAACACATTCTACTGAGGAAGCACGGTTCTATTTCCGGATGACAACCCGATAACCCCCCGACGATGCAGGGTACAGTAGTTGACCACGCTGATTGAATCGACATGTTGTTGTTGGGGTTTCTTTTAATATCAACCTTCTCATTACTCTCGTTCACACTAATACAGTCAGTTCGACAATACCTCCCTCGACGTGACCCTCTCAACAGCCACGCAACACGTCAAAAGACCAACCAAACCTGCCCTTCAAATGGAATATTATTTTCGCTTAGGACATGAGTCTGGCTCAGAACTCCAATAGGACTCAGGTTCCCACCTACCGATCTCAGGGTCAGCAACGCAGAGAAAGAGTGCGCCACCCTCCATCTTTCTCGCCGACCTGGCCACCGATCCGTTCTTCTAGTCTCCACCTCGTAACCTGATTCACGAAGACGCGACGACGTCAAGCTCAGACTTTCGCATAGCTAGCGGCTTTCCCCTCCATCCATGACGTCGTATCTACTGCGTCGGAGCCAGCGCCTTCCAGCAGCAGCAATACGAAGGAATAGCCGTTGCAGTTCTACACCCATCAGCTCTCCACCTTATGCTTTATGCGCACGACCCGACTGGGTGCTGCGGCCAGCTGGCCGGTCGAGGAGGGTGGGCGCGGGCGCCAGGAGGATATGCGATTCGGCTCACGCTCAACGAGATCGGTACGTGCCTTCCGTCTTCATGCATTCATTCTCTCTCGAATTCTCGGATCGACCTGGTGCCGCGCGAGAGTTCACATACCCAGCCGAAGCTCCTCTACCTCATGACCCTAACCTTACGCTCCCGCTCCCGATACCAGCGCTCGAACCGTCTTTGGCTACGCCAGCGCACTGCTCTATCTTTTCATTGTGTACATTGCCGAGCGGAAGCACAGATGGTCGCATAATATCAGCTGGAATACGTATCCGCTGTTACTGTTCGAACTTGTTCCGAAAGACGGTGGTCAATTCGATCAGATTGTGTAAAAACTGTTTTCGGTGCAATACAGTGACGCCTCAATGATATGACCTATCTCCCATCATCATCGGAAACATCAGCGTGTGCCAATGTACGTTATTTTCTGATACCTACTCCGCAAGACGTTGTCGAGAATTCGTTCGGGAGAATTTAGACAAGTTAATGAGTTGCTGAGTACGTGTCATGTGTTATGTATACGATGGGGGTAACGTGATGTATATGGGCTTTAAGACGGAACTATAGACAACTAATATTCGTGGAGGATCAACGAAAAGGAGAATGGCCATCTGGGACGGAGACCCGAACCTTCTCTCCATAAAATAAGGTCAAGTTGTAATGAGCGAATGAGAGATATGCAACATCCAAAAAAGAGAAGAAAAATGAGCCATGCATGAGTTCAATTCATGCATACCCACTCCTCCCGCTCAAGTTCCCAATGCGCCCCCGTAGGAAAGACGACGCAGCGTAGTGCTAATCCCAGCGGAGGTCGTGTCCACAGCGCAAGACGCGACGGACCTTCGTCCGCAATAGTAGCTTCGGTCAGCAGAGAAACCCGCAGACGGAGCGTTACGAAGCGCCTGCACGTTCGGCAATAGCGAGCTGACTTGCTTGTACAGCGCTTGGTGCGAGACCTAACTTGCAGTGGTACCGATCAGTCAAAGCCAGAGCTGAGCCGGGCAGCCGACGCATACCTCATCGAAAGTGCCCTCGAGAGACAGATCTAGCACCGCGCGTATTTCCCAGCGCGCACAATAACTGCCCGCGCGTGCGCATTCCACATCCGGCGCGAGTACGAGTCCGAGTTCCTTTAGTGCGCCGAGCGCACCAAACAGTGTCGCGGGATGCAAGCTGCCGTACTGCGCACTGGCGATGCGTACTAGCGTCACGCAGCGCAGCAGACGGCCGCGAGCGAGCGAGCGAGCGCAGCGGCGAGGCCATGACTGCTGTCGAGAATGGCAAGGCATGGCACCACGGCGGAGGGAACATCCTGTGCTGCGGGGGGCACGCCGATGGAGTGGGATAGCCCCAGGTGCGTGAGACGCAGGCAGGCGGACACGGCGAGAAAACCATCATGCATAGGGAAGTGGATCAGCGAGTAGGGTCAGGTGCGTGAGCGTGCCCAGCGCTGCAGCGAGTGGGTTCGTGTCGAAGGTCATCAGCGTTAGCGCCGAGAGAGCGCGCATAGACTGGAGTGCCAGGGCCAGTGCGAGGAAGACAGATGGGTCATGCGCGGGCGGGTAGACGCGCGCAACGCGAGGGTCGTGCGCCTGCTAGCCGCGCGACGCACGTGTCTGCGTCATCAGCGGATAAATCGAGCGTGCGGTAGGGAGCGAGTTGCATGGCAGCGCTGAAGCACTTCGAGACGCGTGCAAGGACGGGCAACCAGAAGTGTGAGACGTGCGCAAGGACAAATGATAGCGGGATCGGGGGCTCGCGTGCCGGCGGCAGTGCAGGTGCGGGCGCAGACTCGGTCGGGGAGTGCAGGAATACGGGTGAGCTGAGTGCGGGCGTGGTGGGATGCGTCTGGGAGGAGGATCGTGCGCTGGGTGGGGACAATATATGTTGGTATGCTCGGGAACATCTCGGACATGCGCGGGAAGGAAGGTGAGACAGGCGAATCGGTGCAGGCCTTGTCCAGCTCGGAGATAATGCTAGCACGTCGCCCGATGCCGCTGGGAGGACAGATATCTGGAGATGGAGAGGGCGTCCTCGACCCATGCGAAATGTAACATGGAAGCAAGGGTGTCATCCGCCGGCGCGGTATATCGAGATGGAAGATTGAGATATCGACGATCGTGGATGGTGAATGCATGAGACTGGGCGTATTTGGGACTGCTTGAATCTACGCATAAAGGACGGGATGATGCAAGGATGAGGAGGGGGGGGAGGGGAACAGACAGGCCGCCGAAGTGGAGTGTGAATGGGTATTTTGAAGCCGTTTGCGATGATGATTTGCGATAGAAATTTAATTTAATTTCCGAGGTTCTGTGGAAGTGGCACGCCAGTGGTTGCAGAGCGTCGCGAGTGACGCATTCTCATCGATCTTGGTTCTTCGATTCTGATTCCGTCCACGTCTTAACGATCGAGCAACTCTTGCTCCCGCCGAACTGACGATCTGTCTCACCTTCGACCAAGACATTCCCGGGTTCGCGAAGTGCATGTGAAATTAGAAAATGTTGAGTTTGCGCCCCTTCACAAGCTTCGGTGCTGAGTATGAGGTGGGCTGTACTGGGAGCAAGACGTCGCCACCCTTCCAGACGCATAACCTTGTCTTCTCCAGACTCGTCTGGCTTGGACTTGACGGAGAATCTCAGTAACCCATATTTTGAAAGCGCTCGCCGGATATATAGTCAATGTATCACTGGTGTGGGTCCGATACAGCTGCGCAGAATAAATTATCATTCGATGGTGAGGGAAAACACGGTAAATGACACGAATATGTCGAGGTTCTAATGAACAAGGGCGCTGTTCTTGTGACACCAGCATTGTCTCAAGTTCGGATACAGTATGAAGGTGTCTTGATAAAATCGACAAATATTCCTGCGGAACTACAGTACATCAATTCTGCTCAGACGTAATGGTAGGTCCTATATACCTTTCAAATGAATGACTCTGTTCGTGATTCGGTCAGCCTACGCTCGAGAGGAAGCTGTTCGACTAACTGAGCTTGATCGTCCATATCATCAGTTGCAGATCGTGAATCCGAATCCATCCCAAGATATGAGAAATTTGGTTTTTTAAGCTTGAACGCTGTGTGAAGAACTATGATGAAGCAAAGATGTACGAGCAAGTGTACGAGTGATGGATCATGATGGGAGTTGACCCGAAAACGCAAGAAAATCGTAAGACAGACGCACGTGTGAAGCAGAGCCGTTCAACGGAACGGCTCTGTTCCTAGGCCTACTTTCTTGTCCATGACAATTCTCGTGTCTTATCTTCAATTCTCCAATGATACGTTGTAGCCGACCACGCTGTTTGGCTCTCAAATATTCCTGGTGCTGACGCGCTGATGCTCTGACCTTTTTCATCTCATTTATCATGGGAAAGACAGTCAGCTCGACAACGTCACCCTCAATTATCCTCTCTTGGACAGAGCTGTCATTTGTTTCTTCACGGCTTCTCATTCATAATGACGTCCTGCCATCTCCAACTTACACTTCTAGTCCATACCCGATGAAGACTACGCCGTTTGTCTTGACCCGTGCCCATTGGCATTTCTCCCAAGCGCCCCTAGGACCAACGCTCCGCCTCTTCTTACAACCCTCTCATTTATACTAGTTCATCGCGGAAGAAACGGTCAGAAAAACATTTTTCATCGCGCAGGACAATGTGACCAACATTGCGCTGGCGCAGATTTCAAAAAGGATCCAGGCACGGTGCACCTGCCTCATCACGATGTCCGCAGCACAGGTGCTCCGTGTCCATCCCGTCCATCTTACTCACCGACCTGTCCACCGACCCATTCCGTCCAGTCTTCGCCGCTTGGCCCACTGCACGAAGACGCGATAATGACGCCTGAGCCGACGCTTTCGTCCCTTGCGTGGCTAGCAGCATCCGCCACTATGTACGACATCCCGTCCGCCGTGTCGGAGCAAGCCTCCGTCAGGAGCAGCAATATGAAAGAGTACTACATCTGCCCGCTCCCTACCTAGGTCATCGACGCGGCCCACGTTTTTTCCACTCGTGCACGATACGCACGATCCAGTCGGGGCCACAGCCAGCTGGCCGAGGAGGAGAGGTGCGAAGTAGAGGGTAACCGGCTCGTGTTCGTGCTCGAGGTCAGTACGTAGCCATCTGTCTCTACCCCCTTAAAGCTTCTAACATTCTTTGGTAGACCCGGTACCGCGCGAGAATACTTAGGCGTTCTCTGAAGGACCGCGCCCCATGACCCCAATGATGCCCTTCCCCTATGTGGGCCAGGACCGACCTCTCCTTTGGTACCGCACTGGCGATCTCCTCCGTCTTTTCGAGGTGCACAAGACTAGGTGGGGCGCAGCGCTTCATTGTTGGGCCTCGTCGGCCTCCCGAAGGTGGGTCACTTTCTTTTTTTCGTGCCCGCTTGATGGTGACTATCGTTAAGACACGGGAAGGTGCGTTCCGTGGCATCCCAGCCAGTGGCACGCACGAAGGAGTTAAATATATTTAGCTCGAGCGCGTCCTACGGATAGTCGACTTTCTTGGTGTTATCATTGACGGAATATAGGGACAAAAAGTGGTCTTCCGTGCAATGTGGTCAGAACGGACGACATCGACGACCCCATCTCCGATGATGCGTTCCGTTCTCTCCTTCACCTCTCAGCTCCACTCCAACAGTTTCCGCCACATGTCATGGAGATTCTCTTCTCACGCAAGCTGAAGAGCTGAAAATAAAGTCGCTCTCCTTCCAATCCTCCTTTGTTTCCTTCATTAGCCCATGCATTACACCTCCGGGGGGTTGAGTCTTGACCATCGCGTCTTCGTGTATGCGGGCATGCTTGAGAGTGGGCAATGGCGCGAACTTGGAGTTTCGGGCCCGAAAGCGGAGGCGGCGTTGACGTCGATGGAGTCGTGCCAGTACAGAAACTGAAGTGGAAACGGCATCGTATTCGTGTTCTCAAGAACGTGACTAACTAGCCCAAGGTAGAGGAGATGGTATGGTAGAAGGGGTAAAGTAAAAAGGAAGTGTCATTAGTTGGTGAAACGAGATCATACACAAGATGAAAGATGCGGTGGTGAAACACGACGGTGATGAGGCGTAACGCGTAACGAACGAAGGCGAATCGGTACTCACAAAGGGAATTGTATGAGAACAAAGAGGTTGTATTCTACGGGGATCAGCACCGAGGCGAAGACCAGCAAAAATCAAGTCAGAAAAGTAAAAACAAAAACATCATGGCTGCGTCTTCGCTATAGACAGCGAGTTCGAGATCCCGAAACTATCGGCGGAGTGGACAAAGGTCCATGATCAGGCGACAAGTAGTATCATGGCTCGCTGCATTTGAAGTTGACGACGGCTGAACTCGCTCTCCCTCAGAACTGGATCTTTGGAATTCGACGACCGGGTCATTGCTTGTGCATCGGAGCGGTGTTTAGGAAAGTAAGAGTTGCAATTCGCATGGACGGGTCAAGTGTAATCTTGTCGGTAGTGAGATCAGACTCGCAGATCAAAAGTCGGAACACGTACCCTTTTATCCCCGGTAAACAATGGGGCTCTCCATTCTCTCTCAGACTCGTTGTAGGATGGATGTCTTTCCAGTGTTTGCCCTTCCTACAATAAGGACTCGGCACTGGAACAGCTGGAACATTGGAATTCGACGGCAGGGCTGTTGGGTGTGCATCGGAGCGACCGAAAAAGCAAGACTTGCAGATCGATTTGACCCCGCCCTCGATCGATCATCGATCATCGACGGTTTCGCACGGTTCACTTTCCTTATACAGCCACCAGAATGCTCGATGCAGGTAACACCCAAGGTCAATCTCAGGTTTCTTCGTCTTACCTATTTGTTCCACCAGTGGACCGAGTATGTAGCTTACCGTCTCCACCAGGGTACAGTACATCCAATAGCAATGTTTGGGTCAGGCCTACAACCTCCACCTTCTCATCAGGTTCGATGTCATGCGTCGCGTTCCTTTTGCTCTTCGCATTCCGCTCATTCCGCTATCTGGTCGCAACACAAGATCCCATCTGAGAGCTGATGAAAGTATGCCAGCTCAGCGCTTAGCGGCATTACCATTGTCATGGCCTTGTCGCTAACGTCTTCCCACCGAACGTTGGAGTTACTAACAACTTGGGGACGGAAGCAGACCAGGATGTCCGTTCCCTGCGCCGCGAACTGGGTACACTGAAGGAGGACTACGCAGACCTCCAGGACAAACTTGACATGCTCTCGCACTCCACATCCCGGAAGCTCGCCGCACAAGCCGCGGAGCTCACCTCCCGCGAGTGCCAAGTCGACTCCCCCTCCGCACAGCGCCGAGGTGCGTCTGCAATCAGCGTTCGACACCCAGGCGAAGCAGAAGAGTGCAGCTGGTTCGTGCTGCGCGCCGAGCTCACGCGCCAGTAGAACACTCGCTACAGCTGGATGTGACACATATACGTGCGATGGCAGAGCTATGCTCCCTGATTGAGCCTTACACGGCCATCGAGGTGCTGCTTGAGCAGAACTACACGCTCAAACGGTGGGCGTGGACGAGCTGCGCGAGACGGTGGTACGCCTTGACACGGGAGTGCAGGCAGTGCGTGCCGAGTGCGAGGCGTGGTGCGTCATCCTTCTCCACTCCTATTTCTAACTTTCTGATGCGGACTAGGGCTGCGCACACCGCAGCCCCGGAAACGCCTGCCACACCCTTATCTCTACCACGCAGAGCCTTCTGCGCTGCGCCTCTAGCATGCGCGCCTCTTCCAGGAACAGCGCGACGACCTCGACCCCACCTATGCGCTACCCTTCCCTGATTCCCGTCCTTCCGCTCTGGAAGAAAAGGAAGAGGAAGCAGAGAGGGACAGAGAGAAGATCGAGGAGCTCGAGGCTCGAGCAAACACTCTGTTGTCGCGACCTCTCTGCGAGAACCCCGCATAGAACTGGGACCGATCTGTGACAGGCTGCGCTCGACCGGCTCAAATCTGAGAACGCCGCGCTCCTCCAGCGCCTCTCCGCACGCGCCCACCAACCCCCACAACTCGGATGCAAATGCCGAGGAGCAGCTAGTGCCGTGCGCGAGCTGGGCGGCAGTCTGCGAGGAAAAGGCGCAGCTGGAGGCGGAGCTCAAGCAGCGCGATAAGCGCATGCTCCGCTTGCGGCAGGTGTTCGCGGGAAAGACGGCCGAGTTCCGCGAGGCGCTCTCGGCGATCCTCGGCGTCAAGCTCGCTTTCTACGATAATGGACAGGTGCGCGTCACGTCGCAGTACGACCTCGGCGCTGCGTTTATCTTTCAGCCTGCGCAGAAGGACGGAAGCGGAGGAGGAGCACGCATGCAGCTCGTCGCGCAGGAGCTGCCGCAGCTGATGCGGAACTGGGTCGAGATCGAGCAAAGCATACCGTGCTTCTTGGCGAGCGTCACGCTCGAGTGCTACGACAAGTGGAAGCGCGAGCAGCAAAATGGGCGGAAGCGTGACTGAATAAGTGGCTGATCCGGTTTATTTAGTTGTGCTTGTGTAATTTTGTTCGAGGTGAAAGAGCTCTCATTTAGTTCTGTGTGATTTTGTTTGGCTGGGATGGTGTTTCCTCGATCCTTGACACTCTCGGCATTGAATCCCCTGGGACCGACCAGCACGCAGATAAGTGAAGAGCAGATAGCAAATGGTATTATGTAGAAAAAAGACGGTGTGCGTTTGGAAATATAGCAAAGATCTGTGCAAACAGTCTATCGATTCGCTCTAGATTGTCAGGTATCGTTCACTCGGTGTCCATGCGCGCACGCTTGGTCCCGTTCGCCTTGCCGTTCTCGTGCGCCCCATCAGTGGTGGCGGCAAAGTAATCGAGTTTCGCAAGCGGGTCCGCGCGGATGGTCTTGCTCCTCCTTCCAGTTCGCGGGACACACCTCGCCGTGCGCATCCTTCGAATTGCCGCGCCACGTCAGCACGCCATCCGCCAACGACGAAGAAAAAATATACTTCCAGAGAACTGGAACGCCTGCACGAGACGCAACGCCTCGTCGACGGACCGTCCGATGGGCGGGTCGTTCATTGTGATCTGTCTACGAGACAGGTATCACCATCAGGTCAGTCGTCGTCAACCCCGTGTAGGGAGAGAGCCGTACCTAAGTATACCCTTGGGGTCGACGAGGTAGCTCGCGCGGAACGTGATGCCTTTGTTTTCAATCAGACACCCGTAATCACGCGCTATGCGCATGTTGCGGTCTGCGAGCAGCGGAATGCGCAGGTCGGGCCCGAGCCCGCCAGCACTGCGCGCTTGCTGCGCCCACGCGTAGTGGGAGTACTCCGAGTCGGTCGATATGGCTGCTACGTGTACGCGTAATCAATGAGTCCATTCGTGATTGAGCGGTATTGAGCGCGAGAGAGGGCGTACCGAGCACCGTAGTGTTGAGGCAAGAAAGTTCGAGGAGCGCGTCGTTGAATGAGAGAATTTCGGTTGGGCAGACAAAGGTGGAGTCACTACAGCCAGATGAAAAGAAGAAGAAAAATTAGCGTGAGTGGGACAAGACGTGTAAAGATCTTGGGACGTGTGTACAGGGGGTAGAACATGAGAACGCGTAAATAATTACCATTGACCGAGATAGTCTGCCAGTGAGACCTCCTTGAAAGAACCATCTATGAGAGCAGTGCCGCTGAGCGCTGAACACCGGTGGGAGACATCTTTGTCGTTCAAAGTAGAAAAGGCGGGAAGTGTTCAAAGGTGGTCCAGTGGTGGTCCTCTGATTTATGACGGGGTGTCCGGCCGCCGTAGCCCCGCGACGCGTTTCTTTGGACTTGTTTGAATCCCCTTCAATAGGCAAGCGAATACCCGTGTTAGGCGTTCCAAAGTGGTGACAGTACGCATCTCGTGAAACCTCGAGTTGGGTGTACATGTATGCGGAGGTAACAAGGCATCGTCGGCGAAAGCGGGGCTTGGGCCATGCCATCTGTCTCCCTCTGGTCTGCACTTGAAACCTGCACACTGTTATCATTGGATATCTTCAGTTCAAGTTGGTCTCGCTGCCCCGAGTTGAGATATCATTGTCTCCACCCAGAGTACGACCACCGGTGCTCAGCCTCCATGTGAGAGCGTGCATTCTTGATAACATCACTGTCGTGATGGTCTGGTCGTAAGAAACCTCAAACCAAATGATGGAACCACGTCCTTACAACCCTCGCACGCTCGCGAAGAGGAGGGCGGGCCAGTTACTCACAGCACCGCCCACCCAGGCTGATCCGAGCATGGCGCTCACGAGCATGCTGCTCATGGGCAAGATCAACTTCGACACACTCCGTGCGCCTTTAGGCATACGTCTATCTGCACCTCTTCTGCTGTCCCTTCTCCAGCCCCATTTAAACTCGTCTGACTGGACTTTTCGAAACAGAGCTTCGCAGAGATCGCATGATCCAACGAGGTGCATCTCGCGCGGCTCCATGGCTCCGACCCCAAAAAGGTCGCCAGGCTTGACCACATATTCGAGCAGCCATTACCACATGGGTCTGGCGGGAAACGCACTCCACGCCACCACCATGTGTGCTGCATGTGTATTTACTTCTACGACCGCCGCGACCTCTGCTAGAGGCCGCTGGGAGAGCGACAGATGAAGCGCGAGCAGACGAATGGACATGGAAGTGGTCTAAGACATCCGGTTCATACATGGCTCAACTAGTACGATTCCTGGACCATTCGGCAGTAGATGCATTTATCCATCCTTGTCAACTGCGCTATAAAAACAAACTTGCACGGGAATATTGGTTCCCAGAACAGTGTAAACCAACGATCTTTTCTATGGAAACGTGACTTCGACCGAAGACTGAGACGGAACTAAAAGCTTGACGAGACATTTTCATAACAGATGCAAGAACAAACGTACCAGATCAATAGCCATAATAAAGCTCGCAAACGACTCGTCAGAGAGCACTTGAGAAGGTGCAGTAAGGCGTTGTCGGATATTCGAGTCAATATTTCCCTTGCGATAGTCAACCTCGGCGTGGGTTAAAGCCGATTCCGCTGACATGTTTGAGTGACGTAAGAAGGTGGCTTCCTTCAAGATAAGGATAACAGCTGCAACAAGCATTAAATACACCATAAAAACGGTAAAGGGAAGTACCAAAGATCAAATGATAACCGCCAAGACTGGTGGGGGTGAGCTAAAGAGATAAATATGGTAAGCAAGGGACAAATGACAATGATACAAGCAAACACATTTTGAATGGTTGGAAACGACATAATCTGGTCGACCTTACGAAGAAGTGAGATGGTCGGTTGAGTAAACGTATGGGAAAGAACTTACAAACTGAAAAACCAAATGTGAACAAATCGTTAACAAGCTGGAAAGGAGAGAATCCACGCACGCGCTAGTAGGAAAAAGATGAGTCCGTTCAATGGAGAGTAACATGTGTGATCGACGAGAAAGAAAACGCGGCAAGGTAAAGAGAAACTTACACCCTGAATGGCCGAGACAGACGACGTCAGCAGGCGTCAAATACAGCGAGCCACGGCAGCCACTCACGAACTGGAGAGCCAAGGACAGGCGTCGTCAGCAGGCTTCAAACACAGCGAGCCACGGCAGCCACTCACCCGCTGGAGAGCCGAGGACAAGCGTCGTCAGCAGGCTTCAAACACAGCGAGCCACACCAGCCACTCACAACTGGAGAGCCGAGGACAGCGTCGTCAGCAGGCTTCAAACACAGCGAGCCACGGCAGCCACTCACACTGGAGAGCCGAGGACAGCGTCGTCAGCAGGCTTCAAACACAGCGAGCCACGCAGCCACTCACCCTGGAGAGCCGAGGACAGCGTCGTCAGCAGGCTTCAAACACAGCGAGCCACGCAGCCACTCACGGACTGGAGAGCCGAGGACAGGCGTCGTCAGCAGGCTTCAAACACAGCGAGCCACGCGCAGCCACTCAGACTGGAGAGCCGAGGACAGCCGTCGTCAGCAGGCTTCAAACACAGCGAGCCACGCAGCCACTCACAACTGGAGAGCCGAGGACAGCGTCGTCAGCAGGCTTCAAACACAGCGAGCCACGGCAGCCACTCACGGCTGGAGAGCCGAGGACAGGCGTCGTCAGCAGGCTTCAAACACAGCGAGCCACGGCAGCCACTCACCGACTGGAGAGCCGAGGACAGCCGTCGTCAGCAGGCTTCAAACACAGCGAGCCACGGCAGCCACTCACGGACTGGAGAGCCGAGGACAGCCGTCGTCAGCAGGCTTCAAACACAGCGAGCCACCGCAGCCACTCACCAACTGGAGAGCCGAGGACAGCCGTCGTCAGCAGGCTTCAAACACAGCGAGCCACGGCAGCCACTCACTTCCTGGAGAGCCGAGGACAGCCGTCGTCAGCAGGCTTCAAACACAGCGAGCCACGGCAGCCACTCACGAACTGGAGAGCCGAGGACAGCCGTCGTCAGCAGGCTTCAAACACAGCGAGCCACGGCAGCCACTCACAGACTGGAGAGCCGAGGACAGCCGTCGTCAGCAGGCTTCAAACACAGCGAGCCACGGCAGCCACTCACTCACCTGGAGAGCCGAGGACAGCCGTCGTCAGCAGGCTTCAAACACAGCGAGCCACGGCAGCCACTCACTTCCTGGAGAGCCGAGGACAGCCGTCGTCAGCAGGCTTCAAACACAGCGAGCCACGGCAGCCACTCACCAACTGGAGAGCCGAGGACAGCCGTCGTCAGCAGGCTTCAAACACAGCGAGCCACGGCAGCCACTCACTTCCTGGAGAGCCGAGGACAGCGTCGTCAGCAGGCTTCAAACACAGCGAGCCACGGCAGCCACTCACCTGGAGAGCCGAGGACAGCGTCGTCAGCAGGCTTCAAACACAGCGAGCCACGGCAGCCACTCACCCTGGAGAGCCGAGGACAGCCGTCGTCAGCAGGCTTCAAACACAGCGAGCCAGGCAGCCACTCACAACTGGAGAGCCGAGGACAGCCGTCGTCAGCAGGCTTCAAACACAGCGAGCCACGGCAGCCACTCACTTCCTGGAGAGCCGAGGACAGCCGTCGTCAGCAGGCTTCAAACACAGCGAGCCACGGCAGCCACTCACCTGGAGAGCCGAGGACCGTCGTCAGCAGTGTTGAAACGCAGCGGGACGGTAGCTGCTTACAAACTGGATCGCAGTGCAAGGTCAGGTCAGTCGATCTCAAAACGCGACTAAGAGCGACACTCACCCACTACGAGTCGGGCGGCATCAACCATCATGAGCCATGCATCGCAATTTAAGACTTTATTAACTTACCCAGATGTATGGAAACGGGAAAAGACATTCCCGCACAATATCTTTGACGTCCATGCCAGTGCGAGGACGGACACTGCGATGCTAGTTGTCATCGTCGCGCACTTCGCCCCTTTCAATTGGCGCACTCACCGCTTCAAAGCTCTTTTAACACTCAATTCTAAATGTCCCCTCTGCACAGCCAAAAGCATTAATCCGACGATGTCGTCATTCAAAGCCGCAGCCGTCATCTCAATAAGCTTATCGCAGCCCACCCTTTGCTTGTGCATTTCTGCCGAAAAGCATTAGCACCTAACTCCGCTATTTGCCTCTCAACCTACGTTCTAATCGCACG
Organism: Lactarius deliciosus; assembly: GCA_021525775.1. Classification (NCBI taxonomy): domain Eukaryota; kingdom Fungi; phylum Basidiomycota; class Agaricomycetes; order Russulales; family Russulaceae; genus Lactarius; species Lactarius deliciosus. The sequence continues at coordinate 304,444 of JAKELK010000030.1, read as the reverse complement.
AATCTGACATCATCACCAAGGGGACTTACATAGTGCTCTTGAAATTGCTTCTCCTCCACATCAAGTACATCGTCATCTGGGCTTCCAAAATCCTCCACGTGGATTCGGACATTTCGCCGAAATTGATCGTACTTTGTAAACACAGCAATCACAGGGACTGAACATTATTTGTTAAACAAAGTCACGAATCTCCGTAATGACGCACCATTCCGTTCAGGACAGATGTCATTGAAATATTTAAGATCGAGCTCTGGTCGCTGGTTGTCCATTGGCACGCAGTACCTCAAAATATGTACCGTCAGTTGTCGTAATCGCGAACACTCAGGAAATCCAACCATATCGCATGTAATCTGTCTCGCAGTCGCCCTTTCTCCGCACTTGCGTTCGAATGAATTCGCGCAAAATGTCGAGTTCCCCTGCGCTACCTGACTCGATCCCTCGAGAGTCATGGAAAACATAGCCCCTGATGATTGGAAAACACGACTTCGTCGTAGATCCTGTGCTCGCCTCGCTAGCTACAGTTTAGAGGCAACCCGAAGAGAAGTACCACTGTCACTTACATCCATGGATGGGTCGAGTTTAACCTGGTCGCAGTGAGATCAGAATCGCAGACAAAAGGTTGGACTACGTACCGCTCCCCTCCCCGGTAAATGACGGGGCTCTCTGTCGTTTCGCAGATTCTCTTGAGGATCGATGTCTTTCCTGCGTTCGCCCTTCCTATTATGAGCACTCGAAACCGGACTTCTGGAATTCGACGACGCGGCTGCTGGGTATTAATTGGAGCGATGGTGTTTGTGGAGGCGGTCTGAGAGCCAAAAACGCGAGTGACGTCTTCCGGCTATAGGAAGAATTCGACGGCTTTCTGGCACCAGAGAACAACCAAAGACTCACGGATTTAGATTTCCTGTACACAAAGGTCACGGTAACGCGATGGTTGCTATCTGTGAAGCCGCTCAGCAAGAAGTGGACTGTACTGGGCACAAGACATCACCACCTTCCAGACGGACAACCTTGTCGTCTCCGAACTTGTATGGCTTAAACTCGACCGAAACCTCAGCAACCCTTTTTTTTAAAAAGCCCTCGCTGGATAGTCAACGTAGCACTTGTGTGGGTTTTAAGATAGCTACGAATAAATTAGCATTCGACGGTGAGTAGCAAACACGGCCAATAAACGAACATGTTGAGGTTCCAACGAACGAGAGCGCCGTTCTTGAATTTGTCAGACTTGCGTGTAGCGCCAGCATCGTACCTTGAACACGAGCTCGAGATCGGATGTAGGACGTGTCTCGATAAAATCGACAGATATTTCTACGTAACTATATTAATTCCTATCAGAAACAATGATAGGTCCTGTATACCTTTCAAATGAATAACTCTGTTCGTGGATCGATCAGCTTATGCTCGAGAGGAAGCTGTTCGACTAACTCAGGTTGATCGCCCGTATCAGTTACAGATCGTGAATTTGATTCCATCCCCAGATATTATAAATTTGGTTGTTTAAGCTTGAGTGGTGTGTGAAGAACTCTGATGAAGCCGATGGATGTACGAGCGACGGATGAGGGTGAGACCCACAAGTACAGCCGTGAGACAAGCACAGCAGCATTGCGTAACTTGCCACGTGACTTTCTCAACCTGTTTGTTGGAACTCCCGTCAAGTCTCTGATGACATGGGGTAGTTGACCTCACCGATTGGCTCGAACTTGTGGCCGTCACGGTTGGCGTTTCTCTCAAAAATACAATCTTTCTCATCCCTCTTGATTACCCCAATTCCGAGTCATCAGAAACAGTCAGCCCGACCAAGAGCCCGACAACACCTCCTCTGATCACCCTTGTGACCTTCCCAACAACGACACACCAAGCCTATCCTTCAAATGAAGTAAGTATCCAATATTTCCGCCCAGGACGTCTGTCTGGTTCAGAGCTCAGGAAAGGGCCCAGGTGCCCGCCTGCTTGGTCTCAGAGCCAACGACGCGGGGGAAGAGCACACCATCTTGCTCGCCTGACCAAGCCCATGATCCGTCTCACCCATTCTCCTCTGCGGGACGTGAGCGACGGTGTTGTCTGGGCCCTCTACCCAACTGGGTGCCGCGGCCGGCTTGTCGAGGAGGACGTGCGCGGGCACGATGCGGAGGGCCAAGCGGTCCTGTGTAGCTTCGCGTTCGCACTCAACGAGATCGGGGCGTGCTTTCCGCCCCTTCTCTCACATACCCGACTGACGCACCTTCCTCCGCACCACTACCCCAACGATTCGGTCCCGATCCCTGGTATCAGTGCCTTTGGCACCAGCGTTCTCTTCCGCATTCTCATGGTGTACAAGCCGCGCGGGGATGCAGTCGGTCGCATTATATCAACTGAAATGCGCATTCACTGTCACTGTTTAAATCGAACTTTCGAAAAGTGGTGGTCGACTCAATTAGGTTGGCTGAAATCAACTTATGGTGCAGTAGAGTAACGTCTCTCAATGTAATCTACTTATCTTCAACCGGAAATACCAGTGTGTGCAAATGTGTATTTTTCTGATACATGCTCGCTGCAAGTTCGTCGTGAATTCGATTATATTGTACTTGGCCAATACATAGTGCAGCTCTTCTCAAGAGGAGCGAAGCGCGCGATCGGAAAGAGTTTAGACAAGCTGATGAGTTGCTTAGTACGTGTCGTGTTATATACACGGCGGAGTAACGTGATGAATATGAGCTTTACGACGGAACTATAGACAGCTATAATGCGAGGATATCGGGTAGCGATCGTGCAGGATCAACGAAAAGGAGAGTGGCCGTTTGGATGGAGACCCGAATCCTTCTCTCCGTAGAAAGAAAGGTAAAGTCGTAATGAGTGTGACGATCGAATGAGAGAGATATGTACATAAAGAAAACATCCAAAAGAGAGAAGAAAAATGAGCATGCACGAGTTCAGTTCACGCGTACCCATTCCCCCCGCTCAAGTTCCCAATGCGCCCCCGAAGGAAACACGACGTAGCGTAATGCCGATCCCAGTGGAGGGCGTGTCCATAGCGCGAGACGCGACAGGCCTTCTTCCGCCTTCGCAGCCTCGGTCGGTAGTGAAGTCCGCAGGCGGAGCGTACGGAGCGCCTGCACGTTCGGTAATAGGGAACCAACTTGCTTGTACAGCGCTTGAAGCGAGACCTAGTACTAATCAGTCAGAGAAAGAGCCGGGGGAGGGCAGCCGACGCGTACCTCATCTGAAGTCCCGTCCAGACTCAGTTCGAGCGCCTCGAGCCCCGCGCCAGTATTCCCCAGGGCGCCCAATAACCGCCCACGCGTACGCACGTCCACGTCGGGCGCGAGCACGAGTCCGAGCTCTTTCAGCGCGCCGCCGAGCGCGCTAAACAAGGCCGCGGGGCGCAGGCCATCATACAGCGTGCTCGCAATGTGTAGCGTCACGCGGCGGAGCGGACGACCAGGAGCAAGCGCGGCTGCGAGGCCAGGACTGCTATCGAGCACGGCAAGGCGCGGGACGGCAGCTGACGGGACGTCCTGCGCTGCGGGGGGCACGCCGACAAAGTGGGGTAGAGCTAGGTGGGTGAGATGCGCACGCGCGGGTGCGGCGAGAAAACCGTCGAAGAACGCGTAGGGAAGCGTGTCTGCGAGCAGCGTTAGGTGCGTGAGCGTGCCGGGCGCCGCGGCGAGCAGCTCCGCGTCGAAGGCTGGTAGCGTCAGCGCCGACAGCGCGCGCATAGAGCGGAGCGCCAACGCCAGCGCGAGTACGAAAGACGGGCCGTGCGCAGGCGGGTATGCGCGCAGCGTCAGCGTCGTCACGAGTGCCGCGAGATGCGGTGCGCCTGCTAGCCGCGCGACGCACGCGTCAGCGTCGTCTGCGGACAGCTCGAGCGTGCGGTAGAGCGCCGAGCTGCGCGGCGGCGCTGAAGCGCTTCGAGACGCGGGCAAGGACGGGCAGCCAGCGAGCGCGGAACGTGCGCCAAGACGAATGAAAGTGGGATTGGAGGGCTCTGGCGCGCCTGTTGTCGGGCGAGCCGTGGCGTGCGAGGCTCGAATACCTGTGGAGAAGTCACTATGATGCGCTGGGGCGGTGGTGGTGGTGGTGCTTGCGTGGACTCGGTCGGGGAGTGCAGGAATGCGGGTGAGCTGAGTGTGCGGGCGCGGGTGGGGTGCGTCTGGAAGGAAGACCGTGCGCTGGGTGGGACGATGTATGTTGGTACGCTTGGGAACATCTCGGACATGCGCGGGAAGGTTGGTGAGACAGGCGAATCGGTGCAGGCAACGTCCAGCTCGGAGATAATGCTAGCACGTCGCCCGAGACCGCTGGGAGGACGGATATCTGAAGATGCAGGCGATGGCGAGCGGCTAGGAGAGCGGGGCCATGGGACACTGGAGATGTGGGAAATAGGCCTTGGAGGAGGGGCGTCCTCGACCCCTGCGAAAATGTAACAAGGAAGTAAAGGTTGTCATCCGCCGGCGCAGGGATATCGAGATCGAGGATTGAGATGTCGACGAGATCGTAGATGGTGAATGCACGAGACTGGGCGTGTCTTTAATGTCGAGATTTTGGGACTGCTTGAACCTACGCATGAAGGACGGCATGGTGCAAGGAGGAGGAAGAGGGAGTCGTGGGGGGGAAAAGGGAACAGATAGGCCAGAAGCAAGACCGTCCAAGTGGAGTGCGAATGAGCATTTTGAAGCCGTGTGCAAGATGGTGATTTGCAATAGAAGATAATATTTAATTTCCGAGGTTCTACGGAGATGGGTGGTCATGCCAGTGGCTGCACTAGTACACGCATTCACGCCGATCTTGGTCCTTCGATTCTGATTCCGTCCACGTCTTGATGATCGAGCAGCCCTTCCTCCCGCCGGATTGACGATCTTCTGTGTCCCCACCTTTGACCGAGACATTCCCAGGTTCGGTGAAGGGCATGTGAAATTAGAGAAATGTTGAGTTTGGGCACCCTTCACACGGGCGTCAATAAAACGTCGTCGTTCTGGCAACCAATTATCTGTGCGCTTTGCCCCGCGGGCTCCATGTCTAGATCCGCTTCTCTTCTCCATCGGTTCGCCAAAGCGCACAATCGCCTACATCCACTTCATATATACATATAGGTACCATGAGCGTCAGCCAGAGTCCACAAGCGTAGATATTACCGTAGTGAACCACACACATGCATTTCTTCATATTCAGTCGCTCTATTGCTCGTATACGAACACGCTCCCAGCTTCGATACTCCTGATTATTATGATTGATCACTACTGTCCAACTGTCATAAAAAAAAGCTTTTCATACAGTTATGACAGCCTACGACATCATTATTACCGTCAAACTCGGCTACGTAACGCGTTATCAACATTGAACGTCACGGCATCTTAAGATTAATCCATCAAAGCGCTTCAAGTTGCGAACGCTCCCCAGCCCCCAACATCAACCAAGCGCTTTACTGTGATTTATGGGTAAAGTAAAAACAAGCACAGATATGCTTGTGAGCAAAGCTGGGGCCAGTTCCGTTGCTGATATGGCATCATTCATGAACTAACTTAGTCACGATCGACAAGTACTGTATTCCCGACGCTGGGGTTGTGTCTTCCCTAGCCGAAGGCAACTATATTAGAACACACCATTCCATCATGTCACGCGTACGCGCGCAGAGACGAAATGACACGGTGCCGTTCGACGCTTTGCGGGCGAACGAATTACTTGGGGGAAGGTATGTCGTTGGGGCCCATACGGGGCAGTTCGTCAGATCGAGCGGTATCTGTGCGTGCGTGGCGTCGTCAGCGACCGGAACTGGTCCCCATGCCTTGGAGGGAAGGAAGACATCGCGTCGAACGGGGTTCCCGTTGCCAAGCTGCGATGCGCTGTCCACGACGAGAAAAAAAAAAAAGTTCTGTATTGGGACATTGACAGTCATCGATCAGCGAGGCTCCAAAAGCGGCCGTCGCGCTCAAGTTGATGAGCGACACTGGCAACGTGCTTCGGCTCGCTGCCCAACGCGCTAATTGTATACCGCGATCGCCTGGTGCGCGCTGACGGGTAACGGCCCAAGCTAGATCGTCAGAGCCAGTCGCAAAGCTGCAATGGATGACTAATCTGCAACCCCGGCAGAAGAGTGGAGCCAAATGCGGTCCCGACGGTGCACGTGCCCTCCCTCATTAAAGACAACGAGCCGCCGACGACGTTGCAGTACAGTACGACCCGCGGGGAAAGCCTGTCATGACCATCGGTGCACCACTCGCTACCTGCATTGTTAATCGCGACGAAGCCATGTCCCCAAGCGTGTCAGTTACCCCCACTACAGGTTGCCATGAGAAGGGGAGGCAAGGTTGAGAGGTGCATATAGCCAAGCCAGCAGAGTTGGCGGTATCTCCAAGAACGACGACTCAAGTTGTCAGGCTTTGCATCTCACAAATGGCTAGGGCTCGCGCTTACCGCCCAAGTTACCGCCCGTCTTTTCCCACCTCACCACACAGGTCCCCGTGCCTGGAAAAATAAAGGTTCAATTTATCAGAATAGCGTGGGTCGTACCCATTTTGGGAGTTCATTCGTGTCGTCGTGTCGTGGAAGATGCAATAACAACAGCTCGAGAGGACGGAACACCTGCCGTAAGGGTTGGCACGTTGGCGCTTTACAGTACTGTACGTGAGCCCGACGGGAGGAGATCGTGGTTGCTAACAAACCTTGGGCAGTCGACAAGCGCAGCATGGTGTGGTGCTGTGCACATCGAGAAAAGAAAGCGCAAGGGATACTCGTGTATGCATAAGAGCAATTTGAACTGCTCCATCTTCTCAAATTGTCGGGCTTTTTCCATCAATGGGCTCTCAATCGTGTGTATACGGTCTCCTTTTTTCGTATCACTCGACTGATTGACCATGGACTTGCCGCTAATCCCTCGGTACTCAGTAGTCAACTCGACCCATGCCCCGCCATAACCCTGCTATTTTTATTCACCCTTTCACGGCACTTCGACTCGGACACGCGGGCTCCACAGCAGCTCAAATGTTGCTGAAATCACCCCAAGAAATCAATACGGGTTCGAGGTGCGTCTCCCAGTTCTCTATGGCGCCTGCGACGACCACTGACTGGTATGACACGACCATCGCTGTAACAATCGGCGCTCTTCCAGATCAGTGCCCTCTAGAAATATTTGACTTCTCGAATGGATTTCTAAGGGCTGCCGATTCTCCCTGTATGAGGCTGGAACAAAGTGGGACACGTATGCCGACGATGGCGACGTATCATATTTGCGTCACCTCGCCGTCTCAATCTGGAACTTCTCTGTACATACGGAACGCCTGTCAGGGAGAATCTGGGCTACTGGCCGACCTATCCTATCATCGTTGACTATTTCATCTATCCTTACTACGGTGCGACATATCGAGCATCCCAATTATCTACGCCGCATCGAGATTGTCGTCACGAGCTCGCTATTGGGAAAGATGGCCATCGTGATTCAAGAGCCATTTACGGAGCTGACACGCCTTCGGCTTTCGTCGAATCAGAAAGACGGGGATATGCCTGTCCTTCCTGTTCATTCTTGGGGGGATCTGCACCACGTTTATGGGATACCTGCTTAGTCGGCATTCCATTTCCAGCACTGCCAACACTTATCTGTCGGTCAGTGACCTTGTCACCCTCAAACTCGACAAGATATCCCAGACTGGTTATATTTCACCAGAGGCAATAGTAACCAGTCTAGCCGCACCGACTAGGCTCAAAGCCCTTTCCCATTCGATTCCAATCGCCGACCTCTCGCCCTGATCGGAGACGCCCCGCTCCCCTGACGCGAGTTGTCCTTGCACCTCTCACCTTCGAATTTTGCGGTGTTTGCGAGTATTTGGATGGCGCTCGTGACCCGAATAGACGCCCCGAGCTCACTTCCTTCGAAATAAGGTATTTCAATCAACTGGTCTTTGAAATCCCCCAACTTTCCAGCCCATCAGTCGTGCGGGAAATCTCCAGGCAGCCTTCTTCGAGAGCGCGGACGTAGGTTTTGGCGGTAACAGTGTCAACGTCCGCCTTAATTATCGTCGAGAATAGCCCCGTAAAAGTTGCCTTCTCCTTGAGATCTCATGCCTGGTTTAGATTGGCTGGCTTAGATTGGCAAGTTTCCTCAATGACCCAGCTTATCATACAATGCTCTCCAACGTGCGCCAACTCTCCATCGATGAGGTCGCTTTACAACGCGGATGGCAAGACGATATGGACCATCGCGAATGGCTAGAACTCTTCCGCCCATTCATCGCTGTGGAGACGCTGCGTTTATGTCGGCGGTTGGCGGGACATGTCTCTCTTGCGCTCGAAGACATAACGGAGGCGATGGTTGCCGAGGTGTTGCCATGCCTGCACTCGCTATACTTAGAGGACTAGTCAGTGACAACCGTTGAGCCGTTCACCACTATGCGCCGGCACTGTAATCGCCGTGTAACACCTTAAGAGATTGGAAAAGGTTTCGTATTGACGACTTATTAGATTACAAGTAGTCGAATGCCATCATGTCGTCCAAACGGAAGCAAGATTTGTGTAGACCGTCATCTCCTCGCCAAAGAACACTTCATTAGTGCTTTAATGCTTAGTTGATGTGATATTAGGAACATCGACGGCGTCCCAAAACCAACATAACATAACTTCCCAGTGCTTGCATACTGTATTCGCTGCATCCGCCCAACATCAACGAACAATAAACTCTTTGATTTATGGGCATCACAAAATAATCAATAAATAAGAGACAGGAAAATGAGATGCCATGCGTAGAGGCATGACACGACACCATTCATGATCACCGCCAGCTAGTCACGATCGAAAGTATTCCCGACGCTGGGGTTATGTCCTCCCTAGCCGGAGCCGACTCTGAGATCACCTGTCCGTGCCCCATCCATTCCATTATATCAGCGCTCGGTTACGGGTGCATGCGCACGAGCAGAGGCGAAATAACTTACGGTGCCGTTCGGCTCTTTGCGGATGAACGAATACTGGAATGCGGTGTTTGGAGGAAGGTATGCTGTCGCGACCCACAGAGGGTGGTTAGTCGGATCAAGCGGTATCTGCACATGCATGGGGTTGTCAGCCACCGGAATCGGCCCCCACTCAAGGGAACACGTACGGCGTTGGTCGGATCCAAGTTTCCGAGTCCTGGTACGTTACCCACGACGAAAATGTTCTGTCGCAATAAAGTCAGCGATCAGAGACGAAACAGGGGGAGGCCTACTACCTCTCCAAAAGTGGTCGTCGCGTTCACGTTGAACAACACCGGCACTAGCCCGAGCTCCATCATGTTCGGCCCGCTCGTCCCGTAACCCAACGCAAGCCGTATGCACCGCGATCGCCTGGTGCGCGCCGACGGTGACGGTCATGCTGCCATCAGGGCCAATAGTAAAACTAGCGGCGAAATTATAAGCTAGGTCAGTTCTGCGAATCGGCGGGAGGAACGTACGCGGTCCCGGTGCACTGTACCCTCGGGGGACGACGAGCCATCGATGACATTGCAAGTACGACCCGCCGGGAAGGCCCGTCATGAACGTCGTGTTCCACGCGCTGTCTGCGTGGTTGATCGCGACGAAGCCATCCGAGCCTGTGTTTTCCACGTCCGCGTGAGTTACCAGGGGGCAAGGTTGAGAGGTCCATACCGCGTGCAAAGGCGATTTGCTGGGACGACGGGGAGACCCATCCCGTAGACCGGTGCTCTGCCAACTTGATTCCGGAATTCCGACCATGCCGGCAAGAGGTAGCCAGCGGTGTTGGCAGAGCCTGCAAAGGACGAGGGTTCAAGTTATTAGGCGTAACGACGACTCGGATGACTACGACTCGTGCTTACCACCCGTCCGCACTAGGAGAGCCGTTGCAGCTTCCCGCGCCTGGGGAGAATAATCCAAAGGTTGTGTGATTTCGATTATCAGAGAAAATAGGGACCGTACCCAGGTTGGGAGCTCCGGTATCCGTGTTAAAGAAGTTGCCGTAACTCGTGAGGACCGAAACCCTGCCGTAAGGATGGGCGCTGTACGCGAGTGAATTACGTCAGGAGCAATTTTTGGGCAGATAAGGACGAGGGTCCATACAGAGAGAAGACGGAGGCCAACGTGTATGCGTTCGAAGGTGAGTACACGTTCAGTGATCCCTTGTTCTACGCGCAGTGTCAACACTACAGAAGGCGAGGCACGACAGATCAGATTAGTTGGTCGTACCCGCTCGGTATCGTGGTTGCTGACAAACGCATTCGCACTGGACCCTGCTACCCAGCCTCGGCTATCAAGGTCCTCTAACGAGGAGATCCCACCGTCGAGACCGAGGAAAGCGTCCCTCAACGCAGAGGTATAGCGAAACCTATCGAACAAGGAGGTGATGGGTCGGGAGATAAGAACGAATTTGGATAGTCCTACTCTTGCACGTCGCCATTTCCCGTGTACAAATCTGGCGTGACAGGTTGCTCCTCACCCCAAATAACCTATTTTCATGAGCCCGACAATTATGGATCGCCATCTTGTAAGCTGAATCTCACCTCCTGTGTGACGTAAGGCTGGCTCGTCAACCTCGACAAGATATCGGCGATGTCATCAGGATCCATATCTGCGGGTGTATTGCGTCAGCGTAAAACGCCTCACAACACGAGAAGGTCTGGTACGCACGCTTGGCTGCATCCAACCGAAGACCATCGACTCCCAGAGAGATAAGATCATTCGTGTACTCCGCAAGCCGCCCGCGAACGTAGTCAGTCTCCGTTTCCAAGCTGATGCATGACGACATGTCAGCGTGGTCACAAGAGGTGGGCTGGAACCTCAACGCTCACTCTGCAAGTCCACCGAGCTCGCACGTCCATACCTCGACTTTGTTGTCAAAGTCGACGATAGTGTCGTTGGGCTCGAGGCCGCAATGATGAAAATCTTGGTCCTTATATATGCCAGGATAGTCGTAATGGGTGAAGTCTGGGGATCGCAAACGCGCAGTGAGAACCCAACGAAGGGCGATCATCGCACAACAAGGCGGCCTACGTACCGCTTCCTGCAACACCTTTCCCAGAATCATGCGCGGTCATGTGGTTCCATATAGTATCTGGGGAACATATCAACGGGTCGTAATGAGGCTAGCCCATTATATCTCGACAAACCAGCGATGACCCCGACGCCGGCTGCGTGGCAAGTGTGGATCATGTTCTCGTACTGCTCCCGGGCGCCACGCTTGGATGTGAGGATGTACGAGACAGGCTGGTAATCTGTCCACCATTCGGGTCCCTGAACATGCTCCTGCGCAGGGCTCACTGAGGGACGGTCAGCACTCGACACGTAATAAGCCTCGAATGCTCGCCTTGAACGAATCCATAACCGGCGGGGCCAAGGAAACTAGTACACTCCGCCGCGATGCTGTCCCAATCCCACTCGAACATCTGGACAATCACAGCTGGAAGGCGGGTTGTCAGCCTCCTCTCGGCCTACGCGGGTCTCGCCTACCCTTTTTCTCGAACGCAGAGCGCGCTGTATGGGGCCAGGCGTACGCGAGGGCGACGACCGAGAGGATTGAAACAAGAGAGAGAGCCATCGCGTCGAAATTGTGGCTATGAGTTGATGACTACAAAGAAAACGAGGGTATTAAAAAGACTCAGACTGGCTGCTGCCAGTCGACTTTAAACAACGCCCCGGATTGCTTCCAGAATGTGTGGCTGACAAGCCAGCCCCCCAGTGTCCCAGTGGCGCAGCCGCGACATGTTTCAATACTTTCATGCACACCTTATGATACACATTGCGTTGCTATTTTCCGATCGGAGGTAGACCAATTCAGACGAGATGAATTCGTAACCGCTCACCGGGGTTTGCTGTTAGATTCCTCTATAATATGACCTTGCATAGTAACGACGTTGTCGAAATGGATGTCCAAGCCAATTTCGCATTTGCGCCTTGGTGGTTAGGGACGAGAACATGGGGTGCCCGACAAATCAAGTTAATCAACGCTCTTCCTCAGATTGTTTGCTGGCAGTACCAGTAATCAAACTCGTAATTCCCGACACATGTCCACATGTCCGGATAAACGAGGTAGTACAGTCCGCAACCAGAGCCGCAGGTCGTATACGACTCACATCCAACCAGGGAGCGAGTCAGAAGCAGGAGTGCAACGCATATAACTGCCATGTGTTGACGAAGCTCAGAAAAAAGCGGCCCTGCAAGCGATTAAGTATCGAGAAGCTACTGGAGGCGAACCAAAGATTGGATTAACATCTGGAGCCAATTCATCTGTGCAGAGAGCGGAGACGGCACCTGATACGCCTCGGGTGGGTTGTACTCCGACCGACCTGAATGTGCATGCAATGCTGGAGACCATAGGTCCAAGGGTGACCTTCGTATTCGCGGGGCTTGACGAACGAGGTAAATGCGAAATCTGCATGCTCCTCGACGGACTCATGAGCATTGCGAGCGCGGGGCAGACAGATTTGATAAACTCGTACCATGTCGCGCCATCGGCTTCGATGTCGGGTTATTCGGAACTGTCCAGTCTTCGGACGGTAACCTCAGTGCGAGGTTGAATGGTGTTGGTCGCCGCATGCATCCATGGTCCAGTGGGCTGGAACGGGGAACACTGCTCGCTACTCATAGTACATTGAGTTGCCTCGGATACTATAAGCTCTGACTGAGCAGTCCTCCTGAAGTGATTCACAATGGTCTGGAAAGGTGCGTAGGAAAGAAACGAGATGGGGAAACGAGCTCGATACTTGCTCGATACCGTGACTTTCGTGTCATCCGTGGGAAAATATCTTTGAACCCCGCCCAACGACGCAACTGAACAAGGATATCGATCAAGATATCGATACACCGAAAAAACGTTACTGTAAAAAGGCATATAGAGTAACTTCAGACCATTACCAAGATTATTACAGTAAAACGGGGGTATCACCGTTTCCGAGAAAACACGACGACAGCTTAAGATCAGCGGTATAATGTTCAATACACTTGGCCAGCCTCAACCAGGCCTCAACCGGAACGAACGTGAATGAGCGACAAGCCACGCTACGGGTATCCTCAAGGGTATTCTAAAATAACCAATAAATTAACCAGACCGAGAAAACGAGCACAGGAATGTTATGTGCACAAGCCGAATTCCTTTCCGATAGGGCAACATTCGTGGTCAGCGCCACCACCTCACCGATTGACTGTATTCCCGATGCCGGCGTTGTGTCCTGGTTATTCGGATCCGACGCCCATACAACCTGTCCATGACCCATCGTGTTCAGTACTCCATCGCGCGTGTGTAGAGAAAAAGACGAACAGTGCCGTTAGACACTTTGCGGATGAACTTGAACTGGAACGTCGTATTCGAAGGAAGGTACGTCGTCGCAGCCCACATGGGGTAGTTTGTCGGGTCGAGCGGTATCTGCGCGTACGTATTGATGTTAGTGACCATCGCTGGTCCTCATGCCCAAGGGAAGACATACCGCGTTGGACGGATCCCAGTTTCCGAGCTGCGGCATATTCCCAATGACAAATACGTTCTGTTGGGAAAAGTGACAATAAATATGCAACCCCCGAACGATGGAACTAAGGGTTGCCCACCTCGCCATATGTAGTCGTCACGTTCGTGTGGAATAGCACTGGCACCTGTTGCACCGTTTTCAGTGTGCTCGTCCCGTTTCCCAGCGCGCCTGCATGCACTGCGATCGCCTGGCGCGAGGCGACTGTAACGGCCAATCTGCTGTCATTACTAATTGTAAAACTGCACAAAATAAATAAATAGGATTATTAGTCATTTTTTCTGTGTATCAGAAGGGAGTCCTACGCACGCAGTCCCGGTGCACACTCCGGCGACGGACGTGCCGTCGACGACGTTGCAGTATGACCCGGCAGGCAGGCCCGTCTTGAATGTCGTGTGCCATTCGCTATCCGCGTTGTTAATCGCGACGAAACCGAGAGAACCTGTGCTCCGTGCGCGTGAGTGCTCCCTTCACAAGAAGACGAGAATAACAGGTAATCCGTGAGGTTCATACCGCGAGAAAAGGCGATACGCTGGTGTGAAGGGGAAACCCAGCCTGTAAGTGGCGCGCTGCCGACTCGGTTCCGGAATCCGACCATGCCGGCAATGGCTGGCCAGCGGTGTTGGCAAAACCTGTAAAGAACGACAGTTGTCCAGGCTCAGAAGACGTTCATCCCACGATGATTGACTTGGGCGTACCACCCTTTCGTTCCGGCGTTGCCACTGCAGACTCCCATATCTAGCAAAACGGTAAAGGTGGAGGAGAGTTTATTGATCAAAAAGGCTGGTCATACCATTGTTGGGAGCTCCCGCGTCGTTGTTGTAGAAGGTGATGTAGCTCGAGAGGACAGTAGGTATACCGTAGGGGTGGGCGCTATATATGGGAGGGTTTCATCAAGAGCAGCTCTCGAACAGATAGGGATGTTGGCTAATACAGGGAGAAGACAGTGGCCAAGGTGTACGTATTTGAAGGTGAGTACGCATTGAGAGAGGCCTTGTTCTACGCAGAGTGTCAAGATTATTGAATAGGAACAAGCTATAGATTGGTCGCACCCGCTCGGTATCGTGGTTACTGACAAACACGTTTGCACCAGATTCTGCCACCCAACCTCGGTTATCAAGGTCACGTAGCGAAGATATGCCGCTGGAGAGGAATGCATCTTTCAGTGCAGAGGTATAACGGAACCTACGGGACGAGAGATAAGTCCCGAAACCACTGGCAGATGAAACTTGAAATAATCCTACTCTTGCACGTCGCCGTTTTCAGTGTACAACGCCGGTGTAACTGGTTCTCCCGCACCATATATAACCTATATATTCGATAAACAGTGACCCCTACGTAATGATAAGCAGAGCCTCACCTCCTGCGTGACATAAGGCCGGGTACTCAATCTAGTCAAAATATTGGCGATGTCTTTAGGGTCAATATCTGGAGGCATATAGCATCAACGTGGGCTTCCCAAAACGTGAGAAAATCTCGTTCGTACGCTTAGATGCGTCCAACCGTAGGCCGTCAACACCCAAAGAGATTAGGTCGTTTGTGTACGCAGCAAGCCGATGGCGGACGTGGTCCGTGCCTGTTGCCAAGCTGCCGTACGACAACCGTCAGCACTTCAGAAAATGGGCTTGAAAGTCAACGCGCACTCTGCGAGGTTAGTGAGCTGGCAGGTCCACACTTCTGTTTTGTTGTCATAGTTAACGATGTTATCTTTTGGCTCGAGACCGCAATGATGAAAGTCGTGGTGCTGGTAGATACCAGGATAGTTGTAGTGGGTGAAGTCTGGTCGCAAAAAGTTTTATAACTCAACAAAGTGATAGCAAAGTGGATGGCCACGTACTGCTTCCAAGAACGCCAGTCCCAGAATCTTCCCCGGCCATGTGATTCCATATAGTATCTGGGAAGAAATCAATGGGTCGTCACGAGGCCAGAAAGCATTTCTTCTCGACGAACCAGCTATGACCCCCACCCCAGCTGCATGACAAGCGTTGATCATATTTGCGTACTGGGCTCTCGTGCCCCGCTTGGATGTGAGAATATATGAAACCGGTTGGTAATCAGTCCACCACTCTGGACCCTGGATGTGCTCCTGTGCGGGGCTCACTGAAGGATAGTCAGCACGCTCCGCGCGGGCACACCTGTGGGCTTTGAATGGTCACCTTGAACGAACGCATAGCCTGCTGGACCCAAAAAAGTAGTACACTCCGCAGCGACGCTGTCCCAGGCCCACTCAAACATCTGGGCAATCACAGCTGAATAGCGGGTCGTAGGTATCTTCCCTACCAAGGATACTCTGAATTTGCTCACCCTTGCTAGCGGACGGGAACTTGAAGTGTGCTGTATGGGACTTGGTGTGCGCCTTTCTGACTGACGAATGTGTTGCGTGGGCCATGGCGTGTACGAGCACGACGAATGTGAGAATTGAAAGGAGTGACAATCTCATCACATCCAACTTGCTGCGGCGAGCAGCTGGTTGAGGAAGAGCGAAAGTGAGGAAACCTGAAAGGACCTGTTCGGTCCATTCGCTGGTACCGTCGATTTAAGGAATAACCAGCCGAAGTAAACCACGGATGAGCCTCCCCGGAAATGGAGGCTAATGGAAGTTGTGTCGAGACCATAAGGCTCAGGTATTTCGCCCTTCTTTTCGGTCGAGTTTGTGCTCAGTCATGGAAGTTCCTGCACTGGTCGGTTTCACATGGTGCAGCCGTGAGCTATTTCACTAGGATACTTTTTCTGTCAGAATTTTTTAAGAAATGAACCTGTTCACTCACCTTTATGGTAAAGTCTGTGCAATATATACGAGTCGAGACACCGACACAAGCAAATGTCGGAACCAATTATACCTATGGATCCAAAAAAAAAAAAAAAAAACAACCAATTATACCCGGGCCAGCTGCGTTAGCAACAAGTGCCCGTGCCCGTGCCCGCTTGCGCGTACTCATTGCCCGAGACACGAGAACCAAAAGAACGTTACCACTGGCTTCTATGCTGGGTCTTCTTCGTGGTCACAGATCTCTCCGCGCAAGTCTCCGCGTTCAAGAGAGGCAAATCCGGGTCGTTTATGTAAGGCACATTGCCGATCGATCGATCAATCAAACATCCGACTCGGAGTCTCGGACACAATCGTATCCGATTGGCGCCGAGGAAACCGCCGAGAACTCGTCTCTCCGAACTTGAATATGGCTTACCTAATACACAGCCTCCGATCTCATACGCAACGCAACTTACAAGTCAACGTTATTTAAAGACAAGAACACCCAGTTTTATCACAGGAGCGTTACGGGCGGTGATTATATAGCCCCAGACGTTTGCAACAATCGAGGAAAGAATGACCAGCCAGGTCTGTCTCGTCTTTCAAACAGATAGACCGACTCCCTTTTTGACCTTATCCCACAGGAAATGGCTTTGGAGGAACGCAAGGTAGCTGACGCAAAGATCGAAGAAGACTTATCTCTCGCCGCAGACGAACAACAACCAGAAACAGATGCCTTCCAGTGTGGCCGATGCAAACAGGTACGAATGTTCTTTGAACGGTCCTTCTTTACTCCCCGTCTTATCGCATCCTCTTATACCAGAGGAAATGTCGTTACCGCCAAGTCCAGACACGGAGCGATGACGGACCAATGCCTGTGAGTTTTCGCTCAATCTTTGGCTTCTCAATACTTGCTGCGCTGACTGTTCTATCAATAGATTTTCGTAACGTGCGTTTTTTTTTTGTATATCTCGCTGGTTCCTCATCCTCGACCTTCGTGACAGCTGCATAAACTGTAACCACAAGTGGAAGTTCTCATAGATTAACACTTCCACGCACCGTGCGCTTTAGCTTGAATCCCTTCAGTCTTAGTTTCCTCTACCTCCCTGCCCCTTCTTTATTAAATTGTACATTGCAGCAATTCAAAGACGCCCATCTGCGCCTCAACTCCTGCTCTAATCTCACTTTCAAATGTTTGCCGCACATGTAGGGTGCTTGCAGTTCCTTGCAGCTAGCTCTTCATGATGTCGACTCCCTGAGCACTCTGATTTGCCATTTAGATGGTGGAACGCGGTAAGGGTACGGGCAAATTTGGAAATCTGTTGCATTTTCACACAATTCAGAAAAGAAAGGAATTATAACCACCGTGTCATTGCATACACTTTGGTCTACCACTGTGCATTTTTTTGAAGTACTTACGATGTGCCTTGAAGCTAGAAAAGTGGTGCCCAAGGGAACACATATCGCGTTGTTCGGGTCCCAGTTTCCGAGCCACGACACGCTGCCCATGACGAAAACGTTCTGTTGCAAGAGTCAGCGGTGGGCAATGAGATTAATGAGACGCAGGAGGGAGGGGTGCCTACCACTCCGCAGGCCACCCGCGAACATAGTCCATTTCCGTTGCCAAACTGGTTCATGGCGACACGTCAGCATATTCACAAGCCTGAGGTGAGCCCTTAACTCAGACACATACACTGCAAGTCCGCCGAGCTCGCACGTCCATGCTCCGACTTTGCTGTCATAGTCGACAAGTTATTCGGCTCGCAGCCGCAATGGTGAGAATCTTGGCCCTTGTAAGTTATATGCTGGGATAGTCATAGTGGGTGAAGTCTGGGGGTCGCAAACAGAGCGCAATTTAGATCCCAACGAAGGGCGATCATCGCACGACGTACCGCTTCCCGCAACACCATTTCCAGAATCCTGCGAAGTCATGTGGTTCCATATAGTGTCTGGGGAGCATATCAGCGGGTCGTGATGAAACTAGTTATTTACATTTTCGACGAACCAGCGATGACCCCGACGCCGGCTGCGTGGCAAGTGTTCTCGTACTGCTCCCGGGTGCCACGCTCGGATGTGAGGATTTACGAGACAGGCCGGTAATCTGTCTACCATTCGGATCAGGGCTCACTGGGGGATGGTCAACACCTGACACGCGGCGATAAGCCCCAAATTACCGAACCATAGCCGGCTGGGCCAAGGAAACTAGTACACTCTGCTGCGACGCTGTCCCAGTTCCATTCGAACATCTGGGCAATCACGGCTGGGAGACGGGTTCAAATTGTTGGCTTCCTCTCGGTCTACGCGGACTGACAAGTCTTGTTCACCTTTGCTCTCAAACGCGGAGCGTGTTGCATGGCGCCCGTCGTGCGCAAGGGCGATGAACGAGAGGATGGAAGCAAGAGAGTAAGCCGTCGCATTCAAGTTGGAATTGCTATGCTGATGACAGTACAAAGACCGAAAATGGGAGTATTAAATGGGTTCGTTCTAAGTTAATCGTCAGGCTGGCTGACGCCATGATCAATCACGGCGTTCCGAACTTCCGGAATGTTTGGCTGGCGGAGCCCTGCGAGCCCCCGTGGTGCGGACGCAACTCGGAATATGACGTTACTAAAAGCAGAATTAGAGCTCGGAATCGCATTAGTTGGACAGCGAGTTGGACATATTGGCTTACTGTACTACTATAACGAGCTTCCCTTGGAGCTTCCTGCCCTCTCTGCGAACCTCATGTCTTCATCACATCAGCCTGAGCTTCCTCTTACCCGGCGAGAAACAGGACAACGCATGCGTCATCATGAACGAGGAGTAAACGTCCGTTTTTGTATCCTATTTGTTATTCACAATCTTCGAGACTGCCATGCGCAACGCAAACGCTTCACTTGACCTTCGGGGCTTCAGTCCCACATGCTAACTCTCATGTCCTATTACTTGTATCGGAGGTTCTTACATGCCGCAGTTACTTGATGACGAGATGGAGGAACAGGTAACTTCATAATATAAAGCCGAGCACAATGTGATACCAAGAAAGGCATCTCAAGATTAAAATGTTACCGGTCCTCACATGTTTGATATACTTGTCCGACCTCACTTAATGACAAGCCACGTTACGGGTATCTCAATAAATCAACCAAAGGCCCTGAAAACGAACACAAAAATGCTAGATGCACGAGCCGAAATCGTTTTGGATGTGATCAGCGCCAGCTCGTCACGACTGATTGTGTTCCCGAAGCCGGCGTTGTGTCCTGCCTATTGGGATCTGACTCCCACACAACCTATATCCCATCCATTACGTTCAGTACTCAGTCGCGCGTGTATAGGGAGGAATAGGAAAAAATGACGAACATTGCCGTTAGATTCTTTGCGGATGAACTTGTACTGGAACGCGGTGTTTGGGGGCAGGTACGCCGTCGCAGCCCACACGGGGTAGTTGGTCGGATCAAGCGGTATCTATGCGTGCGCGACATTATCAGCGACCAGAACCGGTCCGGACTGGCCTCATAAAGACTCACCGCATTGGACGGGTCCCAGTTGCCAAGTTGCGGGACGCTTCCCAAGACGAAAAATGTTCTGTTGGCAAAAAAAAATGAAATGAAATGAACAAGTGCGGACGACGAGATGAAGAATTGCTCACATCGCCATATATGGTTGTCGCATTCTCGTAGAACAGCACCGGCACCTGCTGCGCTACCTTTGGCATGATCGTCCCGCTGCCCAGAGCGCCCACGTGCACCGCGATCGCCTGGCGCGCGCCAACGGTGGCGACCAAGCTGCCGTCATTACTGATCGTAAAACTGCACAACAAACGGTGATGTTGTTAATCCTTGTATCGGCGAGGATTTCCTACGTACGCAGTCCCGGGGCACATTACGGCGGCAGACGTGCCGTCGACGACGTTGCAGTACGACCCGGCGGGCAGACCCGTCATGAATGTCGCGCTCCATTCGCTGTCCGCATTGTTGATCGCGACGAAGCCGAGCGAACCTGTATTCCGCGCGTGTGAGAAGTAGAGAAGAAAGAGATAATGCGTGAGGTTCATACCACGAGAAAAGGCGATACGCTGGGATGACGGGGAGATCCAGCCTGTGAGTGGCGCGCTGCCGACTTGGTTCCGGAATCCGACCATTCCGGCAATAGTCCTGCCATCGGTGTTGGCAAAACCTGTAAAGGACGACGACCGTTCCCGCTCAGAACGCGTTTCATCTCGTGGTGATTGACTTGTGCATACCACCCGTTCGTCCCGACGTTGCCAGTGCAAGAACCCGTACCTAGCGAAACCGTAAAGATAAAGGAGATATCTCAGATAGAAAATGCGGATCGTACCGCTGTTGGGAGCCCCCGCATCGTTGTTGTAGAAGTTGGTGTAGCTCGAGAGGACAGAAGTCCTACCGTAGGGATGGGCGCTGCATACGAGAGGAAGTACATCAAGAGCAATTCTCGAAAAAATAGGAAAGTTGGCCAATACAGGGAGAAGACAGTGGCCAAGGTATACGCATTTGAAGGTGAGTACGCGTTGAGAGAGGCCTTGTTCTACGCAGAGTGTCAATGGTGTTTAGAGGGTGACGTGATATATCGGTTGCACCCGCTCGGTATCGTGGTTACTGACAAACGCGTTCGCACCAGATTCCAGCCACCCAGCCTCGGTTATCGAGGTCTTGCAACGAAGATATGCCGCTGGCGAGGAAGGCGTCCTTCAATGTATAGGTATAACGGAACCTACGAGACAAGGAGAGATGAGCCCCGAGGCCGGATGAATATGAAAGGATCCTACTCTTGCACATCGCCGTTCCCAGTGTATAAAGCCGGCGTAACTGGTTCCCCCGCGCCATAAATGACCTACATCTTCGGTAAACGGTGACTCCGACGATACGCTAAGTAGGACCTCACCTCCTGTGTAACATAAGGCCGGGTAGTCAACCGAGTCAAAATATTGGCGATGTCATTGGGGTTCATATCTGTGCACATATAGCGTCAACATAAACTTCCCAAAACCCGAGAGATCTCGTGCGTACGCTTAGATGCGTCCAACCGTAGTCCGTCAATACCCAAAGAGATTAGATCATTTGTGTACGCAGCAAGTCGCTGGCGGACATCGTCCGTGTCCGTTGCCAAGCTGCCGCACAACAAACGTCAGCATGTCAGAAAAGTAGGCTCGAAAGCCGATGCGCACTCTGCGAGGCCATTGAGCTGGCAGGTCCACACTTCGGCTTCGTTATCATAGTTAACGATATTGTCGTTTGGCTCAAGGCCGCAATGATGAAAATTTCGGTCCTGGTAGATGCCAGGATAGACGTAGTGGGTGAAGTCTGCGCAGTTCAGAGCTCAAGAGTGAGGACGAAGTGAGGGAACACGAACTGCTTCCCGCAACACCGGTCCCAGAATTTTGCTGAGACATGTGGTTCCATATGGTATCTGGGATAAAATAAATGACTCGCCACAAGGCTGGAAAGCCTTTCTTCTCGACGAACCAGCAATGACCCCTACGCCAGCTGTGTGGCAAGTGCTGATCATATCCGCATACTGAGCTCGCGTGCCGCGCTTGGACGTGAGGGTATATGAAACCGGTTGGTAATCAGTCCACCACTCAGGGCCCTGGATGTGCTCCTGTGCGGGGCTCACTGAAGGATGGTCAACACTTGCACACCTATAGACTTCAAAGAGTCACCTTGAACGAACGCGTAGCCTGCTGGGCCCAAAAACGTAGTACACTCTGCAGCGACGCTGTCCCAGGTCCACTCAAACATCTGGGCAATCACAGCTGAAAAGCGGGTCATAAGTATCTTCCTTACTGATGGTAAGAATTGCTTACCTTTGTTGACGGATGAGGAACGTGCTGCAAGGGACCTGGCATGCGCCTTGTTGAGGGATGGGGAGCGCGCCACATGGGACTTGGCGTGCGCGAGCGCGACGAATGTGAGAATTGTAAAGAGTGACAATTTCATCGCGCTCAATGTTCGGCAGCGAGCTGCTGGCTGAGAAAGGGGGGGAAGGGTGAAAAAGACCTGTTCGGTCTCTCGCTGGCGCGTCGATTTAAGGAATAAATAAATCACTACGCCCTTCCCGGAAATGAGGGCTAACGGGACATGTACCTGTGTCAAGACCAGGGTCGGGTGTTTCCTTCTTTTAGGCCGAGTTCGTGCTCAGTCATGGAAGTTCCTGCACTGGCCGGTCCCGGTCCCGCGTGGTGCAGCCGTGAGATATGTTTCGCTATTTTATGATGATACAAATCGTATACTGTAACTTACTGTCTTTTCCGTCAGAGGTTGACCGTCCAAACGCATGGAACCTATCCACTCACCAGGTTTGTAAAGTCCGTGCAATATACCTTAGTAGAGGCGCCGACACTAAATTAAAGAAAGTCGGCATTTGAGCCGATTGCACTAACTTAGGTGCGTTAGATCCCAAAGTTACCTCAAAGCCCCCGGAGAATCAAAAGAAGGTTATCACGTACAGTAGCTTTCACATCGACTCTTCTTGGTGGCTCTCTCTGGGCACGAGAGGCAACTCTGGGTCGGATATTTTGCCAGTGCGTATAGACTATTTAGGTTTAGGACCAGGTTGCCGATGGTGGATCTCGTTCGTTGCCGACACATGTCCGATGTCACACGGTCCGGTTGTAGCCGGCCGCCGCGACGCGTCCCACGCCGATCTGGTCGCTGCCGCCTCTAATTCCACTTTCAAACGTTTACGAGTTCCGTGTCTTACATGTTTGCCGTTCGCAGGGCCCTGCCGTTCCTTGCATGCTAGCTCTTCAAGATATCGACCCGCCCCGAGCGCTCTGATTCGCCATCTAGAAAGCAGGGTCCAAACGCGTTTTCCGCCTAGAAGTACAGTGCCCTTGTCTCCTTACCGGAACCTCTCGACATCCGCAGCTCGTCGAGCACAATATTCGCGGTTTGATGACCACCCAAACCACCATGATCCAAACCGCCCGCCACCGTCGTTTTCGGCGTTTCAGAGACGCGATGTCATCATCTACACTTTAGGCGTTGGTTCTGTTGTGTATTATCTCCTACAGTGCGTCATCATCTTCTATTTTCCATCTGACCTCTCTTCACGTCTGATTTACTCAGCCTTGAGCAGGTCCCCGAGACAGGCCGGTGGCGTTTCATGGACGTGAGCCCAAAGTTCGAAGCCGCCGTGCGTGGTCGTCTGTCCCGGCAGTTCACATTTCGGTCACTTATGTCTATTAGCTCTGGGAAGCATCCTATGACGAACTCTCCCAGCAGTACCGTGCAAAGCTTCTCCCGCCCTCACACGTTGTCACACAGCACGTTCACCGCGTCGTCTCGCGAATACTTGAGGCAAACAATCTCGGCACGCTTCGCGGCGATCGGCGTGTACCCACTCCCCCACGCAGCATGCTACAGACAGTGTTTGGGGCCGGCAATGGTGAATCCGAGGAGGCCGTTCCGGATTTGTGGGATCCGGATTCCTCTGGGCATGGCGCGGCGCAAGGCTCTGGAAAGCAGTGGAACTTGCTGGTGGTGAATGACAAGAAGGTCGTTAATGCGATGGCAGCGCCAGGTATGCATTCGAATTGAACAGACGTCCGGGCACTTATCACCCTCAGGCACGGTCGTTGTTTTTACTGGCATCCTGCCTGTCGCAAAGGATGAGCAAGGGTTGGCTGCGATACTTGGTCACGGTATGTTCCATTGACTGTATGCAGTCTTGAATGTACCCTTATCCCTCCAAAGAGATAGGTCATGTTGGTGAGTTCTTTGTATGGAGACGTTATGGGTTTGGAGGATCATATACTTGCAGTCGCTCGTCATTCCGCAGAGCGCTACTCCTACTCCAAGATCTTCATCGCTATGGCCTGGCTGGCCGACATCATCGGGCTTCCTTCCGGAGTCGGCGGGTTGGCTACTACTTTACTGATGGACCTCCCCCACTCGCGCAAGCAGGAATACGAAGGTTCGTACCTCTTTCGTTCCACTGTGCCCTAGCTGAAGTCACTCCTTCTGCAGCGGACAAAATTGGCCTGAAACTCTCTGCTAAAGCGTGCTTCAACCCCACCGCAGCGCCGGAGTGCGTTCTTATTCTTATTGTCCTTTCGGAGCGCTCATGCTGGCTGGTGCAGGATGTTTAAACGCCTTGGTGCTCTAGAAAAAGCTGGTGGCGGCATGAATGTTTCTTTCCTTAACACACATCCCGCTTCCGAAGAACGAGTCAGGGTAGGTTCTCACCGTCTTGGTTATTCGCCCAATACCCTCTCACCCATTTCGAGCAGCAATTAGAAGCTCTGCTACCCGAAGCGTTCTCAGTACAAGCATCGGCATGCGGTGGTGTTTCGGATTATATGGGCGCCTTTGGCGAGGCAATTGGGTTAGAACGGAGAGCGAGAGCGCCGTGGGAGTAAAAGTGCCTCGGGACTACGCACATGACTACCTTAATTAAGGTTCTTAACTGGACGTCCCTCAACGAACCCGACCTGTGCAACAAGAATGCGATGCCTTTACGACAACATATTAAGTCACATGGATGATTTCGGACGTAAACAGTCCTCAGTTCGAATGTTCCGCTGCACCCATGCGGCGTAGGAGCTCCAAAACAATCACTCTGCTCTGATCGACGTCTCGTGGCCGTGGCTAATCGATATCATGCCCTAGATCCTGGAGAGCATTAGCCCAAATACCGATCACAGCGTGGTTTCCTGACTGGCCGCGGACGGTTTTGATCGGTGATATTGATTTTTTGCTTGTCCCCATCAGCAGGGCTATACGACCTGTGCGAGCTACGTCTCGAATCATAACTTAGAAGACCCGCTTTCCCGGTACGGGCTTGAAAGGTGGGGCTCTACCGAGATTACTTTTTCCTTCGTCGAACTCCTCGGCATGATGTCCGCTGCTTGATTATCTTCCGCGACCTCGTGGTCCTCCCACAGCCCGGTATAAAGGTTCCATGTTGATGGACTATTCTGCGCCCGGTGCAGGGATCATGTTACGGTCAGAACCTGCTTCCAACACTTGTTCCCACCGACACCTTTCTTTTCGCCACAACCATCTCGCAGTCGCTCGCTCCACAACAATCGCGGCTCTTCCCCTCGATTGCGCACTCACTTTCCAGCGAGCATGTCGCCTCGCTTTAGTATCCTCGAGGTTAGGAACGCGAATACAACAAAAAAGTCTTCGTGAGTATCTCCGTCCCCCACTCTTTCCCCGACTCTGAACAATAACCCATCTGCGACCCAATCAGCCCCTCAGGAGGCGTCCTTGCCGTCGCAATAGTGCTACCCATCGTTCTCTGCGCCTCCCTATTAATCGTGTTCACCGTGCTGTGGCACAGACGCGTACTACAAAGACGGCGCGCCGCGCAGCAGCGACCCGTCCCCACCGACGTCGACGCGCCCGCGGAGCCCACACAACCGACCGCATCCCTACCCAATTCGCCCCTCCCCCCACCTCCACCCTCAAAAAGCCCAGCCCCGGAGCCGCCTACACGCCGGCCGTCCATCCGCGAGCGCATCCGCAGCAGCCTCCCGGGCCTCGCGGCCCGGCTCAGCGGCAGCTCGGGTGGCACGCGCGGGAGCGGGGGCAGCCGCGTAGACCCCGTGCTCCCCCGCACGCAAGCGCCGCCGCTGCCGTTTTTCAACTCGGACGACATGCTCGCGCCGCGCCGTCCGCGCCCGCGCTCGGCGCAACAGCGTTTGACGCTGGGCCCGCCGCTGTCCCCGCCGCCGACGCAGCCGCTCCCCCCGACGCCGACGTCCGCATCTGCGGACGGAACGCTTATGAAGAAGGGGTCGAGCGAGAGCGAGCGGTCCACTGGCAGGGGCAAACCCAAGGTACGCCCGCTCCCCCCGCTGCCGGACCCGAGGGCCCCGCCGCCCTCTGTGCCCATCGCGTTGCAGCCAAATCGGCTTGGAGAGGCTGGATTATCGCTACAGCCTCAAGAACTGCACCAGCAGGAGGAGGAAGATGCGGTATTGCTGGTCCCGCGACGGTTGAGGGGGCCGGAAGGCGATTCGGACATGCTGCCGCCACCATACACGCTGCCGGCAGGGACGCGTTCTCGCCCATAGCCCCGCACCGCTTTCGCGATGGGAAGACGAACCGCCATCACTTTTTGTACTGGATCAGGGCAGGGCTCTTTTCTTTCTTCTAGACGTTGAGAATAGATGCTAACGAAACATATGACCCCGATGCGCCACTGATAACGACGCATGCATACTCACTCATTGACTGTTTTGATATCACATCATATATTTATTTGTATACATATCTATACGTACTATACTTACGGCGTGCGGGGGCGGCAGGCAGGCGATAACTGGACGAGCTTTAGGAGAGAGCGGGGGTTGCAGAGCCATCGACTTTGTGATTCAGGCCTCAGATTACATGTTATGACAATTACTTACTAGTACTTGTAACCAGAGAAAACTCATCCTTCCGAAATGCTAAAGCGGTACACGTCAGGCCCGCCGTCGTTTCGCGCGCAGCGCAGGCGCGATGTCTGCGTCCGAGTCAGACGAGATCTCGATTTCGTCCCCGGAGGCCAACGGGGCACCCTCGTCGACCTCGATGTCCCACGGCGGGCTCTCCCGCTCTTCACGCGCGCGCTTGGCCGGTGCAGGTTCAGGCGATGGGGAGTTGAGATCGAGTTCGATGTCCCAGACCGCGTCCTCGCCGCCGCCTCGGCTGCTACTAGGAAGCGCGGAAACAGCGGGTGCGGGGGCCGCGGCCGTCGCAGAGGTAGACGCGGATGCAGACGCTGCGGGGCCGTCTCCCGCAGCGCCCGTACGGAAGGGCCGCTCGAACGCGTCTTTGAGCCTGGAGACCTTCTTCGGGCCGAAGCCAGGAAGGCGCGCAAGCTGTTCCGCGTCCGCCTGCGCGATCTTCGCGAAGCTCTGTGATCGACACGCGTCAGGGGAAAGGGAGAGAGAGAGAGCAGTTTGGACGCACGCCAAATGACGCGCGGAGCGTCTCGACGTCCGTCTTGTTCACGCGCGGGATGCTCGTCAGCGCCGTACGCAGGAGCGCGTCTGGGGTCTTGTCGACACGCTCGCGGATCATCGTCGGTGGGCGGTGCTCAGATTGTTTGTATGCTGTCAGATATTGGCCTGCCTCGTCTACGCTGCACGCTCGTGGTGTGGGTATCTGGTTCCGTCGTCTGGTGAGAGGCTGCTTACGACCAGGTCACGATGACAGTGATATTGTTGTGCAGGCAGACTTTCGTCAGCTCTCGAATGGGATCTTGGTGTTCCGACTGGAGAGAAAAGGATGAGTGGAATGTGTAAGAGTAAGGAAGGCGCGACGCACGATGTCACACATGAGGAGTAGTATGCGGAGGTTGTATGCCTGGCCTAGACGTTCTATGCGCTGGTGGATGTACTCTGGGTGGAGACGATGATACCTCAGGCTGCGACCCAATGATACTCAGTCCACGGGTAGAACGAATAGGTAGGACGAAGATACCTGAGGAAAAGCACACCAGTGGTTCTGCCGACCTGGTAGTCGGGTGAGATGTCGCCAAACTCCTTTGGAACGTTGCGGATGCATTCGACGATGGGATTGAGACGTTGACACGGGTTGATGATGATCGAGTTGCCTGAGCTTGGTTGAACGACTGGTGGCTGCCGTTGCTTTCCCTTGGGCTCGGTGGCCATGTCGAGGGCCCTGAGTGACGTAAATAAGGAAGGTGAACTGTCGATCACTCTTGCTTAACCAAAACTCTGTCGCTCCAATGTTCACCGCATTCAAGTTGGTGGCTATTACTTTTTCTATGGAGGAAGTGCGTCGATGCTAGTCTTAGGTTTGGAATGGGAGCACTGGTTATTTTTTGTTGGTGATGTGAATCGATCACAATCCCCATCATTTTATTGGCGAGTGTGAGAGAACAGCTTCGGGGCCGTGACCTGACTCGACCTGACCCAAGTACGGTTGATTCGCTCGGACGCGTCAACGTCAACGCGTCTTGTTGCTCTACGGTAGTCCCAGTAGAGATTCACGCGGGGTCTGCACGGAAAGGCATCCTTCCGGCCGCCAGCATGTCATTGGACTTCCAGCTTCCGGTCGCTGTCACCCTCGCATGCACTGGCCTTCTTAGTATTGTTTTCCGTGGATTATCCGCTTCGGAGCGGGGTAAAATCGCTCTTCCCGTAACTTTGGATAGCCCATTGGAGTCTCGACATGACCCATTCGACGTCACTTCGCCAGAAGACATCATTGACGGTGAACCCATAGATGAGGCTAGTTTCTGGGCAAACGTGAGTTCAGTCGTCAGAATGTGCATCCTTTTACCCATTCTATCCTAGACAAAACTCCGAGGGGTATTGCTTGTCATTGCTTTTGCTGTTATCGTATCCCTCCAGACCATATCATTGGGCTATTCAATTTCATTCTCGTCTTCAGCCATTATTGTTACCCATCTACTTCATGTATCGTTTTCCGTCTACCTTTCTATCCTTGCTGCTCAGTCCATCGGCAAAAGCACGATCCATTCGCACACGAGAAGAACGATTCACCTCTCCGCACTCTCAGCTCTCGCTTTTGTGTTACTAGGGTTCACCGCACTTCTCCCCAGCAACCGAGTGTCCACTTCTATACTCGCCGATGGTTCTCAACCCCGCTTTATGCAAGTTGTCTGGTATGTCGTGCTCGGTCTGTATGCGTCCTCGACCTTCCTCGCGGTCACCACACCGCTCGGCCCTGCTCTCCATTTTCCCGTTTCACGCATTTACTCTGAGAAAACTGCGGCCGCAATTACGAATCAAGCCATGGACAACGTTTCCGGTGTCACAGGTTTGTATTTCTTGCCCATTTATACGATAGCTAACCGTGGATACAGGCGCGTCGGTCTGGGACCTACTTCTTTTCTCGTATACTACCAAAGTCGTGATGCTCGGTAACACTGCTGAATCGCTAGATATTGGCGATCTGCCAATTGTCCCGGGAATCTTGCGCGCCACCTATCTCTTCCGTTCCATGCGCTCTACTCTTTCAACTATACGCCTGAGACAATTTCTTCTCTGGGATATTCGCCCTGGAAGTGGCTGGGAGCTCGCGTACAGACTTGCGCATGTGAACAGAATGGCCGTTGCACTACAAATGACCTTAGCTTCAATAGGAGCGATACTTTTCTATGTCCCTCCGTTTTTCTTGCAGCAGCTGGTCAGATATCTCGAAACGGATCCAGAAAGGCACGATCGGAGCTGGGGGTGGTTTTATTCTTTTGGCATCTTCGTCGGAACTGCGTCCATCTATCTGGGTATATATTCTCTCTGTCTTTCTGTACCGCGGAGCTGACCATAAAATGCGTTAGTTAATGGACAGATGTGGTCTATTTCTTCTACGACGCTGCAAGTTAGCATACGTGTACAGCTGAACTCGATTCTTTTCGCCAAGACGCTAGTCAGAAAAGATGTCGCTTCGTCCTCAAGTCCGTCTGACAATAAGGCCAAGGACAAGAACATTGCCGACACTGCGTCAGAAAGCTCTGAGAAGGATGACGAAGGGGATTTTTCCAGCAAGGCACAAATCATGACACTTATGACAACAGATGTGGGTAGAGTCGGCGAATTTAGCTGGCACATCTTCTCACTTGTCGGTGCGTCGTTACTGCTTGTGGCTATGTAGCTGCCTTCTAAATCTGCGTCGAAGATTCCCCTATTGAGATCATAATTGGCACCATTTTTTTGTATAGCTTGCTTGGTTCATCTGCTTTTGTGGGGCTCGCGGTGACTTGCCTATTCTTACCGTTGAATCACTTTGCTGGCACGGTTGTCGTCGGTGCACAGGAGAATCTTATGAAGGCGAGGGACGAGCGCGTTGCTCTAATGAATGAGGTTCTAGGTGGTATTCGGATGTTGAAGGTACCGACCTTCCCTTCTACTCAGTTCGTAAATCTGATGGTCTCAGTTCATGGCGTGGGAACGTAATTTTGAGAAACGCATATTGAAGATCAGGGAAAAAGAGCTGAAGTTCCAGAGGCTCAATTATATCATCGAGGTGCGGTGTCATATGTTGTTAAAAGCTGTCGGTCAATTAAGCACTTCGAAAAGGTTTTCTGGAATGCGATATGGTGAGCATCGCCTCTCCTTGCAAGCTCCTTCCGACCTGGTATGCCAGGAATGCCTCACCCATGATCGTTACCCTGGTGGCTTTCTTCCATTTCGCCGTGATTAAGAATCAGACCCTGACACCCTCAGTGGCGTTTACTTCCGTAAGTGTAGCCTTCAATAGGTGTAAATCGCTTATTGATGAAGACTGCCATAACTGTAGGTTGCTGGTAAGTGTTGTTCATGACGTCAACGAATTTGGTTTCAATTGGGTCTCTCCAGTCTTCTCCGAGATGAAGTTCGCTCTGAATGCGCTTCCTGAGACTTTAATAAACATGCTTCAGGTGATTTCGCCCAGTGGCATCGTGCTGTCGCATTGCCTCATTTTTTCTTGTAGTCCTTCGTTTCTCTCCGACGCATTGAAAAGTATCTCCATGCGGTTGAGGTTGCTCCAGTTCCACCGCTCTGTGGGGTCCCCTCTCCAATCGCCTTCCATGGCGCCACGGTTACATGGCCACGGGACCGTGCACGTTCTGGAACTGCCACAGCGAGTACAGTGCCCAGCGCGTCGTCCACACCCAAGACAAAGTTCATGTTAATGGATCTTAACGTTGTCTTTCCTAAAGGCGAATTGAGTCTTGTCTGTGGCAAACTGGGTAGTGGCAAAACTCTCCTACTCCTTGGTACGTGCGGATATGGTAGTTTATCCGGTTACTTCCGCTGATGGGGCACAGCACTTCTCGGCGAGGCGGACCTTCTCACTGGCCAGGTGTTATGCCCCCAAACGCCACCCGACGCAATAGCCTCCTTCGTCGGTGTCGTTCCTTCACCGGATGAATGGGTTATCGACGGCGTCTGTGCCTATGTTCCTCAGGTCGGTATTAGTTTTCACTCACCGGGTCCATGGCTATATGCTCATCCCTCTATTTGGTTCAGAGTGCATGGTTGCGCAATGCTTCAATCAAAGGTGACATACTGGTACCAGCCTCTCCTCTGAGCTTGCTAACGGCCAATTTCGTAGAAAATATCTTGTTCAACCTTCCCTACGTCGAGGAGCGCTACCAGAGAACTCTTGAGGTGTGCGCGCTCGTGAACGATCTCAAGATTCTCGAGGACGGCGATGAGTCAGAAATTGGAGAACGCGGTGTGCGTACTGCCTCCCGTCCCTGCCAGACGACACTGACGTGTTTTATAGGTTAATCTGTCTGGTGGACAAAAAGCGCGTGGTAAGTTCTTTACGCATATCAGATCGGTTCGAGATTCCCATCGCAGTTTTTCCATAGTCTCACTTGCTCGAGCCGTTTACTCTCGTGCATCCACTCTCTTCCTCGATGACGTCCTTTCAGCCGGTGCGTGCCATACGATCTTCCCCGATGCCGAGCATGGCTAATTCCTGAGCGGTCAGTTGATGCACACACCGCTCATCACCTCTACTTTGAATGTCTCAAAGGCGATTTGATGCGTGGACGGACCGTTATTCTCGTCTCTCACCATGTGCAACTGTGCGCTCCTGGCGCCAGCTATATCGTGGCTTTGGAAAACGGTCGCGTACTGTACAAGGGAGATCGCCAAGGTTTCCAGTCGTCTGGCGTAATAGACCGCCTCGCACAGTCCGGAGCGAGTGAGTCTTTGGTCAGGGACGAAGCAGAAGCTGTGGCAGAGCAGACCATTGAGGAGATACCCATGCAAACTGAAAAGGACGACACCAAGGTGGACAGCCTGGTGGACAGCCCCTCGAGTACCAAAATACAATCAGAACACAGTTCGTCCGGTGCTGAGACTCCCATTGTTGACGCAGAGCCGAGCCCCAAGAAGAAAGGACCTCGCAAGTTGGTTGAAGAGGAAACGAGAGCAGTAGGCAGAATTGGCCGCCCGGTGTGGGAGACGTACTTCAAAGCCTGCGGGCAATACCCTTACTGGCTTATGTTCGCTGTTTCGTTTTTGTTCGCAGCTGCTAGCCCTGTCGCGGAAAACGGCTGGCTGAGGTATGCTCATCGACCGACGCAGTGGTATCAGATTAAAAGGTCTTTGCAGTTACTGGTCAGGGGCCTCTCAGGGCGATCGTGTGCCACGGAGTCCGATGTTTTATATAGGAGTATACGCATCGGTGAGCATCCCTGACTCCAGAGCTTATATTATATCGTTTACCTGTCCACAGATATCTGGCGTCGGTTCGTTCGAATGTTATAAGTGTTCACGCGATCATTAACTCATGAGACGACTAGGCCTTATTCTCACGACTGTTCGCTGGTATATCCTTTGTTCGTGTAATGACTGATCTCTCGACCGTACGTTGACTTACCACATGCTAGACACGGGCTCAATCCGCGCATCCACCGTGTTGTATAAAAGTATGTCATATCCCCCGTTCGTGGTGTTTTTTTGTGGCACTCATTCGACCACAGAGCTGCTGGAAACCGTCTTGTTTGCAAACATTCGGTTCCACGACACCGTTTCTCGTGGAAGACTTCTTAACCGCTTCGGGAAAGACTTCGAAGGTCACACCTCTCGTTCATGTTGCAATCATTACCATCTTACCTTGAGGCAGGCATTGATAGCAGTCTTTCCGATAACTTTGGTCGTAGCACAGTAAACGGCCTTTCTGTCACGACTACGTTTATCACTCTTAGCATCGTTGGAGGTCCTCAATTCTTCTTAGTCATACTTATTATCGGCTCGCTGTACTGGAACGGTAAGTCATTTTTGACCACCTCACTGCAAATGTCCTGAAGTTCTCTCTTTGACAGTGTCGAGAGTGGGTTGCAGTAGTGCGCGCATATAGTTTACAACTCATCTAAAAATAGATCTATGGCCAAACCTCTCGGGACATGCGACGATTGGGTAGGTCTACGTGTCTCTCTGTCAACTTTGGGTAAACACCATCAGATTCGGTCACGCGGTCGCCTCTGTATTCAATTTATGGTGAAACGATATCCGGCGTCACAATCATACGTGCCTTTGGAGCTTCTTCGAAGTTCCTGCGTGACATGCTGAAGTGTGTCGATACGGTTGGTAGACCCGCGGCAGTACCCTGAAAACTGTCTGACGACGAACCACAGAATACTAACCCGTTCTATTGGATGTGGGGAGGTAAGCATATAGTGCGTGTAAGACCATCCTTCTACGCCTCATGACGTTTCGTACAGTGAACAGGTGGCTCACCATTCGACTCAACCTTCTTTCGGCTGTTATCGTTGGTCTGGTGGCCGTCGTATCAATTCTTACACCGACCATCGATGCCGCCCTCGCGGGCTTTATTCTCGCTTTTGCATCCACCGTCACGAACGACGTAAGTATCGCTCATGTCCGATACCAAACAAAATACTGACCTTACACATAGATTTTGTTCATGGTATGACACGTCCATGATCTGTGTGTTCAGGTATCGACGATACATAATAGGTTCGACGGTTTGTTAGCCTTGAGCAGTCTATGGTGCGACACCTCCCGCTGTCCGTCCACCCAGTGGAGTTGATCCCATAAACAGGTTGCACTTGAGCGGGTGAAAGAATACTCAGACCTCGAAATAGAGCCCCCCGAATTCGTAGAGCCGCGCCCACCAGCATCGTGGCCATCCAACGGGGAAATTGAATGCGAAAATCTTGTGATTAGATACGCAGTAAGTAGTAACGACATCCTCACGTTACTTCTGCCTCATCATCTGTTACTAGCCCGAGCTCCCAGATGTCCTGCATAACCTGAATTTCTCCGTCAAACCCGGCGAAAAGGTCGATACAGCCGATCAACGCGATGGACCCGATCTGATTATTTCCGTAGGTTGGCATCTTGGGTCGTACCGGTTCGGGAAAGAGTACTTTGGCATTGTCCTTCTTCCGCTTCGTTGAAGCAACCGAGGGGCGGATTGTAATCGACGGCATTGATATATCCAAGATTGGACTGACTGACCTCCGGAGCAAGCTGACAATCATACCTCGTGCGTGATGTTCTTCTCACAACGAATTCAAACTAGAGCTTTTTCTGGTTCCAGAGGACCCGACCATCTTGAGTGGAACCCTGCGCTCCACCCTGGACGTCTTCGATGAATACCAAGATGCCGAGATCGTAAGTCTCACCTGATGCTGCCCTGATTTTTTCACGTCTTATTTGTCATACTTAGTATGAAGCTCTACGACGCGTTCATTTGATCCCATCTGGGGACGATGAGCCACAAAAAGACAATGTGAACGTCAACGTGTTCCGTGACCTTGACTCGCCTGTATCCGAAGGTGGCGAGAACTTCTCAACCGGGTAAACGGGACATTATTGCGGCTTTGCAGCATGTTCTCAATCCCTTCAGCGAGAAACAGCTACTTTGTATGGCCAGAGCCATCTTGAAGCGCTCAAAAGTGCTTGTCATGGACGAGGTCCGCGAGTTTACATCGTTCTTCCGCCCGAGTTACTGACACTTGTATCAGGCAACTGCTAGGTGAATCATGACGTCCGTCACCAATGTCCTGACTAACGTGGCGCAACAGTGTTGACTATGCTACTGATGAACTCATCAGTCAAACCATACGAGAGTGAGCAGGTCCACTGTACTTGATATTTCTCACCGCTCACACTCTCGCCAGTGAGTTTGCCGAGAGCACCATCCTCACTATAGCACACCGCCTCCGCACTGTGATCGATTACAACAGGGTGCGTTTCGATGTTGCCAGTTGGTCCTAAATTAACTACAATATCATAACTAGGTAATGCTCCTTGAAGAAGGACGTATAGTAGAATTCGACAGCCCGACCGTCTTACTCTCCGACCCCAATTCCAAGTTCTACTCCCTCTGCAAAGCCACGGGTAGAAGCGAATTTGCGGTGCTGAAAAGAATAGCGGGTGTCTCTTGAGGTAGTCGGTTTGGCAGCACATGCCAAATTAAGAATCGACTCGAAGGCTGCCTCGGTTTGCGACGTGTGACATGTTCACTTACTTATGCTCTCGTCATAACCAACACTTATGTTTCTTACTCTACAAAGCGTCTTAATTCTCTCGCATCCGACAAGAGCTATCAATTTTTTCCCTTTCCGGCAAACCGCTACCCGCCACCAAAATGTATTTGGAACGCAGCTCACACGAACAACAATGTTGTCGAGTGGGAACACTCCCATCAGCAGCTGATCAGCTCTCGAATGGAATCTTGGTGCTCAGACTGAGAGCGGAATGTGTAAGAGTAAGGCAGACGCGGCGTACGATATCACACATGAGGAGGAGAATACAGAGTTGGAGGGTCTATTATGCGCCGTGGGTATACTGGGTAGAGATGATAGTATCTCACGCAGCAAGACAAAGCCGTCCAATAATACTCTGATCAGTTCGAGTTAGAACGAATAAAATTGCCCCCGTTACACACGCGAACCCCTCCGTGGCCATCCTCAGCGCCGCCTTCAAGTTCTGTCCCGTGAACTCACTATTCCCCTACACCAAATTATTCGACGGCGCTGAGCGACTACTGAAATTCCAACAAGCGCGCGCTTTATCAAAGCCCGAAACCGGCCCCGACGTGCCACCCGAACCGAACCTTGTTGACCGAGGTTTGGTTTCCTCTTACAGTTTCTCTGTCCTAACTTGCGTCTCGTCTCGACTAACTTTCCCTATGGCTACCAGAATCCGGTACCCTAGCGGTGACCTTATATCACTCTTCTCTCAAGCTTCGGTGTTATGTATGACTTGGGGCATCTCCTCGGTTTACGCGTGTTTCATAATTGTAACGGCTCTTAGTTACGACTGGTCTGTGTCTCGGACATGTATCCCAGTAATAAAATGGATCTATAAAAAATCGAAT
Source organism: Lactarius deliciosus (assembly GCA_021525775.1). Taxonomy (NCBI): domain Eukaryota; kingdom Fungi; phylum Basidiomycota; class Agaricomycetes; order Russulales; family Russulaceae; genus Lactarius; species Lactarius deliciosus. The sequence continues at coordinate 268,515 of JAKELK010000030.1, read as the reverse complement.
GGCTCAGATGGAGAAATCTGAGGACGACCGGTCGTTCTGCCAACCTGGCATTCAGGTGAGTTGTCACCACATCCCTCTGGGTGCAGTCGACGACAGGATTACTAATAAGGTGCTGACATGGGTTGCACGACCGGTGGGCTGCCGTTGCCTTTTCCTTGGGCTCGGTCGTTGATGAGCATATGCGGTCAGGTCGAGAAAGAGCTGTGTAGACTAGACATTGCATCTGGATCTAGTTCCTTACAACATTATAGCGTCCGGTTCACGAACTCGATCGTCACCTCCATAACTTACACATCGCGTATTAATTTTCGACAGGCTACTGAAGTCCGTGATAATTTTACATTTGAGCAGGTAACTTGCATTAAATCCAATCACGTGGGCTACAAAGATCAAGAGGGCTTTATCGGATATAATGTAAAGACTGGTAGGGACATACGGTATGGTCCCCTAAGCTATCAACCGTCGGCAAGCATAGGCCTGGAAGCTGTTGGCTGCGTCTGTTGTATCAGAGGTGCGCGCTCATCGTCCTCCGAGGTCCTTTCTTTTTCAGCGCGCCCGCAGGTGTTACACCTGAACATAGTCTCGGTGAAGCTATGCCCTTCGTAGGCGTGCACCATGTGAGCTTCGAAACCGACAAATCAAGGGACGTACTGATAGACGCAAAATCAATGCAGAAGCCCGCGCAAACATCGAAGCACGCTACTAAAGCGATGGAGCAACAGACACCAACAGGATCCTCTGACATTAGGAACAGAGCCCGTTGTGAGTACTGTGAATTCTTGCAATGAGGATGAGGAAGCCTTGGAGGAAGCCCCAGATATCCGAATACACTAAGTTATTTGGGGTGGTCACGGCACGTGCCACGCACGCCTCACGCCTCACGCCTCACATGGTCACAACACAACAGTTCAAAGAAGTTCAAAACCATACCTTGTCAAAACTTGACGAGTTGACTTCGGCGACATGCGCTTTGCGGTGAAACAATTTCTCGTGCAAAGTACAAAGTAGGCAACTCGTGGGTCAAGAAAAAAACTGTCGTTTGTAGGTTGAATTGTTATTAAATGCGGTTTCATTCAAGAGTGACGTTGGAAGTCCTGAGCACGACGAAGGACGAACACTCCTCTGAGGGCCTCTGGGTGTTGGCTGCTGGATGGGATCAAATCAGGGGATGTTGGAACAACAGGACGATACACGCAGCCACGACTCGAGCAGTTCTAGATATTGCCAGTGGTATCAGTCACCGCCGACGGCGTGGCCTACCGATCGCAAGAGCCTTGGTACTCACTGGTACCAAAAAAAGTCCAGGTCACTTTGCGAAATGGTTTTCCGAATGGTGTGTATCGGGGGGGGGTGAGGCTCACCATCAGTTGCGCGTCTTCTCTTAGAAACCGGGATCGTATTTATATATTACTACTCTTGTCTACATTCTCTCTGATCTACTGTCCCGAGGGCAATCGTCGCGGCCCTACCCGTGATCCCGGGAATAGATCGCGAAGCCATCGACCTAGACCGCATTCGTAAAGTCTTAGATCTTAGGTGCCATCAAGGCACAAACAGACGCCATGTGGGATGGTTAGTTGTGAACAACTTGAAATCATGTATAAGACGAGCTTCGCTAACGCGTTCCCCGAACACAACGTAACGCAGGGGTAGTTGGACGGTTGCAACATCTCGAGGATGCACAGGCTTGTGCAGAGCGCCGCCCCCTCAACCAGAGTTACCATTTGTTTTTCCTGGGGCTCAGTTATTGATGAGGCCATGTGCGGTCAAATCAAGAAAGAGCTGTCTGGGCTGGACATTGCATCCGGCTCCCTACATTGTAGCGCTCACGTTGGTCGGTTCACGAGCTCAACTGACGTTGTCTTGCTGCGATCGCCACCTCCATGACTTACGCATCGCGCGTTAATTTCCGACAGACTACTGAAGTCGGTGTTAATTTTACATTTGAGCTGTCACCCTACTGCATTAAATACGACCATGTGGGCTACAAAGATGGTGCGATCCTGGCAAAGAGGGCTTTCGGATGGAACGGAAAGACCGGTGAGAACGTACAGTATGTCCCTTAAGCTATCAACCATCGGCAAGCATAGGTCTGGAAGCTGTCGGATGCGTCTGTTGTATCAAAGGTGCGCGCTCATCGTCCTCCAAGGCCCTTTCTTTTCCAGCATGCCCGCAGGTGTTACACCTGAACATAGTCTCGGTGAAGCTATGCCCTTCAGGGCGTGCGCCGTGTGAGCTTCGCGGGAAGGAAACCGACAAATCAAGGGACGTACTGAAAGACGCAAAATAGATACAGAAGCCCGTGCAGACGTCGAGGCACGCTACCAAAGCGATGGAGCAGCAAACACCGACAGGATCCTCTGACATTTTAAACAGAGCCCGTTGTGAGCCCTTGCAATGAGGACGAGGCTCCAAGGAAGAGCAACGAGTGGCGCGGCTTACCGGGCCGTATTTGGACCGCGGGGGGTTGTCACATGACCTGTATCCGTTCGTAACAAACTTCAAAATTTTAAATTTTAAACTTTGAAAACGTTACATACAGTGTAACTCGACGAGTCGAGCGACATGCGCTTTGCAGTGAATGGGTCAAGAAAGCACTGTCGTTTGTAGGTTAAATTGTTATCACACGCCGTTTCATTCAAGAGCGACGTTATTTTTAGAAGTCCTGCCAGTGAGCACCGAGTTACGAACGCTCCTTCAAGGGCCTCGGGGTGTCGGCTGCTGGCACTTGGAAACCCAAGTCTTGGAAGGGAACAAGGAGCCTGTTCTTCTCACTGGTACCAAAAAAGTGTTTCCATTGCGAGATGATTGTCCGAACGCTGGTGAGGCTCGCCATCAGTTGCGCGCCTTCTCTTAGAAACCGGGATCGTATATATAGTCTGTCTACACACACTCTGGTCGGGACGTTCTCTCTTTTCTCGCGGCTACTATCTACACCCCACAAAAGAAACTCGGACAATTTTACGCCCCAGTCCTTTCGTGATGTCCAACTTGCGGGCGCTCAGCCTCCTCTTCGCGTTTCTCGCGGTGTCTGCCCACCCTCAGGACCACAGCTCCGAGCAATCCGAGGCCCAAATCTCTGGTGCGCGTTGTCTCCTTCTCTCACACAGATCCCCTCTCCCATGCTCACCCGCCACGCTCCTGCGTTCAATCTCGCAGATCCCGCTCTCGAGTGCACGCCATACTACTACGCTCCCTCGGGCCAGTTCGTCAACGACTTCCCCACGACATGGGGGCCCGCAACGCTGCTCGCGAACGACACCGAGGGGCATGGTGTGTGGATCAACATCTCGTCCAGCATACCGACGAACATCCAGCCCAAGGGGCAGCCCGACGGGAGCACGATCGGCGTGACCTACGATACGGCCAACGATCCGGACTGTTGTAAGTTGCTCTCTTCCAACTGAGATGTCCGATCCGAGGATAGCGAGGCTCGGTTGTTCCCATGGCCGCGTCGAAGGCCCGCGGCTTTAGCTCGCCGACCTGTTGTGGCGACTCCCTTGAATGGGATTTCCGAGTTCTCGCATGGCCACGTTTAGCTTCGCCCTTTCCCTGCCAAAAATTGCACCCACGGATAATTAACGTTTCGCGACAGGGTGGACGGAGACATTGTGCAAGACGCCGAAGCTTGCTGGCTTGCCGCCAGATGTGTTTAACGTGCCAGAGCCCAAGACCATGGGGTACGGGTTCGACGACGGGCCCAACTGCACCCACAATGCGTTCTACAACTTCCTCTCGAGCCAGAACCAAAAGGCGACGATGTACTACATTGGGAGCAACGTGCTTAACTGGCCGCTGGAGGCCCAGCGTGCGGTTGTAGACGGGCACGAGATCTGCGTTCGTGAGTGCCGGCTTGTAATTTTCTATGTCCCATCGAGGTCAGAACTGATTGTCGTTCGTGTGGCGTGGCAGATACTTGGTCACATCGTTACAGTGAGCTTCTTATTCGGCGCTCGGCGCTAAGCGATGGGATTTGCTGATGCCCGTTCGTAGTGACGGCGCTCCAAAGCCAAGACGCTTTCGCAGAGTTGTGGTATACTGTGAGTGCTTGTAGTGGTCGACGTTATATATATGCTGATGTTTCTCCCAGATCAAGGCCATCAAGCTTGCCACCGGGGTTACCCCGACCTGCTGGCGCCCGCCCTTCGGAGACGTAGACGTAAGAGTGCTTAGTTTCCTGACGCTAATACACGAGACTAACATGTTCCTTGATTGCAGGACCGCATTCGTGCTATTGCCAACGCGCTTGGGTTACAGACGATCATGTGGGAGCATGACTCGTTTGACTGGGAAGCCGGGGTGGGCACCTTTGGCCCCGCCGATGTCGATGGCAATTACTGGTTGTTCGTCAATAACCTGACCGCAGGCAACTTCGACAAAGTCGGGGGTATCCTGCTCACACACGAACTGAACAACTTTACGATGCAAGAGGCGATCAAGTGGTACCCGAAACTCAAGTCGACCTTCGAGGTGCGATAAAACTCTTTCTTTACCCCCCCCCCCCCCCCCCCCCCGCCGAATTCTCCTCGAATCCATTACAAGGAACAATGCTGACATTTACACTAGCACATTGTCCCCGTTGGGGTCGCGCTCAACAAGACGCAGCCGTACAGAGAGCCCAAGTATCACCTGCCAACGTTTGAGCAATGTACGTTCATAGCCAAACTGAGTCGTCCGTTTACAGGAGAACTCATTTGTAAACCTCCTTTCTCGTTGGTAGATATCTCAGGCCAGGTGACGATCCCGAACTCGGGTTGAGACACGGGTGCGTGATAGAACCTAACAGGTCAAATGGATGAGCCTTAGTATGAGACGGACTTGATTATATACGCAACTAGTAATACATCGAGGGCCTCCAAGGGCCCTCATTTGAGTCGAACGTGAATGATTTAAAAATATCTGTAGCGTCGAATTCGCGCCACTTAACAACTCGGCGGATAGCAACGAGTCCGCCATCGTCTGAGAGGAGAACAACCCAGCCAGGTAATTATGGAAATATGAGGTTTGCGCGGCGACATCCAGTGAACTCGGCTCCAATTCATTCGAATCTCTGCAATACTCCTGTGAACCACAGAAATAATCTTAGCGAAGGCAGGATCGACGATCGGCCTTTCTCTATTGTCCCTCGCAGGTCGATTTTATCGGTGAGTGGGCCCCCTGTGAGGGACAACTACTGTACTTCGAAAGAGTTGATGCCAGTGACTTCGCCAACTTTTTTGATATCCAAGTGTCAAAATACTCTCGGCTCGCTGTGAACGGCAGCGTCATGCTGTTCGACGTTCAATAATGGTGGTCTGATTTACATAAGAGGCTGCTGCTGCCAGCGCTGCTCGTCCCTACGTCCCAGTCGAACCGAGAGCAGGACACCCCCACCGTCTTGTATGGTCCATTCACCTTCAGATGCTAGGAGCGGTTCTGGTGAGATGGGTCAAGCAAAGGTCGGGTCTTGGGCTTCGGAATACAGTACGTCTGAGTGACTTATACCGTAAAGGCACCTCATCTCTCCACAACTAAAGTGGAAGTAGCCTTGTGACTAGTCGGGTGGTAGCTGGATACGCGTAGGCGTCGGGTCGGCCGGTCTGGCCACATACGACTTCTGCCACAGCTTATGCGCTTATGGCTCAGTTGCTCGACCGCGGCCGTCATTTTTTTCCTTCCGTCAGATAAAATAATTCTACATCGCATATATACCCCATGTCCGCACAGGGGTCTTTCTCTGCCAAAAACAGAGTCACGCTTTCCCGCGTCTCCATAAAAATGCCCAGCCCCATGGGGAAGGGTCAAGACGACGGCGCGAGCGTGGGGTATACGGCGCGGAAATAAGAGGCGTACTGTGCGGCAGGGATGTCAATGGAGCCTGAACCAGCGTCAACATTGGCCAGCACGTCGTTCCCTGGCAACTCTGGCACCGATGTTGAGGACGAGGTGCGCAATCTGGCCGTGCAATGGCACAGGATTGGCTATTTAATAAGCGCCCTTGATTGCTAACGGCAGCCCCCATTCGGCATCTCCCGCTCACCTGCAGGACTTTGAACGACACGCGCATTGCAGCGAAACGGCTGTCTCGTGTGGAATTCGTGGGTCAAGCAAAATGGATGCTGTCGTCTTGCCGGTTAAATTTTGATTTTGATTTGTGAAGAGGGCTTCATTCAAGGAGTGACGCTAGTGACGTTACAGTATTTTTAGAACTTTCCTACTTTCCTGGGCACGGCGAGCTAGGCCGATACGTCCCTGAAACGCTTCCACGTGTTCAAGTTGGCCACTTGGCAGTGCTTGGATGGGTTCAACAAGCCAAGGGACACTTGTTGAAACTGCGTGTCAATACACGTGTACGGCTCCAGTGGATCTATTGATAGCGGGGGCACCAATTGCAAGCGCCGTAGACTTCTCGCCGATACCCAAAAAGGCGTGCCCAGGTAACTTTGCATGATCATGCCGAACGGTGTGCCCCGAGGGTGAGGCTCATGACCTCGTGCTTAAAAGTCAACTCTCATGCCTTCGAGCCGTTTCTTCCCTCCCTTCCCTCCAGCCACCCACGGCCCAGTCCTGCCTCCCTATACCCTCTTCGGAGTCAGAGGCGGCACCGTTCCTCGATCCACGTCTCGTCACCGCCGGCCTTCTTAACCCGTCCCCTTCGGTTCACTACAAAGAGCCATTTTACGCCCCAGTCCTTTTGCGATGTTGTTCAACTTGCAGGCGCTTAGTCCCATCGTCGTGTTTCTCGCGACGTCTGCTCTTGCCCAGGACCATAGTTCTGAGCAGTCCGAGGCTCAAATCTCCGGTGCGCGTCTTCTCCCTCCCACGCACCAATCCTCTCCCTGCTTATCCGCACCCTCCCGTCGCAGATCCCAATCTCGAGTGCACGCCGTATTATTATGCTCCCTCGGGCCAGTTCGTCAACACCTTCCCCCCAATATGGCAGCCCGCGACGTTACTCGCGAATGACACCGATGGCCAAGCCTTGTGGGCCAAAATCGCGCCCAGCATTCCGACGAACATTCTTCCGAAGGGACAGCTCAACGGGAGCACCATCAACGTGACCTACGACGCAGTGAATGACCCGGACTGCTGTGAGTTGCCCTACTTCTTCCAGCTATGACGTCCGATGCGGGGATAGTGAGGGTGGTTTGTTCCCATGGCTGCGTCGAAGCCGCGCGGATTTAGCTCGCCAACTGGCAGCTTCCTTGAATGAAGCTGCCGAATTGACGCCTGGTCACTTTAAGCTTCCGTCAAAAATCGCAACCCGCGGCTGATTCACGCTTCTTTTCCGAACAGGGTGGTCGATTCGCCAATGCACGACGCCAAAGCTCGCAGGGTTGTCGCCGGACGTGTCTAGCGTGCCCGAGCCCAGGACGATGGGGTACGGGTTCGACGACGGGCCCAACTGCACCCACAATGCGTTCTACAACTTCCTCTCGAGCCAGAACCAAAAGGCGACGATGTACTACATTGGGAGCAACGTGCTTGACTGGCCGCTGGAGGCCCAGCGTGCGATTGCAGATGGGCACGAAATCTGCGCTCGTGAGTGCCGGCTTGTAATTTTCTATACTCCATCGAAGTCAGAACTGATCGTCGTTCGTGTGGCGTGGCAGATACTTGGTCACATCGTTATAGTGAGCTTCTTATTCGGCGCTCGGCGCTAAGCAGTCATGCACGATGGGTTAAATTTACTGATGCCCGTTCGTAGTGACGGCGTTCCAGAGCCAAGACGCTTTCGCAGAGTTGTGGTATACTGTGAGTGCTTGTAGCGGTCGACGCTACATATATGCTGATATGTATGCGTGTCTCCCAGATCAAGGCCATCAAGCTCGTCACCGGGGTTACCCCGACTTGCTGGCGCCCACCCTACGGAGACGTAGATGTATGTGTTTACCTTCCTAATGCCGACACGAGACCGACATGTTCTCCGGATGCAGGACCGCATTCGTGCGATTGCCACAGCGCTTGGGTTGCAGACGATCGTGTGGAAGTACGACTCGTTCGACTGGCGTGCCGGGCAGGGCAACGTCACGGCTACCGACGTCGACAATTACTACAACTTGTTCATCAGCAACCTGACCTCTGGATCATTCGATACTGTCGGGGGTATCATGCTCACCCACGAGCTGAACAACTTTACGATGCAGGAGGCGATCAAGTGGTACCCGCAACTCAAGGCGGCCTTCTCGGTGCGATAACTTCTCCCCCGATGGAATCCCAGAAACAGCACTGACATATATGCTAGGCCATCGTCCCCATTGGGGTCGCGCTTAACAAGACGCAGCCGTACAAGGAGACCAACTATTCCCTCCCATCGTTTGAGCAATGTACGTTCATGGCCTACCTTACAGGAGGACTCTTTCATAAATACCTTTCCTCTCGTCGACAGATGTCTCAGGCCAGGTGACGGCGTCCGGCAGCAATAGCTCCGGGTCCGGCACGGGCACGGGTTCGAGCTCGAGCCCAACCTCGAGCTCTAGCTCGGGATCCGGAAGCACCAAGTCGTCCTCGGCGCGGACCCACGTCGTGCACGGCGCTGCACTGTGGACGGTGCTCTGCGCCACGGCGCTTCTCGCCGGCCTCATGCTATGATGACTCGGATGGATGATATCCCGGACGAATTCAACTGACACTTATCACGCCACGACTCCCTTTTTACCCTTATAAAGACGATTCCCCTCTACGACCGAAAGGACCTTTTCGATTGTTTTGTTTTTGTTTGTTTGTATTAGTCACGACCCCACGAGCACCCGTCCAAACAAAACATAATACACACGTTTCCGTTTCTTACCGTAATTTGTGTTGTGGTTGTTTCTCGCTCTCGTTCGCTTCGCTTTTTACGAGGCGTTGTTCGTTGGCTGATAGCAATGCAATACCTATCATAGAACCCTGGGCGCTCTGGAGGGGATCCACGCTCCGGATATTGATCCTATTATGGCGCCCTCGTTACGGTCATGCTCCGTTTCACAACCCAAAAAAAAGTCGAACTTAGCAACTTGCAATGCGTCGCCCTCAACAAGCATTGTACTCGACGTCTCCAAGTCAACAGTGGAGCGCTAGTGAGTATGTTGGTATTGGGGATCAGTCCTCCTTGACGCCGAGGATTCGAGGTATCATCTTAGGGTGGCGGCTACTACCATTATGACGTAGGTCGTCTCAAATCATCCAGCCGACATGTATCGCAGAGTGTGTGTAACAGGCGAACCAGGCCCAGCAACCCCGACAGGGCGGCTGAACATGGACATCACCGTCTGCGCCAAATACACTGCGAACCACCGGATTTGGAGACTGCGGAGCGGGACGAGCGCAAAGTCTTTCCACGGCGTCGTCTTCAAGTCATCGTGGTCGTAGCGACATCCGGCCCTCTCGTCATTCAACTTCGCGTTTCATGCCTCGGCATGACACTCAAGTACGCTGATGAGTACCCGCCAAAGCAGACCAAAGTTTTACGCCCTCCGCCGCTACTTCCGATGGGACGATGTTGCTGTCAAGCTGTCTGCTATATCATAGATCGCACAGACCCTCCAGACGATTCTCGATCCGGAGGCTGTCATCGAATCACTTCGCAAACAGAACCGCATTGTAGTTGGCCCAAGGACGCCCACTGGACTCAACCCGGCATGGCGTGCGTGCAGTGACGAACTGGAAGAGTGGGCACACGGACGACTACTACGCTTTCTTCTTGGACCGTCCGGGGCGCGGAGGTGGTGGCGCGGCGACTGGGCATAGCGATAGAGGAAAATTGTTGGAGCGAGGGAGCGGCGTGTTTCGTTGTCGACGGCGGCTGTGTGGTGCGAAGGAGGCTAGGTCCGGATGTGCGTCTAGAGGGTAGCACAGGTCTTCATTTTTGGTGAGAACTGCTATTGGCTGTGCGTCCTTGCGGTATATCACGCGGCTGAAGCTACGTGGGTACTCGGTTAGATCATTAATTTGGGTATTACTTACTAGTACTTATGCACATGCGAGAGTGTCTGGTCACCCTACGACCTTATTGCTCCTTTCCTGCACCTCTACCCACACCTTGTAGACGCTAGATCCTAGATAGTGTGATGGAAACTGGTTTCGTAATTTACATTGTAGCTACGTCAGACGGAGTCGTACACAAAACGAGGACAGTGGGTAATGGTTTTTTTTCTCTTCTTTTTCATTTGCGTAAAATACATTTACATTCGACGTCTATCTTGCAGAACGGAGAAGCTGTTGATGGAAATAGATTAGAGCGGGTTGACCGTACAAGGCCAATCGGAGATCAATTGTCCGGGCCTACTCTGACAGACACCGGGCGGCCCGCGATCTGACGAGTGTGGATGAACGGAGTAAATAAGCTGCTTGTGTACCCCTTCGAGGTATCGGGAATGAGCTCCTGCAAACTGGGTAGCAACCGCGGGTCCAACCCTGCATCGTCCGCTTGCAGCGCGCGAGCGACCTCCTGCCGAAGGTTGCGACAGATGTGGAGTGTCTTCGCCCCGATGAACGGCCTGAGGAGCTTGTGCCACGTCGCGCTCGGGGTCTCGGAGCGGTCGTGCGGCCAGTCCCTCCGCCACTGAAGTAGTGCGAGTTGCTCTGCACCAGAAAGCATGGGCATGAGTGCGCTGCAGATTTTCGCAGCGCAGTCAACTTGGCGTTGGCGGTGAATACCGGAGCACGGGACACGGAGTGTGAAACTTGGGGATTGTTTGCCGAGCTGTAGCTTGGGGTGATTCATGATTACAGCGACTGCGTCAATCTCGAAAATGATGTCCGTCATGGGGAGCTTGAGCGCTTCTGTTGTACTGGTGAAGTGGGTCAGGTGTGGTAACGCGATCGCGTCTTGATCAAATAGTCTAATGTTGAGTTGCTCCAGATGAGGGGCCCTAATTTGAGCGATAATGCCTTCCAAATAAGCGCTAATACCGCGGAATGTGAAACGTTTGAGCTTGAGAAGCGTCGCAGGGGTCTCTAGTGCATTAAAAAAAAAAAAAAGTTCTCTCTCGGCGCTGGAATGTTCTAAGGGGTTAAAGAAATCAATGGACAGTTCCTCGAGCTGGCGAAAGGATCCAAGACGCGTGAACAGGTGTTTTGGAAGAAAGTCTCGGATATCTTCGAGCGTCAGTGTGACGAGTGAGTCAGTAGAGGACAGTAGTGGCAATTCACTTTGAAGGTGGACGCCATGCAGTTTAAGGTGGCGGAGATTTGGAGCCAGAAAAGTCTTAGGAAGTGTCAGCTCTCCATCAAATTTGGACGAGAGAGAGAGATGCTCCAGTCTCGGGAAGGGTTCTTCCAAGAGTACAAGTAACTTTCGCAAGCTCGATGGCGGGATGCGGAGACTAACACGGCGTACACGATTGCGCAGCCGTAGCGCATGTGATATTTCTAACTCGTCTTGCACACATACGGTTTTGAACTGGTAAGCGATGACGAGCGGCAGGGGTGGTAAGAGGGATAGTGAGTCCACCACGGGAGCGCCTTTCGTGCATAGAATATACGCGTCAAGATGGAATGCCGATTCGTATATGAGGTGCCGCCATCTACGACAGACATGGGCAAGCTCGAACCACCCGAGTCGGGGCTTCCAATCATCCCGGGCGACCGGTAGATAGTGATTGAATATGCCGAGGAGTACATCATCGGTGAGTGTATTGATACTCGTGTAAAGCACTCGGTACCCCGGTTTGTCCAATGTTGGCGGCGGTGGAGGTAGGTCCTGTGTCAGAGACTCAAAGTTGGTATGTGTGTGTGTTGGGTGGTGTATTAAATCCGTTCAAACGCACCAGATCCATGATAGATTCATGACGTCCATGCGCAGAATAAATTTGTATGTTAATCGAATGAGACGATGGGTGACTTAGAATTGCCCAGTCATCGAATGGCATCCCCGATGCGGGATCGACTGACGGCGTTGTTATGATGGGCCGTAGGCGACTAGGGTTCAATCGGGGAGGACACTCGCACTCGGGGAGCACTTTTGGCTCTTCGTAGCACCGCCAGTTGCCACTAATACTAGTACCTCTGACGAATTGTTCTCCCTCGAGTACTCCAGAGCTGTCTGGAGAGACGTCAGATAGCAATGGAAAAGAAGGGAAGGCGGCGCAAACCTTTGAAAATCAGGGTTTCATTCAGCATCCAAACGTTGCCAAATCTCCGACTTCCCCCTTCGGTTTCGAGAAACACATGGCCCGGCCTATCGACAAGAACATAGACAGTGTCATGGGGTTTGAGAGCCAAACTCAAGTCTCCAAGTGGGTGGTGTTTAAATATAGGCGTGTATGCACTCTCATCCACAGGGAGACTGGAATAGAAGTGAGGGTTTTGCTCGAGGGTGATGCGTGCACGGTCCTTGTAACGGCTAAAGTTCCAAAGTATTTCGGAAAGGGACGGTTTGGTACTGAGCATCTCTGGCGCGTGAATTAGATTATTGAGGTTGACGACGTTCATGAATCGATGCTTACGGCGCACGATCACGGTTTCCGGGTCGTGAAGGGCCGCCAGTGGGGAACGGAGAAGCACGAACTCGATCATCATATTTGGTCTCCATTGGTCCTCAGTCCTCTGTAGAATCAAAGTTAATGAGGGACCAATTGGCAAAGCGCAGTTGCCACACGAGAGCCTCACCGTATACGACCCTCCTTTGGGTAATATTGGCATTGCTGGAGAGAGGGACCTGTAAGAAAGTAAGCGGAAAGGTGAATGGTGGGGTCTTTTGCAACATCAGTATTGTCACTCACCGACGACGCAATCTCTCAAAATACCTGCGCAACACCCGAGTTGCTTCATCAAAGCGTTTATCTGCTGTATCATTTACTTTCCGACCCGAATCAGCAGCAGCATTCAACGCAAGAACGCAGGTGCGCAGCACACTGTCGGGAGATGTCCGAGTCAGAGCGGGGTACGAAAATGCTGGAAAGAAACCGAGAGTAGTCGGTTATTGTACCTCATCAGCTCTCCATCCTCATGTTCGAACTGTGGCGCGACTCGAGATAAGGTCAGGCATGTAGAAATCAGTTCGATGGCCTGATTTTGGTAAGCTCTGCCAATATTCCTCGCATGCTTTACAAATACTGATCTGCCATTGTGTGCTTCCATCGAGAAGGTAGAACAAACGCTTAACGAGTTGTATCCCCATGCCAGAGGGTAAGTAAGAACGAGCGGCTCGAAAGAATAGACGCACAGAGCCGTGGAAGCTTGGTGTCACGGGTAAGCGCACCTACGTCACGTCGGTCGGCCAAGTCAAGAGGTAATTGGCGTTAAGGTCAAGTGGAAAACAAGGATCATCGACTCGGAGGTCCTTGAATGGCTTTTAAGGAGAGCAGAAGGAGCTTGGTTTGCACGAGGACGACACTAGGATCCCCTTCTTCTTGTCCTTGACTTGGGAAGTTGAGATAAAAGGACAAGCAATCGGATGCCTGCGGCGGCTGTCGGCCGGTCTCTGCCAGCGCAACGCCCGCAACGCCCGCAACGCCAGCGCAACGAAGGAGCACCGGCAAAGAGCGTAGTGAACGGACGAGGCGGCACGTGCTCGTTCCTCCTCCGGGTGATGTTGTGAACACATGACTCATCCGTCAACCTGTGACTCGCGGATATTATTCAGACGACGCGCAAGCCTGGATAATATCGGTATTCCGAGATGTTCCTCTGTCTTTTGTCTCAGATGTGCCCCTGTAAGAATAGGAGTAGGCCGCGTCAGCGCGACGCGCAAGCGTATCGACTCATGTATTTAAGTAGCTCGTTTTGCGACAGGAATCTCAGAATTCTCTCGCCTACTTTCCTACCTTTTCGAGTTTATTAGTCATCAACAGTCACACGAAGGTGGGCGACATCACACTTGGGTTAGGGTAGCCTCACACTTGATCAAGTGTGATGTCGCCCACCTTCGTGTGACTGTTGATGACTAATAAACTCGAAAAGGTAGGAAAGTAGGCGAGAGAATTCTGAGATTCCTGTCGCAAAACGAGCTACTTAAATACATGAGTCGATACGCTTGCGCGTCGCGCTGACGCGGCCTACTCCTATTCTTACAGGGGCACATCTGAGACAAAAGACAGAGGAACATCTCGGAATACCGATATTATCCAGGCTTGCGCGTCGTCTGAATAATATCTGCGAGTCACAGGTTGACGGATGAGTCATGTGTTCACAACATCCTCCGTCCTCCCAAGCTCTCGACTGGTTCAAGGAACCAGCACACTTTTATTTCACCCACCCGCCACTCCCTGTAATTACCAAGGGATCGGTGATGAGGCTCCCCGTTTTCCGACCCTCGTCAACTCGCGCCGGGCCCACCCGCCCGTCGCGACCTCGCCTCGGAAACGAGAACCCCTCATCCCCGATCGAGAAGCACTTCGTGCTTCAGCCCAGTCTCTGTGCAGTACGCCAGCTTAATGCTTCCTCGCCACTGCCTATTACCATCCATGCACCTGCCTCCTTCCCTCCCGGTGCCATACTGAACCTAAACGGAGAGTAATGCAGTGACTCGCAAAGAGCGGACTTCCTTATCGAGTATTGTCTAGAGTTGTCATGATTGGACACTGTCGATTACGAATAACGAATCCGTGTCCTTTTCTTGGCGTTAACAGTCTGCTGTCTGCGTTTCGTGTCTCCGTGCTTTCTATCATCATCTCTCGTACTCTTATCTATGGGTCGAAGTCTATTACTTGCTACATTGCCCGTACTTTACTCCCTGGGTAGTCGACTACACCGTCTGGTTCGACATGTTGCTTTCGCGTTTCTCTCAAATATCTCCAACGCCGACACTGCGACGCTTATCATCCCTCTTGTATACACTAATTCGTCAATGGGATGAAACAGTCAGCTCGACAGCACCCAAACTTGTGGTCCTCTCGAAGGGAACCGAGCCTACCCCTCAAGTGTTGTATGCGCCCGAATTTCGTCGTGCAGAACAATGCAGCTCACCCCGCGCTGGCGCACAACTGAAAAGGATCCGAGCACGGTACGATGCCCCTTCCAAATTTCGTATCGCAGATACGTACGTCCCCATCCAACTTGTCCGCCGACCTGACCACCTATCTGTCCCGCCCTGTCTCCGCCGCGCGACGCACGGCACGAAAAGGCAATGACGACGTCTGGGCTGGCGCTTTCGTTGGTCGCGTAGCTAACAGCGTCCGCCACCAAGCACGACGTCCCGTCCGCTGTGTCGGAGAAAATATCTGTTGGGAGCGGCAAGATCAATGGGCACTGCATCCGCACGCGGCGCAAGGTTTCTGACGAGGTCAACGTTGTGCTGCTCATGCCTGATGCGCACGACACGCCTCATGATTCCGAGACGCCCTTCCCCTCCATGTGCCCGGACAAACGCCTCCTATAGCACTGTGCCGGTGATCTCCTTTGCGTTTTCGAGGTTCAAGACCAGCGGGGCAAGACACTTCAATTGGGCGTGGTCGGTTCCCCGAACGTCGGCAAAGCAACATAATCAACGCCCTGAAGCGCATAAGGTGAGTGTGTTCCTTTTTTTCATGCCTGCTTGATGTGAATATCGTTAAGACGCCCGCGCGAAGGTGGGTCCCAGTTGGCCGGACGTACAAAGGAGTTACAATCTGTTCAGCTCGAGCGTGTCACGCGGATAATTGACTCTCCTAGTAGCATCATTGATAGAGACGAGGGAATATAGAGATAAAAAGTGGTTTTCTATACTCTTGCACAACGTCGTCAAACCGGAGGACGTCGACGACCCCTCCGACAATGCGTTCCGTGCTCTTCCTCCCATGCTCACTGATATACATGCGGGGGGTGGATACGACCTTTTTGCTCCTTTTACCGCACCTCACCCACACCTTGCGGACGCCAGCTCTTAGATAGTGTGATGGAGTGGAGACAGGTTTCGAAATTCACGTCGTGGCTACTTCAGATGGAGTCGGTACACAAAAGGACAGTGGGTAATGTTCGTTCGTTTTTCTCTTTTTTCTTTTCATTTTTTATGACCACATCTAACACAGCCCTTGCAGCGAGTAATAGTCAGAGAAACTGTTGCCTTGATGGAAATTAGATTAGAGCGGCTCGACCATACAAGGTGAATCGGAGATCAAGGAGTACATACCTAAACCGTTCTAGGTTATGTGATTCGTGGTTGTGTTGATTAACGCCATGCGGTGCGTGCTCCCTTGTGAGAAGGGCATATACGGCCACGGATGTGTTTCGGAGGGGGGGGTTGTGCCTTAACCGGTCTAGCTGTGCGGAAAGGAGGGGGGGGATCCTGTTCAACCCGAACTGGCGGAACGTATGGAACGGGAAGATAGCGTTTTGACGAGACTGGCGGGATCTGTGAGACGGAGTCACAAAAAAAGTTATGGATGTATGACCAGTCCGTCATCTTCTGTTCGTCTGAGGAGGTGGAAGAAAGACCCCTCTGCCGGATGTGATAACCGATGGAGTCCTCGAATGAAAAAAGATCTAGCAACCGAAAACGTGGTTGGCGGATGGGCCGAAGATAAGCGATGCGGCCCTCGATTGGCAAATGGTCTGGCAACCGAAAACGTTGTTCGCGGACGGGCGAAGGCAGACGCTCTTGTGGAGCCGATAGGCGCACCGGGCGACCAGCGATTTGACGAGCGCGGACAAACGAAGTAAATGAGTCGCCTAAGTACCTCTCTGAGATATCAAAAGCGAGCTCCTGCAGACCGGGTAGCAGCCCCAGATCTGACCCTGCGTCGCCCACTTGCAGCGCACTTGCAAGCTCCCGCCGAACCGCGTTGCAAATGTGAAGTGTCTTCGCCCCGATGAACGGCCTGAGGAGCTTGTGCCACATGGCGTCGTCGTTGTCACCGTTCTGCCAGTCCCTCAGCCCGTCAACTAATGCGAGCTGCCCTAAACTAGACAGGACGGGCCTAAGTGCGCTGCAGATCTGCGCGGCGCAGTGGACTTGGCGGTCAAATCCATTACACATGACAAGAAGACGGAAACTTCGGTAGTCGTTGAAATTCGGCCAGCGGTGGGATCCCATGCCTACAGAGACCGCGTTGCGCTCGAAGAGAACCTTCGCGATAGGAAGCTTGAGCCCTTCTGTTATATCAATGAAGTGGGCCAGATGTGATAGCGCGAATGCGATTTGATTGGACAATGTGATATTCAGTCGCTCCAGAAGAGGGGCCTTAATTTGAGCGATCAGACTTTCCAAATAAGCGCTAACACCCCTGAACGTAAAACATTTGAGCTTGGGAAGCGTTACAGGAGTCTCTAGTGCATCGAAAACATCACTCTCAGGACTGATATGGGGTAAGGGGATGGAGAAATCGATAGACAGTTCCTCGAGCTGACGAAAGGATCGAAGGCGTGTGATCAGGTGCTTTGGAAGGAAGTAGCCAGAATCTCGGGTGTCTGTGAGCGTGAGCGTGACGAGGGAGATAGTGGAGGATAGTAATTGCAGTTCACTTGAAAGGTTGACACCACGTAGTGTAAGGTGGCGGAGATTTGGAGCCAGAAAGTTAGGAATCACCAGGCTCGTGTCTTCATTGGCCCGGGCTATGGATGAGAGAGAGAGGCGTTCCAGTCTCGGGAAGGGTTCGTCCAAGAGCACAAGTAACTTTCGCAAGTTCGAAGGTCGGATATCAAGATCAACATGGCGCACACGATTACGCAGCCGTAGTGCATGCGATATTCCCAACTCGTCTCGCGCATGCATAGATAAAGACTGATAATTGATGACGAGTGGCAGAGGTGGTAAGAGGGGTAGCATGTCCACCACGGGAGCGCCTTCCGTGCATAGAATATACGCGTCGAGGTGGAAAGCCGATTCGTAAATGAGGCCC
Source organism: Lactarius deliciosus (assembly GCA_021525775.1). NCBI lineage: Eukaryota > Fungi > Basidiomycota > Agaricomycetes > Russulales > Russulaceae > Lactarius > Lactarius deliciosus. Next base: position 250,798 of record JAKELK010000030.1, on the reverse strand, counting down.
CGCCATCTCCGGCAGACATGAGCGAGCTTAAACCATCCGAGTTGGCGCTTCCGATTACCCCCGTCGTCCGGTCGACAGTGGCTGAATATACCGAGGAGTACATCGTCGTTGAGCATATTGATACTCGTGTATAGTACTTGGTACTCCGGTTCCTCCGACGTTGGGGGAGGTGGAGGTAGATCCTGTGTCAAAATTGGTGTATGAGTGTCGTGGAGTGCATTTAATGCGTTTAAACGCACTAAATCCGTGGATCCATGAGGCCTTTGCGCAGAATAGATTTGTATGTTAATAGAATGAGATGATGGGTGACTGAGAATTGCCCAATCGTCGAATGGCACCCCCGATGCGGGATTGGCCGACGGTGTTGTTATGATGGGCCGTAAGCGACTAGGGTTCAATCGGGCACGACACTCGCACTTGGGGAACACTATTGGCTCTTCGTGGCGCCGCCAGCTGCCTCTAATACCTCTGACGAGTTGTTCTCCTTCGAGTACCCCAGAGCTGTCTGGGAGACGTCAGAGAGCAATGGGAGAGAAAGAAAAGCGACGCTAACTTTTGAAGATCAGGGTTCCGTTCAGCATCCAAACGTTGCCGAATCTCCGCTTTTCCCCTTCGGTTTCGAGAAACACGTGGCCCGGCCTATCGACGAGAACATAGACAGTATCATGGGGTTTAAGAGCCGTGCTTAGTTCACCAAATGGATGATGCTTAAAAGTACGCGTGTATGCGCTCTCATCCGCAGGGAGATTAGAGTAGAAGTGAGGATTTTGCTCGAGGGTGATGCGTGCACGGTCTGTGTAACGGCTAAAGTTCCAAAGAACCTCTGAAAGGGACGGCTTGGCACTAAGCATCTCTGGCGCAAGGCGTGGATCAGACTAGTGAGAATAACTTCGCTCATGAATCGGTGCTTACGGCGCACGATGGTGGTTTCTGGGTCGTAAAGGGCCGCCAGTGGGGAACGGAGAAGCACGAACTTTATCATCATCTTTGGTCTCCGTTTGTCTTCGGTATTCTGCAGAAGTAAAGTCGGTGAGGGATTGGCAAAGCGTAGTCGCCACATGAGAGCCTCACCATACACGACCCTCCTTTGGGAAATATTGGCATTCCCGGAGAGAAGAACCTGTAAGGAAGTAAGTGGAAAGGTGAATGGTGGGGTCTTTCACAACATCAGTATTGTCACTCACCGACAACGCCATCTCTCAAAGTACCTGCATACCACCCGAGTCGCTTTTTCAAAGCGTTTATTCAGACTATCAGTTACTTTCTGGCCCAAATCGGTAGCAGAACTCAATGCAAGATCACAGGTACGAAGCACTCTGTCAGGAGATGTCAGAGCAGGGAACAAAAATGCTGGAAAGAAACCTAGGGTGGTTGATTACCTCGTCAGCTCTGTATCCTCGTGTGCGAACTGTGGCGCGACTTGAGAGAGGATCAAGCATATAGAAATCAGTTCAATGGCCTGACTTCGGTACGCTCTCCCAATGTTCTTCGCATTCTTTATAAATACTGATCTGCCGTTGCGTGCTTCCATCGGGACGGTAGAGTGAACGCTTAACGAGTTGTATATGTATACCTATTCCAGAGGTAAGTGAGTAAGAATAAGCGACCCAATAAACCAGATGCACTGAACTGTTGAAGCTTGATATCACGGGATAGTGGGCTCACCTCACGTCAGTTGGCCAAGTCAAGAGGTTATTGGCGTTGAGTAGAAAACAAAGATAGAAATCCTTTAACGGCTTTAAAGGAGGGAGGAGTTTAGATCGCACGAGGGTGACACTATGTCCTCCTTTGTCATAGGAGAGTTAATATAGAAGGACAGGCAATTATCGGATGCCTGAGTGGCGACTGCGCAACGTAGTGACCCAGTAGAGTACAGGATTTAGGGCGAAGTTGAGACTCGGAAGGAGCTGGTGTTGAGTGGAAACAAGAGTGGAAAGCAAGGGTAGATGTCCTTGAATGGCTTTAAAGGAGAACGGAAGGAGCTTGGATTGCACGACGAGGGTGACACTAGGCTAGGCCCCCATTGTCCTAGGAAAGTTAAGATAAAAGGACAGATGCCAGGCTAAGTGGCGGCTGCACAGCTTACTACTGTACTGCCGTGTAATCCAGTGCCAGTAGAGTACAGCCACTTTACGTACAGTACGAAGGCCTAGGAACGGTCATTCGATCTCACGGTCCGGGCCACTCTGACCGTTTCTCCCGGTGGGGATGATCTTATCGCATGTACAGTAACTATTTTACGGATGAAAATAGACAAAGCGCGATATTTATCGGTTACGATTGGCAATCGGAACGTACTAAGTTAGGCCGGAACTACAGTATTTCTATGGACTGGGTCAATTATCGCCATGCGGAACCTGCTCCCCTGTGTGAAGGACGGAGACGACTCCGGATGTGCTTTGGAGGGGGATATTGGATCCCAACTGAATGGGTTGGGCGGGAAGAAAGGGGCGGGTTGGGTTCCACCCGAACTGGCGGTACGTATGGAACCGGGAGGTTGCGAACTGGCTGCACGGGCAGAATATCTTGCATTTCCCGCCAAAGATGGCCGAAGTCCCACGGAGCTAGCAGTGGCAGATACCGGAAAGGTTCATGGATGTATGGAAGTTCCCAAAAATCTCTCGGAAGTGGTGGGAATCGTCGCCGAGGTCGCCGTGCGTGCGGCACTGGCGAAGGCAATAAGCGTACCGGACGACCCGCGACTTGGCGGGCGTCGATGAACGTGGTGAATGAGTTGTCTGTATTCCTCGTCGAGATATCGGGAGCGAGCTCCAGCAAATTGGGTAGCAGTCCCGGGTCCAGGCCTGCATCGTGCCATTGCAGAGCATGAGCGATCTCCCACAGAAGCACGCGGCAGATGTGAAGCCTCTTCACCCCAACGAATGACCTAAAAAGCTTGTGCCACATCGCATCGTCGACATCACTATCTTCCCAGTCTACTGGCATCCACAGTCCGTCAACCAGCGTCAGTTGCTCTACGCTAGATAACACGGGCCTAAGTGCGTTGCAGATCTGCGCAGCACAGTTAACTTGGCGGTCGAATACGTTGCACATGACACGGAGGCTGAAACTTGAGGCTCTGTTGTCGAGTTGCAGCTTGCGGTGATCCATGACTACGGCGACTGCGTCACGGTCGAATATAACCTCCGCCGTGGGGAGCTTGAGCCCTTCTGTTGTGTTGGTGAAGTGGGACAGATGTGGTAACGCGAGTGCGACTTGATCGAGTAATGTAATGCTGAGTTGCTCCAGATGAGGGGCCCTAATTTGAGCGATAAGGCTTTCCAAATAAGCGCTAATACCGCGGAATGTGAAACGTTTGAGCTTGAGAAGCGTCGCAGGGGTCTCTAGTGCATCCAAAAGTTCTCTCTCGACGCTGGAATGGGGTAAGGGTACGGAGAAACCAATGGACAGTTCCTCGAGCTGGCGAAAGGACCGAAGACGTGTGATCAGGTACTTCGGAAGAAAGTAGCCAGAGTCCCGAATGTTTTCGAGTGTCAGTGTGACGAGGAAGACAGTGGAGGATAGTGATGATAATTCACTTGGAAGGCTGACGCCAAGCAGTTTAAGGTGGCGGAGATTTGGAGCCAGAAAGGTCTTAGGAATTATCAGAGTCGTGTCTTCATCAATTGTAGACGAGAGAGAGAGGTGCTCCAGTCTTGGAAAGGGTTCGTCCATAAGCATAAGTGACTTTCGCAGGCTCGAAGGCGGGATGTGAAGATCGACACGGCGCACACGATCACGCAGCCGTAGCGCATGCGATACCCCCAACTCGTCTTGCGCACGTACGATTGTAGATTGGTAATCGATGACGAGCGGCAGAGGTGGTAAGAATGGTAGCGTGAATACCACGGGAGCGCCTTTCGTGCATAGGATATGCGCGTCGAGGTGGAATGCATATTCGTATATGACGCGCCGCCATCGCCGACAGACATGAGCTAGCTTAAACCACCCAAGTCGGGGCTTCCAAATGTTCTCGTCGTCTGGTTGAAAGCGGTTGAATACATTGAGGAGTACATCGTCATTGAGCGTTTTGATACTCGTGTACAGCACTTGGTACTCCGGTTCCTCCGACGTTGGCGGTGGTGGAGGTAGGTCCTATATCAAAGTTGGTGTGTAGGTGTTGTGAGATGTACTAAATGCGGTTGAAACGCACCAGATCCATGGTAGATCCAAGACGTCCTTGCGCAGAATAGATCTGAACGTTAATAGTATGAGATGATGGGTGACTTAGAATTGCCCAGTCGTCGAATGGCATCCCCGATACTGGATTGGCTGACGGTGTCGTTATGATGGGCCGTAAGCGACTGGGAGTCAATCGGGTACGACACTCGCACTTGGGGAACACTACTGGCTCTTCATAGCGCCACCATCTGCCTTTAGTGCAAGTATTTCTGACGAATTGTTCTCCCTCGAGTACTCCAGAGCTGTCTGGAAGAGCGTCAGGGAGCGACGGACGAGACAGAAAGTGGCGCGAACCTTTGAAGATCAGGGTTCCGTTCAGCATCCAAACGTTGCCAAACTTCCGCTTTTCCCCTTCGGTTTCGAGAAACACGCGGCCCGGCCGATCGACGAGAACATAGACAGTATCATGGGGTTTGAGAGCTAGACTCAAGTCTCGAAGTGGGCGGTGCTTAAACATAGGCGTGTATGCACTCTCGTCCGCAGGGAGACTGGAATAGAAGTGAGGGTTTTGCTCGAGTGTGATACGTGCACGGTCCTTGTAACGGCTAAAGTTCCAAAGAATTTCGGAAAGGGATGGGTTGGCACTGAGCATCTCTGTCGCGTGAGTCAGATTACTGAGGGCGACGATGTTCATAAATCGATACATACGGCGCACGACGACGGTCTCCGGGTCGTGAAGGGCCGCCAACGGGGAACGGAGAAGTACGAACTTGATCATCATCTTGGGTCTCCAATTGTCCTCGGTCATCTGTAGAAACAAAGTTGATGAGGGATCAATTGGCAAAGAGCAGTAGCCGCACGAGGGCCTCACCGTATATGACCCTCCTTTGGGTAATATTGGTATCCCTGGAGAAGTGAACCTGCAAGAAAGTAGGTGGAATGGCGAGATCGTTAGTATTGTCACTCACCGACGACGCCATCTCTCAAAGTACCTGCACAACACTCGAGTCGCTTTTTCAAAGCGTTTATTCCCTTCATCAGTTACTTTCCGAGCCGAACCAACAGCAGAATGCAACGCAAGATCACAGGCGCGCAACACTCTATAAGTGAATGTCAGAGCAGGGAATATATCTGCTAGAAGGGTACCCATCGTGGTTAATTACAGTACCTTCTCAGCTCTGCGTCTTCGTGTGCGAACTGTGGCGCAATCCGAGAGAAGATCAGGCATACAGAAATCAACTCCATGGCCTGATTTCGGTACGCTCTGCCAATGTTCCTCGCATGCTTTACAAATACTGATCTGCCGTCGTGTGCTTCCATAGGGATAGTAGAATAGACGAATTAACGACCTGTGTATCTAGGCCAGAGGGTAAATAAGACCCGGAATGATCTGTTAGAAATGCTGGGCGCACAGAGTCGTTGAATCTTGGTGTCGCGAGTAAGTGGAACCACGTCACAACGTCAGTTGGCCCAGTCGAGAGATATAATATATTGACCTCGAGTGGAAGCAAGGACAGACGTCCTTTAAGGGCTAGGAGAACGGAGGGAGCTCGAACCGCAGGGGTGAACCTAGGTTCTTTTCCTAGGTAGGTCGATATACGAGGATAGGTGATTGTGAGCAATGTGGGGATGCTCGTCAGTGAGGGCCAGCAGCAAGGCCAGCAGCCCATAATAAATTACGAATAAATACAGTAACTGAACGCCCATATTTGCAATGTTTTAGGTAGCGATAGGTTGTTCCTGATGGCCTAGTGCGATGCAATCCAGTACAATACAGTACAGCCTCTTTACGAACCTTATCGAGTATTGCCCCCACGAGGATGGGTACCATAAATATACGGATATGCAGACTGTACAGAGGGAAGGAAATAATTGTGTACGAGGTGAGAAAATGTGACAGCAGCCATAACTTGAACTTGAACTGAAGGAGTATCGAAGGGAATCAACTCGCCGGGATCACTCCTCTTATCCAGATCTTATCAGACTCATTTTTCGACAAGTGTCCCGTCCCAGCGTGGGACTTCCTGCCAGTGACATGCCATACATTGTGCCCATACTATACTGTATTTCTAACGAAAAACCTTGATCTGTGTACTTCCGTGCGGTACCACTGGCACGAATCCTTGGTCGGCAGTCGACGATCTACTATGGGAATTCTGAGAAAGGCGATTAAGGTAACTCACTGTAAGAATGAAAAGACACTACGATGCAAGAGTATGTGAATGCACGAACGTACGAACTAGCTTGAATTCGGTCCCTGCAGATCGGGTAGCACGAGTACCGCATTACGGAAAAACTGGTGAGATGCGAGACTATACGGTGGCATCAGCGAGCTCCCCTCCTGCAGCAAGCTCGACGCCCTTCAACAGCGCCGCGAGCCTCTTCTGTGCCTCTTCGCGATGCGCTCTCGCCCTGCGCCCACCGACCTCCTCGTCACTCCCCTCGTCACTGCCAGCGCCACCACCGGTACCTCCCGGACCACCACCCCCACCTGCGCCTCCGCGGCTCGCGCGCTCGGCCATGAACTCCGCGACGAATCGCGCGACGGCCGCCTCGCCAATCTCCGCCGCAGCACGCGGGCCCCAGCGCCACTCCCAAACTGCGTCGTTCTCCTCGCCGCCCCCGCCGCCGGCCTGCGTCGCACCGATGCCGCCTCGCCGGCGTTTCTGGGCGGCCCCACCGGCGCCGATGCGCGTGCGATCAAGATAGCCTTGGCGCTGGAGTTGATTGAGGTATGCGTCGAACGTGAGTGTACGATGAGGTGTATGGGCTGGGAGAGCAATTTGTGTTGGCGGGCGGAGACGCAGTCGGCGGAGAAGCAGGCGCAGGTCCACTGTTCAAACATGTCCGATCCTGTATAAGATGAGACGGGAAGGGATGGGACGCACTGTCGCTGATGACCTTGCCACTGACGAGGATGAGCGCGAGGATGACATAGAGAATGCCCAGGGCGGCCAGCTGGTCCGCACTGTTCCACGCGATGAGACTGCCATATGTGCGCGTGCCAGGCTCGGCGTCGGCAACGTCGTCCGGCGCGTCCGCAGCCTCCACCTCGAATATGCGCTTGTTCGTCAATGCGGCACGCTCAATGAGCGCGGGGTCGAGTGTCGATCTGAGTATGTATGTCTTTGAGCCCTGCGAGACGGCTACGCAGCCCATCATTCGATCATCAGACCTACACTCAAAAAACGCGTTTAAAAGGCGTGACGCGCACCTTTCTTCTTAAGCCCAGTGACCTTCTGCCGTTCGCCTGCGTTCTCGCCGTTCTGAGTACCCGCTTTATCCTGACTCCTGTCTTGGCCCGCAGTGGCATCGTGCGCGGCAGCACGGGTAGGTAGCTCGACAAGCTCCATGCCGAAGGTGTTGCGCAAAATGCTTTGCGCTTCATAAAAGACGGCTTTGAAAGCGCTGCGCTGCGAGCCCATCACTTTCTTGGAGATTTCGTCTCGGCGTAGTGGCATGCGCCGCTGCTCCTGGAACAGCGCAAGCCGCACTAGATCGGTCGCGCGTTTTTTCAGGTCCTATTCGTGTTCAGTTAGATGGGCAACGACAACGACCAGTCAGAGTTCGTGTCGCGTACCGTTCCGGTCTCATTTGCAGTAGGCTCGTCGTCGTCCTCGAGCGGTATTTCCTCGTCTTCGTCTTCCTCCTCGACGCGTCGCTGACTACGACTGTAACGCTGCGTCTGCGTGGGATTCTGTGTTTGCGCCTGTGTCTGCGAAAATTGGCGTTGCGAGCGTGACGGGCCTGCGCGCGGCATTTTGTAAGATCAAAAAGGGGACAGGGAGATACCCATCCACACGGCCCGGGGCCGTTACCCATACGACATTCGCGTGCACGTGACAGGTCGCGTCCACGCCACGGTAATTAGTAAGAAATTCAGACTCATGCGTGTATCGATACTTCAATTACAGTATACTATATTGTGAGTAATCCTTACATCCAATCTACGCCACTTTCTGCCACTTTCTCTGACCGGGCTGGGGGGCTGGGACGGAGTAGATGTGACGAAAACGCACGTGACGAATGTAACGTCCGACTCGACTTGACGACTCGGATGACTCATTTCAGTTGGCGACTCTGTAGCTCGGTCTGTGCAATTGAGGGTTTCGTTTCAAAATTCCACACGGTTGCCAAGGTGTGATTTCTCGGATTTGTCCTTCAGCGCAGGACAACTTGACATTCATTCGACTTCATCTCATGTTGAGGTCGACCTTTGACCGACCCAACTCGACACGCTCCGCTAGCGTGACTCGAGACCGACGACTGTGCAGTTTGTGTTTACCTTCATATGCGGATGGTCACTGGTTACTAGTCTAGATTCTGATCATATCCATGTCCGAATGTCCGAAAGGTGCGACGGCACCGGGGCACCTCACGTGTCCTTATTACACACATTCTAGCCACCAGAAATTCGAACCTCGGCCCTCGCCAGGCCTCGCGTCCATATTGCCGATGGTCATGTCAAGCTCGACATGTGATTTCACCGGCTCACCGCTCGCCAGTTGTGGTACCAGCGGACCTATAGTATGGTCGGGCTCATGGCATGTGTGCGCCGGAGAAGTGGGTTATCTATAGACTAACTTTATCCTTACGCAAGGGCTTGAGCGACCTTCGGGACGTCTGCACTCTTCCAGCCGACCCTGAAATCGATTGAGCTTTTGATGCACCGATGCTTTGGATGCTTCAACTGCTATCCAGAACTCGGTCGAAATGCACAATCCAATGCCGGAGCGGCACTATGAGATCACGTCTGGTGGCCTATGAACAAGCCACAGACAAATGCCCTCGCGTAGTCCTTTGTGGACTTGAATTAACCCAGCGACCTTAGCCGCTTCTCACAGCGGCGCCGCGCAAGTGATGGATTAAGAATACGACCATACGGACAGTAAACTCTCACTATCACATACTTAGCATATTAGAGACCCAACACCTAACAATTCAAGGATCTAGTAGAGCCAAGTAAGCCGCCCAATTTGCCAGACTTCACCAAAACGCGACTCACACTGTTCGAGTACCCAGACCTGGTTCTTTCCTCCCCGGGGCGTGCACACCTGAACTTCGACATCAGCCCGCCCCTCTATGGGGTAATCTGCGACGAAGCAGGTGCCACGGATCCACTGGCAGAACCTATCAAAGGAACACAAAGTCAGCAACGGTTGCCAGTGGGGGTGCGTGATACGACGTACTTAACGCTAGGCCTAGCAGCATCACAACCTGGAAGAATCTCGATGTCCCAAAACTGAATGCTGTCGAGGCCGGCGAGACGTGCTCCATTGTCTGGGGTTTTCTCAATGCAGAGGAACTTCGATGGAGCGACTGATCGAATAATGTATTGGCCGTTGAGCTGCTGCTCTATGACCCACTAGAGCGTGTTGTGGTTATATGAGGCACAAATTGTCCAAATTGTAGCGAGAGCCGTTACCTGTTGGTTCGCTCCACCGTGGGAGACATGTCCAATGATAGACCTGGAATTTACGCCAGAGAGATCGAGGGCCAGCTTGGTTTGCTCGTTGGTAATCTTGTAACGCCCGCCTGTCTTGATTGTCACGTTGATACGGGGCAACCAGGAAGAAACTAGTAGAGGCAGGTCAGCCGTGCCAGTCACTAGATTTCGGAACGCGACTCACACTCTTCGAGTACCCATACCTGGTTCTTTCTTCCCGAAGCCGTCCACATTTGAAGATCAGCTCCATTGGCTGGCTTGTCTAGGGGGTATTCAGCGACGAAACAAGTGCCACGGACCCTCTGGCAGAGCCTGTCAAAGAAACTCAAAGTCAGCGGTGATCACCAGTGGATTCACAATAAAACGTGCATAACGCTGGGCCTAGCAGGGTCGTCACAACCTGGCAGAATCTCGATATCCCAGAACTGAGGCTTGTCCAGGACGACGAGATGTGTTCCATTGTCTGAAGCTTTCTCAACTCCGCAGTACTTCAGGGTATTGACTGATTGAATGGTCCATTGGCCGTTGACCTGCTCCTCCAGGATCCACTGGGGCGGGTCGTAGTTACATGAGGGCACAGGTTATCGAAGTAGCAAAGTTGTTACCTGTTGGTTCTCTCCGCCATGGGGGTTATATCCGGTGACGGACTTGCCGTTGCCATTCAGATCGACGGCCAGCTCAGCTAGCTGGTTGGTGATCTTGTAACGTTTTCCTGACTGGATGGACATGCTGCGATAGGGAAAACAGGTGTCCGAAGAGTTCGCTTTTATATGCCAGGGGGGTAGATTTCCAGACATTGCTCGTTATGGACAAAGGTAAATACCGTACATTAGCCCCCGGAACGCGGTCGCGTGCCTGCGTGGGTGACGCCAGACTTCAAGTTCCTCTTCGCAAAATAGGAATATGTTCGGAACATTCTCCTACCAGCTAGGGCTATGCGCACATAGGATAGGAGATGGTCGGGATAAATGATTGATGCAACATTCAATACTTTAGCGGGGTAACAAAAAAAATCGTCAGTCGAGCCCCAGTTCTGACGGGGCATATGCACAGTCCCTGTCGAACGCCACCAAGCTGTAGTTTACGTCAACTGTCATCGATTTGTCGACCCCAAGTTATTGTCGCAAGTTCGAAGATCTCGGAAGGCAGATTCCGCACACAGTCCGCAGTATATAGACTTGGGTAATGGTGGGAATGGCTCTAGTCAATACAATATTGACGGCACGAGCTCGGAATCTGATTGGGGAGTAAGACAAGTCTGTTCATATGCGGAGGTTGAGTGCGCACTCGGAGATCGACGAGACGGAAGCATAAGGCTTAGGAACCGGACTACGATGTTCTGAGTCAATCTAGAAGGGCTTTATCACGAAATGGTCCCTCGTGATTATGTCACAGTTTTGTGTCACCTCCAACCTGGATGGTTAGGAGACAGCCAGAATCCTTCGACTGACCGACCACAAGTCCGAGTCCACGACAGTTGTTTTCGAATTAAACCGAGAAGCGCTATTAAATTGTAGAAAAAGTTCTGAGCAGGCCGCAGAACATACATGAAGTCCAAGATGAAGTCTGCGTAGAATCTGACCGTGATTGGCAGATTGTTCCAATCATAAGCGCAGTCAACTTGAAGAAGAAAATATGGCTTCCTTACCAAGCCGTGCAAGACTGGTTTCCGCAATCAGCGCAAAATCCGATTCTGCATCTGAGTTACAGCATCCCGTAAGGTCGTCAACAGGTCGTCGGAAAGTCACCGAATCTACATACTGTATCCCTTTGTGCCTCGATGACGGCGGAAATTCTGCGAATATCCCAACACCATACGATCAAAGAATCCTTCGGCTGGGCTCCACAACCATGGGATCACCGCATGACTCTGAGCTCCCAATCCTTACAGGAGGATTCACCGTGACGCAGGAGCTGAACCTACACATATATTTAATGCCCTTCGAATTAGGTATGTCCTGCCAGGCAGGACATATCTCTGCGATCTACGATTCGGGTTCGGTTTGCGCGTTCTGTGGGGTAAATCATCTGGCTTTAGAATGGCATCTTACTACTAAGTTAGGTGTCGACTTTGTCGGACCTTGCTTGTTATAGTTTTGGTTCTTTTGCGACGATTACATAAAAGGGGGGACGTTTGTCATTGTTTGCGATCCACAAGAATTTCGCGACCTTGCCAAGCAACTTGAAGGTGACATATCTCTACATCGGGGGTTTCTTCGTGCATTTGCCACATGGTATCCTCGTACAGTGAAGTTCTTCGGACGACTTGGAACCTCGGTTACCTCGTAGTCCCGGTCCCTGAGCCTTATACTTTGATCTCATTGATCTCCGCGCGCACTCAACCTCCGCCTATTAATGGACTACTGTCGGGCTCCCCAATCAGATTCCGAGTTCGTGCCATCAATATTGTATCGACTAGAGCTATTCCCGCCATTGCCCAAGTCTATGTACTGTGGAATCTGCCTCCCGAGACCTTTCAAATATGCGAGAATAGTGTCGACAGACCAACGACAGTTGACATATTTGGTGATCCATTCTGTTACCCCACGGAAGCATTGACCGTTACATCGAGCAATTGTCCCGTCCACCTCAAGCTATCTTATGTGCGCATAGCCCCACCTGGTAGGAGAATATTCCGAGCATATTCCTATTTTGCGAAGAGGAAGTCTGGCGTCATCCACACAAGCACGCGACCGCTTTCCGGGACTAATGCACGGTATTTTTCTTTGTCTATAATGAATGTCGTCTTGCAACATTCGCCCCTCAATAAGATAGGCATATAAAGGCCAACTGTTCGCCAACTATTTTCCCTATCGCAGCATGTCCATCAAGTCAGGCCAACGTTACAAGATCACCAACCAGCTTACTGAGCTGACAGTCGATCTGAATGGCGGAAACAACAAGTCCATCATTGGGTGGACCCCCCACGGCGGAGAGAACCAACAGGTAACAACTTCGCTACTTCCATGACCTGTACCTCATCTAACCACGAAACGCCTCAGTGGATCATTGACGAGCAGGTCAACGGCCAATGGACTATTCGGTCAGTCAGTTCCCAGAAGTACCTCGGAATTGAGAAAGCTCCGGACAATGGAACACATCTCGTCGTCCTCGATAAGCCCCAGTTTTGGGATATCGAAATTCTACCAGGTTCTAACGACCCTACTAAGCCCAGCGTCAAGTACGTTTTATCACATACCCCACTGGCGATCGCTTCTGACTTTGAGTCCCTTTGACAGGCTCTGCCAGAGGGTCCGTGGCACTTGTTTTGTTGCCGATTCTCCTCTAGACAAGCCGGCCATCGGAGCTGATCTTCAACTGTGGACGCCTTGGGGAGGAAAGAACCAGGTCTGGGTACTCGAACAGTGTGAGTCACGTTTTGATCAAGCCTGGTGACTGACGCAGCTAACTCGGCTTTACACCAGTTTCTTCCTGGTTGCTTCGTAATAGTGTGCCCATCAAGTCGGGCCAACGTTACAAGATCACCAACGAGCATACCAAGCTGGTCGTCGATCTGCATGGTGGAAATAACAAGTCCATCATCGGATTTAACTCTCACGGTGGAGACAACCAACAGGTAACGACCCTCACTTCTTGGATGACTTGCACCTGATACAACCACGACACGCCCTAGTGGATCATAGAGCAGCAGGTCAACGGCCAATACACTATTCAATCAGTCGGACGCCGTAAGTACCTCGGCGTTGAGAAAATCCCAGACAGTGGAACGCATCTCGTTGGCCTCGACAAGCCTCAGTTCTGGGATATCGAGATTCTACCAGGTAGTGAGGACCCTACTAAGCCCAGTGTTATGCACGTTTTGTCACGAACGCACTGATGATCACTGCTGACTTCGACTTCCTTTGACAGGCTCTGCCAGTGGGTTCGTGGGACTTGTTTCGTCGCGGATTACCCCGTAGAGAAGGACGTCGCAATTGATCTTCAACTGACGACAACTTCGGGAGGAAAGAACCAGGTGTGGGTGCTCGAACAGTGTGAGTCAGGTTTTGGTGAAATTTAGCGACATGCGCGGCTAACTTGGCTTCGCTAGACCTTTGAATTGTCAGGGATCGGGTGTCTAATGTCCTAGTATGTGGTAGTGAGAGTATGCTGTTCGTAAGATCACATTCTTAATCCATCGCCGGCGCGCAGCCGAAAGGAATGGCCGAGGTCTGCCGGATTAGTGACTTCAAGTCCGCAAGATACTACGCAACGGCTGTCATCGGTGGCCTGTTCATAGGCCACCGGAAATGATCTCGCAGTTCTTCCCCAGCATTGAAGTGTGGCATTCGACGTCCGAGCCCTATCTAGAATCGCACATGCTAGTTCAGACGTCCCAAACTCAGGTCCTTGCATAAGTTTATCTGTGATAATCGAACACTACTGCGGCGTACGCATTCCACGAACCAAATCTTGGACCGGGGTCTCATTTAGATAAACTTGACAGCTGTGTGAAGTGATCCGGGATGCCATTGTCGGTAAGTGGGAACCGTCGGCTCACCGTTGTTATTGATATTGAGAAATCCACCACACCCCATACAGAGGCGTACAAGAGGGTTCAATCCCTCATCGGGATGTGGGCGGAGGAAACTGGCATCCTGATTACTGAGGAAGGATCAGGGATCTTGGTTGACTAGGAACCGTCAAAGGAGGTGGCCGAGGATGGGAGCATGCAAGTGAGGCAAAGACGTCATACGCTTACGGTACGACATCGTGTTAACAGCCCATGCATTACCAGTTAACTTAAATCAATGTTACATGCAGGGAACGTGGAAATTCATATCCATAGCACGTTCACAAGATCCCTTGACCAGACCCCGGACCATCAAGTGTCCGATGACCTAGCGTCATTCTTTTGTACCCCCGTATCTTATCGCGACGTGCAGGACCTGGAATCCTAGGAAAGATGTGAAAACAAATTCAAGACGTATTTAACCGCACACTGAGACGGGTGATGACCGCATCAGCGGCATCACCAGGGGAGTATGGGAAAACTTGACTCAAGTTACTTGTTTGTGCCGTGCAAACCTTGATTCATAGACCATCAACTCTCGTTAAAAAACACTTGCAGGAGCATCATCGAGAAATTACGTCACCTCTTCCACGACTTGTACCCGCACCTACCAACAACCGTCCATCCATCGATAAACACTTGGCCTCCAGCTGGGACGTGGACGATAGTGGCAGTCTTCCCAAGGTCCGGTTACATCCAGTTACAATAGTCAACAAGGCTGAAGACGAAGACGATGAGCCGAATTTCAACGAAAGGCGTTGAGGGCTGTTCCCCTCCATTTCCCCTACCCTTTCCCCATCTTTTTAGTATAGGTACTTCATGAAGGATGACCTGCGCGGCGTGTGCGTCTTTATACGGTGCCAGACATCCGAGAAAGGCCAGTGCGATTTCCTCTCTCCTCCCCCGGTGTCCTCCTCGCGCGTTCCCTGCGCCCTCGCCCTCGGCACCACGGCCCCGCACGCAAAGTCCTCGTGCGCGATCTCCATACCGATTCCGCTGCCTCAGGGAAATAGCATCAAAGACCTGTGCGCCCGCGCGGCAGTTCCTCGAGCTGCGCAATGCACGTCTCGCAGATCTGGGTGGTATATGTGGAGCGCGGAACCCGAATCCGCGCCCAGGTTTGCAGCTCGCCATCAAGGAACCAACCGTACGCGCGCGGGCCGACATACCACCTCTCCACCGGGCGCTTCACCTGGAGTGACGTAAAACGGGTACGTACTGTACCCCCCAGCGCCCAACGTTGTCCGTTCCTGAACCCCGGGCAGTAGACCGAGCTCGACCGTATCAAGGACCGTATACTCCACCTCGACACAGATACGCACGGCATCGCGCATCATCCCCGGTCTGGGCGTGGACGGATAGGTGGGGAATGTACGAGGACGTGTGCGTCGTCTGCGCGAGGCTCTGCTCCGACCTATGGCACAGCAGCAGTAGCAATTGGACCGCGGGACCAGTGGTCGTGGGCCGGATCCCGGCGCGAACGGTCCGGGCGCCGCGGCGCGACGGCATCGAAGGGCGTCGGGCGTCGTACCGCCCACACGACGACGACGCGATACGATTTTTATTCTTTCGGCGACGGCGACGGCGACGGAGGCGAGGATGGCATGGTGCCGGTACGCAGCCAGCAAACGCGCATGACGGTCGCGCTTCTGCAGACGTTTCACGCGCAGACGCGCTTCTGGGCCGCCTCCTCTCCCGCCTCGCCACCGTCCTCCCACACGCCGCGTCTTCTCTCCTGGATGTGCGGCTGACGCCAGTAGTCTTGGTGTCGAGTGGCTTGCGGAGGAGTATGCAGGTGGCGCGCGCGTCTGTGCGCCGTGGAGAACGCGACTTGCTTGGCGGGCTCGTGGGTACCGCTGTTGGCGGGTCTGGCGCAGCGTCGTCAGTATCGGGAATGAGCGTGCTCGCCATGTCTTATTTGAAAGCACGAGTGTGGGATGGACGGATGACTCCTGGTACTCTCCTGGTACTGCGGTGGAGTCGTGCCTTTGGATGTACATACCATACCTATTGCTTTATCTATCTATCTCTTGTTCTGTCCGTTCTCCATTTCGCTGTCTTTCATACCTCCGGTCAGATACCCTGGCATAGATTTCCCAGTCTGATCTGAGCGAACGTTGGTTCCTTGGAAAACCAGTCTGGGGGAACTACAAATGAGTACGCGTCGCGCGACCAATACGTGCAGATTGCCGCGGAGAGTGCGTGTCAATAATAGCTTGAGAGTGGGGACTGGGCGTTCAGCGCGTGCGAGCTCCATCACCGCATCTCCGAGTCCTTCTCTGGCTTGGCTCGGACAACCCTTGCGTGTTCAATGCAAGCGGAACTTTCTCTGTTTCCTTTTCAGCTCAGCCGTTCACACGCGCACCTTCGGTTTGCTCTGGAGGTCATTATAACACACTACTCTGAGGCTGGCTTCGGCCCAAAAAAGGTCACCAGGCTCGACCAGTAGCTCTTCCGGACGAGCACAGCGGACGAGTTGCCCAGTGCTCCTGCGTCCCCTGTGTCTAAGAACTTTGAGACTATAGCAATCTCTGTACACGCCAGTGCTATGGCTGAGGGGGGCCTAGTGTTAGCAGTGACGGTGAGTCGGTGACAGCGGGAGCGTGGATGCGTTCTGAGACATCGAGTTCTATTCTTCCCAGAACCTGCGCTCTCCAGGCGGTTGTGAGAGCCACTGTAGTGCCGCTATGGGACATATGTCGAGTAGACACCACCGGTAGGGAAATGGAAGCGGAATTCTATCCTGGCAGTTCTTCCCAAGTGGAGGAGATAATCCTCGAGAAAATCGAATCATTTGTTGATTATACATGATGTAAGACCCCTCCTATCTCACAAACGAAGACCGGATTTGATAAAACTACGACAACGATGCACAAAGACCGAGTGTATCGTATACATCATATCATACTGCAGTACACAATTCCTAGATCACCCGACACTGGATCTACGAAACCTTCGTTTTAGTGACCATTAGGACTTGCGCGGGAATGCTGGTTTGAAAAGACGTTTAAACCAATGCTCTTTCTCATGCGCATGTACTTTAACCGAAGACCGAGATGGCTCTAGAAGTGTAATGAGATTAGCCCAACAGACGCAGAGGTAAACGAACCAATATCAGTGGCCATAAGAAAGCTTGCAGACAGTTCAACAGAGACCTGAGAAGATCCCGTAAGGTGTTGTCGAATTTTCAAGTCAACATTCGCCTCCCGATAGTCCAGCTCCGCCTGAGTTAGTGCAGATTCAGAGGAGAGGCCCTCGAGACGTAAGAACGTGGCATGCTTGAAGATAAGGATAACAGCTTGCAGAGAGGTTAAATGCGCTCTAAGGATGATGGAGTGCAATACCAAAGATCAAATGATGACCGGTAAGCTAGAGAAATAAATGACATAAGCCATAGAACCAGATGGCTGTGATGCGAAAATAACACATTTTTGACGGTAGGCAGTGACATAACCTTCATTGCCTTATGCAAAAGTGAGATTCTTGGTTGAGTGAACACAGCTCGCAGAACACATACAAACAGGAGAACAGGAGGTGGACATGATTAGCATGTTGAAAAGGAGGGTATACACGCACGTGCTAGTGGGCCAGGAATGAGTATGATCAAAATAAAGTCAAGGACAGGGGTAATCAGCAGGTATCGAGACAGAACAAGGAAAGCAGCCACTCACTTGCTGGAGAGCCGAGGATGGGCCTCATGAGCAGACTTGAAACGCACCACACAACGGCAGTCACTCACCGACTGGACAGCCGAGGACAGCCGTCGTCAGTAGGCTCTGAACGCAGCGAGCCACGGTAGCCACTCACTGACTGAGAGCCAAGGACAGCCGTCGTCAGTAGGCTTGAAACGCAGCGAGCCACGGCAGCCACTCACAGGCTGGACAGCCGAGGACAGCCGTCGTCAGTAGGCCGGAAATGCAGCGAGAAATGGGAGCCTCTCACAAACTGGAGAGCCAAGGACAGCCGTTGTCAATAGGCTCGAAACGGAGCGAGTCACGACAGCCACTCACTTCCTGGAGGGCCGAGGAGTGCCGTCCTCAGTAGGCCGGAACGTAGCAAGCCACAGCAGCCACTTACAAACTAGACAGCCGAAGACAGCCGTCGTCAGAAGGCTGGAAACCCGGCGAGTCATGGCGCCACTCACAAGCTGGACAACCAAGGACCTCCGTCGTCAATAAGCTGGAAACGCAGTGGGCCACGGCAACCACTCACGGACTGGACAGTCGGGGACAGCCGTCGTCAGTAAGCTGGAAACCCAGCGAGCCATGGCAGCCACTCACTTCCTAGGCAGCCGGGGAAAGCCGTCATCAGTATGCTCGAAACGCAGTGAGTCACGGTAGCCACTCACCAACTGGACAGCCGAGGACAGCCGTCATCAGTAGACTAGAAATGCAACGAGCCACGGCAGCCACTCACCTCCTGGAGAGACGAGGACAGCCATCATCAGTAGCCTCGAAATGCAGCAAGCCACCGCGGCCACTCACGGACTGGACAGCCGAGGGCAGCCATCGTCAGTAGGTTGGAAATGTAGCGAGCCATTGTAGCCACTCACAGGCTTGACAACCGAGGACAGCGGTCGTTAGTAGGCTTGAGATGCAGCGAGCCACGGCGGGCACTCACCAACTGGACAGTCGAGGACAGCCGTCATCAGTAGGCTCAAAACGCAGCAAGCCACCACAGCTACTCACGGACTAGACAGCCGAGAACAGCCGTCGTCAGTAGGCCCGAAACGCAGCGAGCCACGGCAGCCACTCACAGGCTGGACAGCCGAGAACAGCCGTCGTCAGTAGGCCGGAAATGCAGCAAGCCACGGTAGCCACTCACTTCCTAGACAGCCGAGGACAGCCGTCATTATTACGCTCGAAACGCAGTGCATCACGGTAGCCACTCACCAACTGGACAGCCGAGGACAGCCGTCATCAGTGGGCTGGAAATACAACGAGCCACGGCAGCCACTCACTTCCTGGAGAGCCGAGGACAGCGGTCGTCAGTAGGCCGGAAACGTAGCGAGCTATGGCAGTCACTCACATACTGGACAGCCGAGGAGAGCCGTTGTCAGTATGCTCGAAGTGCAGCGAGCTACAGCAGTAATAGCTGGCACTCACAAGCTAGGAATCAGATGGAATCGTGAACCATGTACCACAAATTAAGACTCTATCGACACTTACCCAGATATGTGGAAATGAGACAAGACATTGCCGAACTATATCGTTGGTCTTCACGCCCGTACTATAACGCAGACTGCAATGCTCGTTGTGATCGTCGCTTCGCCCCTTCAATTGGCGCACTCACCGGTTTAAAGCCGTTTTAACACTCAATTCTAAGTTACCCCTCTGCACAGCCAAAAGCATCAATCCGACGACGTCGTCATTCAAAGCCGCAGCCGTAGTCTCGATAAGTTCCTCGCAGCCCATATTTTGCCTGTGCATTTCTGCCAAAAAAACATTAACACGAAATTCTGGTACTTGCCTCTGAACTCACTTTCTAGTCGCACGAATCTAGTATTATCACCAAGAGGACGCAGGTAGTGCTCTTCAAATTGTTTGTCTGCCACGTCAAGTACATTGTCATCTGGGTTTCCGAAATCCTCCATATGGATTTGGACATTTCGCTGGAATTGGTCATATTTGGTAAACACAACGATGACAGGGACTGCGAATAATTGTTAAATACAGTCACGAATGTCCATGACGGCGCACCATTCCGGTCAGGACATATGTCCTCGAAAAATTTGAGGTCGAGCTGTGGTCGTTGGTTGTCCATTGGCACGCAGTACCTCAAAATTTGACCATCAGTTGTCGTAATCGTGAACGCTCGAGAGTCCAAACCATATCGCGTGCAATCTGTTTGCCAGTCGCCTTTCTCCACATTTGCGTCGAATGAATACTTGCAACATCCCGAGTTCTTCTATGCCACCTGACTCAATTCCACGAGAATCATGGAAAACGTAGCGGTCATCATTGGAAAACATAATTTCATCGTCGATCGTGTGCTCGCCACGCTGGTTCCGAGTCATGTTTAGAGGCACCGAAGAGAAGTACTACTGTCACTAACATCTATGGATGGGTCGAGTGTAACCTTGTCGACGGTGAGACCATACTCGCAGACGAGAAGATTGGACTACGTACCTCTTCGTTTCCCCGGTAAATAATGGGGCTTCCCGTCGTGTCACTCACCCGTTGTAGAATGGTTGTCTTCCCTGCGTTTGCCCTTCCTATAATAAGGACTCGGAATCGGATGGTTGGAATTCGAGTACGACGGGGTTGTTCAAGGGGTTGTTGAGTGCCCATTTGCGACGGTGTTTGGAGGAAAGCAAGAGTTGTCGATCGAGTTGAGTCCTCGGCCGATGGTTCACACCAAGGTTCACACGATTGCCGAAGTCGTTCTCTATTTTTACCGATTCTTCACACCTGCGGACAAGGAAGAAACGAACGTGAGAACTGGTGCTAGGTTATCAAGTTCACTAGCAGTTTCGAACACCCGTGCCTCCTTGGGCCGAAGGCCATACTGTTCCCAGTCACTGGCATATCGATGAATAGTTGATGTTACGATTTACATTCCAGGAAGGGGCCATGGCCATCAGTGAAACAGACCTTTATAATAAGCGGCAAGCGGTCCGAGCCAGCGGCCCGAGCCATGGTCGCGGCTGCACATGCTGCGACCTACCTTACTGGGAGGACTTCCCAGCACGACCGCATAGTTGGGACTCAGCGGTATGATAGTAGGGCTTCCGTCTGCTCAAAACGACTCAAAACGACTAAAGACGCGTGCTTCCCGAGTCCTCAAGTACAGAAATTGGTACAAAGAGTCCAGATATAACAAGAGACACTACTTCCGTCAACACAAAAACACCCGGTGTAGGCATTCGTTCGCCTCACGCCCATCGCTGCACAATCACACTATTGAGCAGCCCAGCCCCTTCGATCGTCACGTTGTCGTTATCGAGCGTGCGATTTGGGAACGTCGTCCCGATAGTATAAGCACGGGTGTTGTTTTCAGGGCGCGAGCTACACGGCATCGTCAACTCGCGCGAAATGGTGAACAAGAATAGGAACTCGGGCGCTCACGCATTGATGAAATTGCGAAGATCGCGCACAGTATGGTCCAAATTCATGCGAGCGACTATCCTGTAGAAATAGGGGGGGGACGATGAGCAGACACAGATCGCCAAAAAAAATCACTCAGGAGGGCTCGAACCTGGTGCCGTCCGCGAGGCGGACCTGTACGCTGGTCGTTGGTTTTGACTGATCGACGGAGAATCGCGTGGCGACGCTCTCTGGGTCACGAGACCGCGGCGCTGCCGCTGCAGGGGCTGGAGTGGCTGAGGGGGCTCCTCCATGTGCGGGGAAAGAGCCTGGCATCCCGAATTGTTGGGCCGGCGGCGCCGGCTCGGGGACGACCCCACCGAGTCGGCTGCCGGCACCAGCGAACCCCCTCCGCGGCGCGGCTACGTAATCTTCCTCGGTCCGTCGCGCGACACGTAGCTCTACGGGCTGTCCTGGCAGGACGTCGAGGATGGATGGAGGGGCGCGTCTATCATCACATTCGTTTTAGTGGCGTGAATGAGGACAGAAGTTATCTAGTAGTCACCCGGCGTTGATCTCGGACAGGATCTGAGCCTGGGCAGGATCGTCGTAGCGCCGCAGCTCTCCATCCTCTACGCTGAATCCGTCGCGCCAGAACGTGAGATGGCGGATAGCGGTCTCCTCGGCTGAAGATTCCATTGATGTGAATACGCGGGGAGAAACAAGGACGAGACGAACTGGGACTCGGGGGCCCGTTCGGGTCAGGGACGTATGTGCTCTCGACCTCGTCGGAACCTAGCGTGTACCCGCTTCCCGAGAACGCGGACGATCTCTCCGCTCCTTCTAGCTCTGGCTCAAGTGGACGATCGTTGAGTGCGCGTGCGAGGAGATCGCGCATGAGACCTCGGCCAGAGACGTCGTCGGGTCCCCTGTCCGGGTTCTGGACATTTATCCCGCTGAGGAGGTGAACACACTAGTGTGGGAAAGAGTTGTGAGAGTAAAGCTTGCCACGAGACGTACCTTCTCTCGCCGCCAGCAAAGTAGTTCTGGGGTTCGTCGTCGCCGCCGTCGTCGCTGTCATCGTTGAGAGTAGCGACGCGACGCCCACCGACGCTACGCGCAGTGGGGAAGATAGATCAGTAATAATGATGGATATTATGCTAGAATACGATACATACCTTGAGCCTCCGCTTCCTCCCCAGCCGCCGATGCGGCCGATGCGTGAGCTAGGCAAGCCTGAAGGACGCGACCATGAGGAGGAGGGTGGTTCACTTGCATTTCCGCCCCCGAGAGTACGCGGCCTGTTTGGATTGTCGTCGGACATCTCTTATACTTTTGTTAAGGTGGACAAAAGGTGCGAGAGTGCAGTCAAGGGTACAGTACAAGACTACAAGCGCCACAACTGACGCGTCCAATTATAAAGCACGTGCGATCTTATGACCAAATTAAGAAACTCGTCTGTGAAAGCGGATTGGACATTTGGTAGACGAGTTGGGGCACACGGAGCGGTCACCGCGCGAAAATGGCGGCCACACACATACAGGATGCATGAGGGGACAGCATAAATGAATACGACAGCCAGATTCTATTCCTTGGACAAATATATATTTAACGTTGGGGGAAGAGAGGCCTGCACGGAAACGCCTTTTTCACTCCCCGTCCTCGTAGCCCTGCAAAGGCCGTCTCGGGCGTTTCGGGACTAAGACGAATAAAAAATGAGAATGAGTAACTCCTCGAGGGTCCGGAAGGAGGCGGGACGCACTTGGGTAAGTAGTCGGTATCGGCTCCGGTGGGCGGTAGCCCATGTGTTCACGGATGGGCGGCACGCCAAATGCGAGCACGGGGCCGACGAGACCCATCACTACAGAGTAGAAGAGTACGGGCGACTCGTGCGCCTGGCGTTGCTGTTATGTATGTGTGTGCAGCAGATTGGGAGACGAAAATTCGTCAGGACGGAGTTAAACGGGAATGTAAGTGGGGGGACGTACGAGGTAGCGGTAGGTATTGCGGAGAGGCGAGACGATGCTGGACGCCATTTGGTTTCGTTTGTGGAAGCCACGAACAGTCCGAGTTTCTGAGGATAATGTTTGGTCTTATTGTGACCCGCTCTCTGGCCGTGTGAATAATTTGTTATAATAAGTCAGTCTCGACTCAGAATCGACTCAGAATGAAGCATCCTTGCCCTCTGCTGCTGCTGTACAGGCAGCAGCATGCCGCATCTTTGTCGCCCCAACGATCTCCGTGTGACCCTGCTCAGGAGGACGTGTGTTAACAATTCGGGAAAGGACGAAGAAAAAAATAAACATATTCGAGTGGTCTACTGACACTCACTGGCAGCAACAAAACAGGGACTCTGAGGATTCATTAGACGATGTAGCATCTACGATTATTATTTGAATAAGTACTGGATATCTCATACAAAGCGCTATGCAAACTAATCTAGATTAACCCAGGACCGACCAAAGGAAATGTTAGTCTAGGGAGGGGTAAATGTCTAGCTAGACGCACGCCGCATCTACTTTTGTTGTTGTGAGGCAAAAACTTGCGATACGCATCTTGCAGCTCGACCTGCACGTTCGGGAGCACCTGCATGTGGTTCTGCGATTGCGGACCATGGTCAGGGCGTCGTTCAGTCTGCCACGACGCGAGAAAATGCACCTTGTACTTCATGCTGAATTCACCCTTGCCCTGCGTCGCGCCGCGCAACTGGCTCGAGTACCGTTCAACGCTACCTCCGCAACGACCGTAAACTCGTCCTCGCGATCGATGAAAAACACGTACCTCCTTGCTTTCATGGTCGATGTGGACCCGGAACGTCGGGTCTTCCTTCTGGAAGCGACTGAGCGCACGAGAAAAGTTGGGAGTTTCAGTCCCAACAGGCTTGATGGCTAGCGAAATGACAGGGTCCGGTACGAACATCGAGGTCTGCGAATAGCTCGAGCTCAAGAATATGTATTAGAGTTGGATAGTTCGCGCACCATTGAATAATTTGTGGTACCATCGGTAAAGGTGTCGTCGGTTGCGCACTCAACACCAAAGATAGCGCAAATCTCGCCGCCGGGACTGATTGAATCAATATCCTAAGGACACCCCACGTCCTCAGCACGGGCTCTTTGTCACAAACTACATCCCTGCGAGAACGCACCTCCATCTCATTGCTGTGCATGCGCACCATCTTGGGAACCTTGATCCGCTTGCCTGAACATCCGTGGAAGATGAACTGGCACTTCTTCAGACTGCCCTGATACACCCGCATATATGTGAACTACTCAAAATGACCCTCTTCGAGTTTGAACGCCAAGGCGACGAGTGCTGCTGCTGCTGCAGGAACTAGCTCGCCTTGTGGTGCACCTGCTAGCTCCATGGTATCATGCGCGACAACCTGACGCTCTGAAGGGCTCGCGAGCGCACAGACGCCATCGAGTAGCGACTGCACGGCAGCGTTCTTGACCCTGACTGCAGAGCAGAAGAAAACATTTTCAGAGAGACGGACGCACTCCCGATGGCCGCAGCGAGTTGCTCGGTGAATGGAGGCGCGTCATTCAGGAAGAGATCGGCGATCTCGACGTCGATCGACAAGCGTTCACTGAGCTCCGTGCACTTCTGGGTGGCTAGCTCAAGGGCAGAAGCGGGAATCTCGCCAGGTTCAACAATATCGACGCTGTATGCATCGCACCGGTCAAACATCTGGGATAGAACAAACAGTGCGTTGGCTCACCCTCTGACACCCCTGCCGTAGACGGCCTTCCAGCGGACAAGGTCAACGACATCTTCCACCTGATCCTTAACGCCAATGGGAACTTGAACAGCTGCGGCCGGCATGTGAAGCTCGGTCCGAATGATTGGTTACTCGCCACGGGCCTGCGCCAAGTCTGCAGGCAGGCTCGGGGGATGAGCAGAGGTCAGTTAGGACCAAGAGCGTACCTATCCCAAACCTATCCATTTTGTTGACGAAAGAAAATCGTGTGTGACGTCGTACAGTACCGCCGCATTTACCCGTCGACAGTAAGGCAGAAGAAATCAGGAACCCACACCCTTATATAAGCAATCTGACCCCCACCACTGCACGGCCTACTCCTCCTACACAACACCAAATTCATGGATTCTGTCCTGATGGGAATTTAGGGGAATCTGCTAGCTCTCATCTGGTCAAAGGATTTTTTTTAATTTCTCAAAATTGGGGGTACAGTAGGGTCTGGAACTTTTATTTTGAAAAATCATTTTTTTGTGTTTCTGAGTTGAAAGAAACAAAGTTCAAAATTCCGACTGTTGAATTTGTCAAATCACGTGATCAGATATGTAATCAAAAGTATGACATAATCCTAGAACTTCACTGCAACCACATGTTAAAGCAAGTGTTGAGGGGCCTGTGCAACATGTTGCCTACATTTCTGTCTCCTTGCACAACTTTTATTCCCTCTCTTTCATGTTGATTGTAGTTTTAGTTTGGCCCAAATGTGAGGGTACTTGCAATATTAGCTGTACCTGTGTTTAGTGGTTTCCTGTCCCGTCCCGGCCTCAAAGATGGCCATTAGTCCCAGCTCTTGGGGGCTATAGGCCCAAATCTTGGGGGGCCTAGGACTGGACATGTCGGCCTCAACGTCTCAGGCCTCCATTGGCCTGAAAGACTCGGCCAGCCGCGTCTTTGTAGTACTATACCAGATGTATATAGCTACCCAATTCTGTACAGACATATGACAATTGTAACTAAGAAACTACCTCGATTTCCTCATCGTCGTTGTCATAGTCATTACCGTGATCGTCAGCGACATCCTCCCATTCCCAATCGTCAGCTTCCTCAACGATTTCGTGCGCAGTGCCTTCTTGATTGGCAGGTTGTTGGTCGGCTTCGTCTAGATATACCTCTTCATCGGCCGCACTCGAAACGACCCTCGACTTGAAAGAAGCGTCTTGATGAAGTAGTAGGGACTTGAGGCATTGAAGAGCCTCGATGATGTTGGCGTCGAGACGATTGCGGCGCTTGGAGATGGTGATCCCAGCTGAGGAGAAGGCTCTCTCGCTTGACACCGAAGACGCCATGACGGCGAGGTAGTCACGGGCAAGTGAGCGCCAGGTTGGATATCGGGACCCGTTCACCTGCACATGTATTAGTGATGTACACGGGCATGGATCAAGTAGATGTACTTACCCCCCACCAGCGTATAATTCCCATACCATCTGGAATATCCTCGTTCGTAGTGAGGTACGACTTCCACTCATCCATCCATGCATTGGATGAGTTGGCCTGGACCTCACAGTCGTCGGCATCGTCCTTGGAGTCAGTGTCATCAACGTTACGATGGGAGGCTTTGCGGGTCGAGGTGGTCTTGTGAGTGTGCATTGATCTTGTACCATGGTCTCTGTGCAGAGCGTTGAAACGATCGAGAAACTAAGAGACAAAGTAAATGAGTTAGACTATAAAAAGATAGTAAAGAAACAACTTACGCGTGTCTGGACGGCATCTTCAACTTCGGAAACCAGATCGGCCGACCAGTGTTTGCGGAAATACGACATCTTTGTTGAGGGTTCGAGCACTATGGCACAAAGGTCAGTCAGTAAAGCGAGCAAACAAAAAACGAACAAGATACGTACCCATTGCCATGATGTGCGCGTCTGACTCTGCAGAGCGCTCGTAATAGCTGTTGAGCTTTGCCATTCCGGCTGTAAGTGCTGGCACAAACATCTCGTATCGTGTCTTGGTCGAAGCCTTCTCCCATGACACATAAAGTTTCTCGATTGCTGGGAGCGCAAGTTGGAGCGTTGGTGTTGACGCTGCAGAGAATGCTTGCTGGGCGTCATCAGCATGCTGTCAGTGGGTAAACGCCACCAAATGTCAGTAGGAATTGAATGGCCACGAATGCGGACATACCTCAAGAATGTTGCAGAACAGTCTGACTCGCGTCCACTCGTCATTGCGTAAAGCGAGGGCGGAAATCTTTTGCCCCTTGTCTGCATTCGATTCTTTGAGTCCAAGCCCCAAGATGAATTCGTTGACTGCCTGAAGTAGCTGTAAACATATAAGTCCTGAAAGAAATGGCCACACTTACCCGTCGACGCAACTCAGCGCGATAAAGCATGATGTATGTCGAGCTCCATCGAACCTTCATGTCGAGGAGCAGATTGACTGCTGGCAGGCCGTCACGAATTTGAATACTCTTGAATGCTTCTTTTCGCTGAGACGATGAGCGGGCCTACATTCGCGCAAGTCAGCGCTAGTCAGCATTTGGGGTCGCTGACTAGAAGCAGCACGTACCTTTATGCAGATGGCCCGGACAATCCCAACCTCATCTTGCTCTGTCGGCCCTAAGTCACTGGGGATGTGGTCGTCTTCCTGGTTGCCGTTGTAGTACCTAGATTTACTACGCGTAGAAATCACGGCTTGAGTCGCTAGATTGATTATGTGCGCGAGACACCTAAATGAATAGATGAAGTTGGAAAGTCAGTATAAGTACAGGGACGGTAAAGCAGGGTACATACCTGATTTGACGGCGTTTGACGTCGAAATCCTCCCCAATCTTGATGTGATAGCAGCGCGCGAACTCTTTCATCATGGTGTCATTGTTCTTGGCATTGTCGCATGTAACATGGCCAATCTAAATTGAATTGCGTGAGTCACGAGTGAGTGGTCATCAAGACTTGAGAGGAGATAATGGAAATATTCACCTTGCGAATAATCTGAAGTCGGTTGCAGATCTTGTAGAGTACTTGACCAAGGCGACTTCCGTTGTGAGAGCAGTTCATCTGCGCAAAGCCAAGCAACGCATGTTCCAGGCTCCACTCGCCTGGAGCGCGTTCCTCAATCCAGTGCCCTGTGACGGCAAAATAAGAGTCAGCGTTACCCGCTTGCCACGCATCACAAGTCAGGCTGATTTCTCCGGCAACCATGGTGTTACGATCACCCGGATCGTTTCAAGACGTTCGTATATTCCGTTTAATGTCCAAGGGACGTTCTACAAGTCGCGACTTGTCTGCGTTGTCGTTTAAAGTCGAGGCGACTCTGCGTTGTGCCGGGTTGTCGGGCCGGCGGGTCGCTTAGCTAAGCGAAAAGCGTCGGACTTGAAGGAGACAAGAGAAGAGGACAGTGGGCTATATTGTTTAAAAGACCAAGATGAGAACTACAAGGTAAACTACAGGCTGCTTTTATATCCTACAAGACTAGTATTTTCCGTACTATTTTCAAAGTGCCAGCAAGGTGCCAGCAAGGTTATGAGCTGGCAGCCATACAGTAGGAGTCATATTCCGAAACGGGAAACGCTTACGTGGCGTCGTGTCACGTGATCGTGACATACGCCCCTCTCTTGCTTTGTTCGTCCCGAACGAATCCTTTTGCGCCATCTTTGAAGTCGGTATCGTACTCGTATGCGTGAGGTCGACGGAACGTGTATTTTTCTGGGAGTGAGTTGGGTGGTAGGGTTGGTGACGGACGATTGTAGCCTCAATAGGCGATCGGCGGCTTGCGTCGAAGTTTGGTCCGGGTGGCCTCGCTGATCGTGCACCGCGGAGAGAGAGTCGGCCTGGTTCGGGGTGACGTGGCCTCGCGGCGGGCTGCGTAGGTACTGGGTCTGCGGGTTGTCGTGGAGGTATCCGGTTCGAGAATGTAGCGGACGCGAGTGGGATCGTCGTCGGTAGGGCGCTGCGCGAGGCGACTGACACGGAGTCGATGGTGAAACGCCTTTTGTTGTCGACCTTGAGATTAGCATGGCCGCCCTGCTCGGGGCGTTTCCGAGGCTTCGGGCGATACGGCATGACGCCGTCACGATGTACCTTCGTGGATCCGTTTTCACTCTTGGCTGCTGGTACGTACGTGGGATCGGGGGTGCAGATGTCGATAATGACGTCGCGGCAGTCGGTGGTCGTACGTCTGTTGACGTGGGACGCTATGGTGGTGGCCAGAGGCGTTGCTGTCGTCGGTGTCATGGACGCGAGCGAGGCCGCTGCATGCACCGGGATCGTGTCGTCCTCGGGTGTGGGGGCGGTTAGTATGTTAGCGACGGTCGATACCGCGTTGCCGGTGACAATGGATCGGGGTCGGCGTTGCCTGGTGCGTTGGAGCCGATGGGGTCCGTGCCCATTACTCGTGTAGTGCCGTTCGCGTTTCGAGAGCCGTTGGGTGATGGCGTGGCGAGCCTGGTCTATACTTTCCACGAGTTCTGGGTGTTCGTCAGCTACTGCCCGATCGAGTTTCTGGTGGGACGTGTCGAGTTCTAGGGTCATCTCTTCCGTGACGATGGCAGCGTGTCGTAGGGGTTTGGTCGGTATGGTGTTACGACGCGCGCGGTTGGAACGAGACAGGACCGAGGGTGTTTCTTTCGTGGGGACGGTGAGGGTGTACAGACGCGTGTTTGCAGCACCCTTCGGATCCGGCGTCTGGGTGGGCAAGTTGTGGGGAGTCAGCGCCGGGTCGACAATGGCTCTTCGTTGTTCGAGCAGGTCGTTGTTAATTTTCAATCGACACTTAACGCTGGCGAGGAACTCTCGTTTGATTGTCTCGATGTCGCGCGGGCGGTACTGTTGGGTATACGTGGTCCAGTATACGTTGCAGAGTGGGTCGTCGTGCAGGTATTCGTGGGCTGCGATTGCGGTTCCCAGGAGCACACGTTCGTCTGTCTCTTTTTCGAGCGCGCTCCGTAGGCGAGGCCCGATTCTGCAGGGGTCGATTAGGGTCGTTAGTACGGTGCCCATGTCGATTCCTGTACGAGTAAGGATGCCTCTTGTTACCGCGTCGAAGGTCGACCTGTTGAGTCGTCGTGGTGGGGTACTGCATCCTTCCAGGTGTATGATCGCGAGGTTGACGGGGTTCAGTGGAGTGACAGTCAGCCGCGAGGGTGGTAGTACGAGTATTCTTGTTTCGTGTCTTCGCGTCGTGAGCTCGTCGAGGTCACGGGCGTCGTCGGGCTGGACAGTTGGTAAGGCTGCGGTACTTGTTACTAGTCCGTGGCTGTGGTCGTTGTAGGTCGCCTTTGTCGACAAGGAAGGCGGGCACTGCCTGAACAGGCGGTCTTCGGACGTGCCGTCATATCCTGTGCTGACACCGTCCGTCGACGTGTTTTCTGGTCTGTCGTCCTCCACCTCGTCCTCCGGCGTGTATAGTGGCGCTATGACGCACGTTCTGGTGAGGTTGCCAAGGTCTGTCTGCGTGATCGTGTAGCCGAACATCTCGTACTCTTTCGTAGAGCAGTGCGGGGCCTGTGCGTGGTTGAACACTGTGTATCTTGTTAAGGTAATAGCGGCGCTGGTGCGTAGCGGGCTACCGTCGTGCCCTATGTCCGAATCATCTCTCGCACCCTCGTGTGGTTTCGGCGTGTAGAACTTGAGTGTCGGACTAAAGTCCATGCCAATCTTCTCCAAGTACTTTCCCACGCGGGTTGAGAACGTTGGGCTGTACAACTCTAACCCTTCCATGACGTTCTTGCGAATGTGTCTCTGCGAGGCTTGGCCCTTCTGTCGTTGCAGTCGGTGGGAGTAATCGGTGTCGTTGTCTCGTCGCAAGTCGTCTTGTTTGGCGATGTCGATCCTCCTTGTACGACGGGATATCACGAAGCCGTTGCCAACCGGGATGATGTACGCTTTCTCGTTGCTCTTGTCGACCGTGGCACCGGTAATCTGATTCTGGGTATAGGGTGTTTGTACGGTCTGTATTGCGGCGTCCATGTCCTGGAAGCCGTGTTCCTCAAGCAAGACTTGGCGTGTCCTGTGCCCTGTCCGGTTGACGTGCCTTTTCTCGGTGAGGGCACAGTTTCTCAAGTGTTCCGTGTCCTCCCAGTTGCGCACGACCTCGGGCTCCATTGGTCGTGTCACTCGTGGGTAGCTCTGTACCGCCGTTGTCTCGTGTGGATGCGAATATGTGGGCTGCATTGTTTGTGCAGGCGTCCACGTTCGCCTCTCGTAATACCAGTCTTCGTTGCGCCTGGTTTGTATCATCGTGCGCATACTTTTGTGCTGGATCCGCGTCGGACGTCGTAGGATTTCATGCCCGTTATGCTTGTCGCGATGCTGCGTGCTGGGCGGGACGAGTGTGGCTACGTCGTTGACCCGGTATCTGGCTGGATTTGCGTGGACATCGCTGTCCCTACCAGAGAATCCTAGGTCGTGTTTGTCTCGTTTGTGTATCACGTCGTCCAACTCTTGAGGATTGAGCGTGTTGTGTTCGAGGGTCCTAGACTGATGTGCTGGGTTGTCTCGCCGCGAAAACAGTGGAAATGGTGAAAATACCCCCCCACTTAAGTCGTCAGCTTCCATGATGACCAAGCGAGGTAGAACGTGGGTGAATCGCTGCAAGGTAGGCGCGTACCGCGTTGGAAGACCAAGGCTGCGCGCAACAATGAGGCATATCTCGTATTTGGTAAACGGCTCTTCGGCCGAGTAATGTATCATCGGGGGTAGCACTGCGCCCCTAGGCCGTTGTGCAAGGCGGACGAGAAAGCTTGCGATATCGAGCACGTTGGTGGGAAACCGCGTCTGATAGTGGTCCATGTTGTACTTCTTTCCCGATTGGTCCCGCACGACGTCCAGTAGGACATTGACCGCTGAATCTGCGTTCGACGGAGCGGGGCCGTATAAGACGGGAACGCCCAGCACGGCTATGCGCGCGTCTTGGACGCCGAGCACGCCAAGTTCGCCGTCGCGCTTTGTGATGCCATACAGGTTGACCGGGCTCGTCGGTGCCGAGGGTGTGTAGGGCGGCGAGGTGCCGTCAAAGACGTAGTCGGTGGATATGAAGATTAGCGTGAACCCAAGTGCCTTTGCAAGCACAGCGAGGTGCGCAGGCACGTCGACGTTCAGCTTTCTTGTGCCTTCTGGGTCCTCCTCTGCGACGTCGGGCTTGCGCTCTGCCGCACAATGTATCACCCCTGGGGGCGGTGGTCCAGCGATTGGTGCGATGTGCCCATGTGGAAGACCAAGGCCGGTGAGGGCGGTGGCGGACAAAGTCAAAAGAGACAAGTTAACTGGGAGTGCGGTGGGAAGTCCGTCGCTGTTCTCGTCCAGTCTCCGGGAGGCGGCTAGGCTGAGGGCAGAGGCTACCGAAGGTCGTAGGCGAAGGGTCAGATCATCGCCCTTGATCTCCTTTGCGAGGGTCGGCGTTGGTGAGCATACCATCGCGGCGGTTTCCGGCGTCAGCATTCGCGAACCTTGCATACGTGCAGGTATGGTAGTGGTACAACTGAAGGGCGACGATGCCTCAGTTTTCGACGACAAGGCACCTCCATGGCTGTCGCACAGATCACCCGTGTTTTGGATACGTGGCAGGCACTCGGGACGCCGTGAAGATGTCTGTCCAACCCAGAGTGTCCGTCCAATGGCGTAGGCGATGGTACGCTCGCAACGGCCAATCTCCCACGCACTGAACTTAGATGCAAGAATCAGTGACGCCAGGAAGGTCTGGTGGGGACACGATAATGGCGGTGGGAGTGCGCTTCCACCTGCGGGTACTTCCTCGGGGGCTTCCTTTTTGGGTGCTTTGGCGCTGTGAGCTGCCGAGGTAACGCGATGCGGTGGGTCCGTGTCGTTTCTGTCATCGTCTCGTAGGGTCCTGTTAATAATGTCGTACCCGCTGTGCTTTTCGCTGATGAAGGCTTGGACGTCACACCGTCCTTCTCCGTCGAAGTCTTCGTCCCCTGCGTTTGGTGAGTTGTCATTCCCTCCCGGCGATGGGTCTCTGTAGCACTCATTGTTGTCGTTGTCCGTGTAGTCTTCGAAGGGCTTGGCATTACTTTCGTCTACTGGACTTGGAGGACCCCCGTCGGTATCAAAACTGAGCAGGTCGTACCGTTCTTGGTTGCTTTTGGTCTCGCCTCTGTCATCGTAGCATCCTTCATCATAGAAGGGCTCGTCATCCTCATCTTCGGATTTGTACGTCCAGTACGCAAATCCGTATCCTGTGTCGCTTTCTATTGGCGGATGTCCATCGGTGTTGCCATCCCCCAGAAGCTGACTTAGCATCTCTTCCCGGTCGTTTCGGGTGAAGGCGTCCCACAGCTCTTCATCATCGAGAGTGTCGCCCGGCGTCAGTAACGTTTCGTCTGCTCGTGCGTTTGGGAGTTGGATCGGTCCGGGCGTGCGAACGAGGGCGGTCGCAACCGCGGGGTGAGTCTCTTCCTCGAGTGTCTCTGGGCTGTCGCGGTGTTGACCGCTTTTGATCTGCGTCAGTACCTCCCACAGGTCTGCTTTGGTTAGGGGGACGCTGCTCTTCGAGAGGACTTCTCGTAGTTCCTCTCGCTGTTCGTCTGTCAGTGTGTCGATGGCTACGATGGGGTCGTCTTCCCCTAAGTTGTCCCGTGTGGGTCTTCCCTCGTCTGGGCGTCCGTAGTTTGCGTCCGCGGCCTCTCCGGGACATTCCCGTGCCTCCGTCTGTTCGCGGTTCGCTACATCGACCCCTGTAACTCTCCGCGTGTTATGTGCAGGCTCGACTGGGATGTCCTCCCCTTCTTCTTCGTCATTCCATCGTCCCTCCATCAGGTATCGGGGGATGGCGTCGTGTTTCTCTTCGTCCGTGAGAGGTCCAAGAGTTTTGCAGTAACATTCGGCTGCGCGGACGGGGTCCAGTAGCCTCGTCGTGTGCTTGTTGAGCCTACCGTGTTTGGCTGTGTCGTCACAGTCGCGGGTTCCCACGCCGATCGTCACAGTACGGTGCGAGGGAGGTGTCTCCTCGTCGTCTGATCCGTCGTCGTCTCCATGCGGCGCTATGCCGGCGTTGCGTACCGAGAACGGTGGACATGCGTCTCCTTTCGCGGGTATCGTCGTCCGGCTCGAGGGGGTTGACGGACGGGCTTCCTCGGTCTGCGAGGTTTCGGCGGTCGTCGACGTGACCTCTCGTACCCTCCTGAGCAGCTGCAGCATCCGAGGCGATCGCACACGAGCCACCCCGCGCACGTCAGACTGCGCGTCAAGACGTTTCGTGAGCGGAGTTACCCCGGGATCGGGTGACGGGATGAGGGGTGGATGTGCGTCTCCGCATGCAGGTACCCCTACGTGGGCTTCGACTTTGGTATGTGCGTCTCCACGCGTAGACTCGTCTATGTGGGCTTCGACTTTGGCGGTGCCGAGCCGTGACTGTGGGCCATGCCTCGATGGGTCGGGCCTTGACGGGGTTGGCATCGTGTCCTTGCCCGTCGTCCGTTTTCGTTTGTGGGTTACTAGCGTCCAAGCATCGCCTGTCCTGGTTGTATGGACATCGTCGCACGTCGCTTCCGCGTCGAGCGTGGCGTATCGGTTTCGTTCGGCGTTGGTTCCAACTCGCGTTATGAGTCGTAACTCTTGTCCGCGAGTCATGTTCAAGTTGCTGATGCTGTTGGTCATGGTTTCCCGCGTTGTACATTCCGCGGGAGTTCGAGTGTCGTTTTCGGGTATGGTTAGTCGTAGGCTAGCCATCTTGTCGTTGGGCTACGCGGGAATCCAATCCACTGTCCGTGCCGAAACCGCGGTGTCTGTCGTGTCCGTCGGGTCTGGTCGTTTGTTCGTTCGTTGGGGTCCGCGTGCGATACGTATCACGCGGGGTCGGTAGAAGGGATCTTGGTCTTATGTTACGATCACCCGGATCGTTTCAAGACGTTCGTATATTCCGTTTAATGTCCAAGGGACGTTCTACAAGTCGCGACTTGTCTGCGTTGTCGTTTAAAGTCGAGGCGACTCTGCGTTGTGCCGGGTTGTCGGGCCGGCGGGTCGCTTAGCTAAGCGAAAAGCGTCGGACTTGAAGGAGACAAGAGAAGAGGACAGTGGGCTATATTGTTTAAAAGACCAAGATGAGAACTACAAGGTAAACTACAGGCTGCTTTTATATCCTACAAGACTAGTATTTTCCGTACTATTTTCAAAGTGCCAGCAAGGTGCCAGCAAGGTTATGAGCTGGCAGCCATACAGTAGGAGTCATATTCCGAAACGGGAAACGCTTACGTGGCGTCGTGTCACGTGATCGTGACACATGGGGCCCTAAAGAGTGAAAGTTAGTGAGCGGAAAGGCAACAAGTGCGAATACGTACATTAAGTCGCTTCTTGAGTAGGATCATTTGTTGCTTGAACATGAAAATGATGCGCGAACGTGTTTTCTTGGGAGATGGGAGGGTGACACCACGCGTTGCTCAGGACGCAATGTCCAACATTTTCTTGAATGCGGGGTGTTTGAATGCCTGAATGGGCTGAACGGAAAAGAATCAGAACAATGAGAAAAAATGGCAGCAATAAATGACGCACCTGATTAGTTTGGACGAGCCATTCAATAGCAGCGGCCTCGAACACCCTGTCACTGTATGGGATGACGTCGGCTTGGTGTGGGTTGAAGTGATCGCCGAGGGTTGTTTGCTGGGTCTGCTGGCTAGTACCCTGTGCGGCTGCCCTGTGCTGCTTGGTGTCTTCCGCTAGCATTGAGTCGAATTTATTGATTCCACACCATTTTCTGTACCAATGCTAGAAAATAAATTAAAACTACATCGGAAAGCTCTAAGGATCTAGAAACGTACCGAGTGTAGCACGGCTATATGACGCCGAAGCGTTGAGTGCTCGCTGGTGATGATTTTTTCCTGCTTGGCGCAACCAAGCCCCTGACTATATGATGCATTGTAAGGACATATACTTTTATAGATAATAAAAACCAAAGGGGACTTACGCGCAAAGGTTGCACTTCATGCGCCTTTTAGTTTGACCCGGGAGGCAAGCGAGGATTGTAAAGAAATGTCTGATGTCGGCAGTGGGCTCAGACCTGTTCAGCCGCTCGTCTTCTGGGTCGCCAATGTCATCGATGTTGATGACAGAGACATCGGAGTGTGCATCTTGAGCACCCGATGACACAGCTGTTTTCGACTTCTTGAATTTTCGTGCAGTATCGGGGGCATCGTCAGAGGCGGTGGAGGAGACGGTGATGATACTGTCGTGAGAATGTAAGCTCTTGATCACATCTTGCGAAGGACGCTTTGAAGAACTGCGAGTTTGTGACAAGTCAGCAGCAGGCGAAGAGTCGTCTTCTACATCCGTCAGCAGGGGTGGTGACTCTGGTGAGGACTCAGGTAGGGGAGACGACGTTGCGGGTGGCTTGGGCTGGGGTGCCGCGAATGGCACAGAAGCGGCAATGGCCCTGCGATGAGACGTGAGCTCAAGCTCACCGGCATTATCAGCGGTCAGTTTGGCCGTGGGGAATATCTTTCGGACGGGTCGAGTGGACATTGGAACGATGGTGTGAGGGGTAAAAAAAACTCATATTTATAAGTATACAACGCTGATCGGTACATCACATCGCAAAGCAAGAACCTAGAGGACCAGAGGGGTGGATAGTACCGGATACAGTCCAGCGAGGAAGAGGTGGATGAAGTGACGAAAAGGCGGATGTAGTGACGAAGAGGTGGATGAAATAACGAAGGTGTGGTGAGGTGGCAAGGTGGTGGATGCAGTTGCGAAGGTGGTGGATGCGGTTGCGAAGATGTTGCACACATGCAGAGCGACAGGGATGGTTGCACTGGCAACCTGGGTGAATCTCCTGGGCCCGGGACGCTCATTCCGAATGGTCAAAGACTGGGACGTGGGTCCCTGGGAGCCGTGTGTCAAAAGTAGAGACTGGGCCATAAGCCCTGTAAGGACCCACGCTCGTCTCAGTCCTGGCCCGGCTACGGGCGGCCGTCTTAGTCTGGCTTCAGGCTTTTAAGACGGGCCAGCAAACCACTACCTGTGTTTTTTCGGCACCCTCCTAAGACCCTCCTGGAATTCATCAAACCCTAACCCTAAGTCATGCTTACATAAGGGGTTGATGAACAGCGCACATGAAGGGATGATACTCACAGTGACAAGAGGACTGTGGTGAGATATCAAGAGTGGCTGGAAGCAGCAACAGAGTGTAGTCAAGCAAGTGAAGCAGAGTTTGAGTCTGGCACACAACAGATGAGGAACTGGTGTTTATACAAAGGAAGAGACATACCTGGCACACAACAGATGAGGAACTGGTGTGGTGCCAGAGCATACAGAGTATTCTACTTATACTATACAGGGGAGTGACAC
Source organism: Lactarius deliciosus (assembly GCA_021525775.1). NCBI lineage: Eukaryota > Fungi > Basidiomycota > Agaricomycetes > Russulales > Russulaceae > Lactarius > Lactarius deliciosus. The sequence continues at coordinate 213,714 of JAKELK010000030.1, read as the reverse complement.
TAGTACAACAGAGGTAACATAGAGTCACACAATACAAGGAGCGTTGTTCTACAGAGGAACACAAAGGGGTGTACAGAAGGAGAACAAAAGCGCAAAGAACAATGAAAGTCTAGACTGATGATATCATAGTGACATCACAATAAGGATAGAACAAAAGGAATGAGTACAAGGACGAAATACAATAGGAGTCCAGAGGAGTCCATGATGTCATTGTACAGTGATGTCATAGATAAGAAAGTCCGAGATTGTAAAGATCATAATAATCTAATCTACATAAGTCCAATATATCTTATCTAGAGCAGTCCGTTATCTGCGTGTCCATACAAGCCGCTAAGTGCGCGCGGGTCACTTATCAACAGGGGTGTGTGTTCCTGATTTCTTCTGCCTTAGGGCCCGCTCAGCTGCAGCGGTTGCAAGTGACTGGTTACTGTATTTAGAATTTTTCGGTTGTGAAAACTTGTTTTGTCATCCCCAACTGAGGATGGCTGCTCGGTGCAACGTTGGTTTCGTTTCAGCAGTGTCACGCTTTGTCACCTTTTCAGAATCTCAGTTTTGTCCCCACTGTCATTGACACGTTACACCTTCTTTTACTTCCATAGCATCTCATTGCTTGCATGCCAATGTCTACTTCTGGAAACCAAGAAAATGCCAGTGTGACAACCATGATGATGTCAAAATCTGTGTTGGGTGGCACATCTGAACCTCTTGACTGGGTTCAATTCACACAACCTTCTCCTCCACATACACTCGGAAAGCCCAAGAAAGCTTGTTGGAAGCTGGCAACTGATGATGAGACTCTAGTAGAGTGCCTGAAACAGCAGGAGGCAGCCGGCAACCAGTCAGACACAGGCTTCAAGCCAGCGGCCTGGACCGCTTGTGCCATTGCCCTTTAGGGCAGTGAGAAACGGAGTGGTGGTGGCCCGAAGACAGCCAAAAGCTGCAAGGACCACTTCACAGTTGTGAGTTTTTGTCATTTTGTTCCACCCGATCCCACAGAGTGCTGATGCAAGCAATGGACATCTCTGTTAGCTCAAGGAGCAGTTCCTTGTTGTTCAGACCCTTCGCAATCTTTCTGGGTTTGGGTGGAACGATGCAACCCACATGGTTGAAGCCCCAGATGATGTATGGGATCGCTACCTGGTGGTGAGTTCGCCAAGTTCGCAACGGCAGTATATTTAGTGCTCCAAGTCCAATCTCACATTGTCATTGTAGGCTCATGCTGCTGCAGTGAAATGGCGCACCAAGCCATTCCCCCTCTATGATGAGATGCTCACATTGGTAGAAGGCAGGCATGCAACAGGTGAGAAAGCTTTCCATGCCGCTGCTTGAACTAGCGCAGGCATGGAACCCGATGAGGACAATAGTGGCGGCACCCAGGATTTCGATCACATGACCAACCATGATGGTTCGGTGAGCACAGAATGGCCATTTTGTCATGACTGGGTATGCTTCATCTGCTACACTATTTATGTACTGACGGGTGATGCTTTAGAGCCCATCCCCACCACCTTCCCCCAAGGAGACAAGGGGCCGCAAATGCACTGCATCGACTTCACCAGAACACCACACTGCAGCCAAAAAGAAGAGTCGTCCTTCGGGCCCAGCTGCAGTTTTGGACATTGCCAGTGCTCTTCATGAGATAGTGGAATCCTTCAGTGATTCTGCTGATGGTGTTGCGTTAGGCCCGTCCTAACGATGCTCGACTTGAGCGGTGACAGAGTGGCTTGATATGCGAGGGACGACTTAGTGAAGATAAGTACACGACCTTAGAAGGAACGTGACCGCTACTAGCACTGGGGCGAAGTCCACCAGGCGCACGCGTTGGTCAGCGATCTGCCTTAGCAAGGCCAGACGCGATAACAGACTAAAGATAAGGAGAAGGCAGACAAGGAGAGAGGAGACGAGAATTGAATAAGGATTCAAGAAGACCAAGCTAAGGAGCTCGGTCTTCGGACTGTCCACTAGATATACAATTGACGAGGAGCTTTGAAGCTCCTCCTGAACGTAAGGTACCCTGTAGCGATAGTAGCTCGAACCCTACTACAGCTATCCTAGGTATGAGTCAAGTCCGTACCATGTGATATCCGAAACAACGCTGACTGAGACGACTGTCCCTGACTAATACTAGGGTAGTCAGAACCCCGCGAGACTGTAGTCCGTACCGATGAGTCCGATCGTAACATCACCCCCTTTTCAGGTGCGACGCCCCGACGCTCCAAAGCCCTCCTCCTCGTAGCAAACTCGCGTGCGCTGCGGCTGCTGACCACTCCTCCTGCCCCTGCGATTCTTCTTCTTCGTCAGCTCGTAGTCCACCATGGTACCCGCCTCGTCCTCGATGCGCTCCAACGCGTTGGCCATCTCCAGCCGGCGCCGACTGCCTGCCACCTTACCTTGGACCTCCCCTAGGGCGGCGATGAGGTCGTCGATGCGCTGGTTGAGGCGCTGCTGCTCCCGGTCGGCGAGGCGGTAGCGATGGACCTCTGCCGTGAGGGAGAGGTCGTGGAGGGAGTCGAGGCAGCGGTCGACGCGCACCCGATCTTCGAAAGCCTCGGTGAAGAGGACCATGTCCGCCGCGGGGTACATGGGTTTCCCGCCATACACATAGTGGGGGGCGGCGTAGAGGGGGCGAGCGTAGACCTTGTCCGACTCGTCGATGATGCCCACCACCAGAGGGTCCGGCCCCATGATCACTTGATGGTATCGGGCCTCGCGCTCAACCCCGTCGGGGGAGACGATGCGAAAAGGGAGATAGTCCGCGCCAGTGTTGACTTTGAAGCCACTGGGGACTCGTGTGTTGAGGATTGCGAGGGGCTGATGGGTGGGACCACCCAGCACCCCGAGGTCCCGCTTGTACATGGGGGATCCGTCGGTGTTGAGCGAGTAGGGGGTCTCGCGTGGGTTGTCAGTGTCTGTGGTGGAGGAGATGAGGGGGTGCGTAGCTGGGTAGTCGTTGGGAGCGTCCTCGTCCAGACCCCAGTCTGCTGTATCAGGCGCCGATGCCTCAGCTGCTGCTGCCTCAGCTGTGCCCTCTGCAGTTGCTCGTCCCTCCACTCCTTCACCACCTCCTTCCACGGCCGCACGGGCCCGAACTCGGTGTGGTACTTGGACAGGTTCACTGTCACCGTGTCCGTCAGGGTGTGAAACGAGGCTACCTGCGGCCTGGCCCTCGAGTAGGGCACGCTCTTCTTCTTCGGGCCCCGCTTCGTAGGTAAGAGGCTGCGCACCGGGGGAGTCGGCGTTTCCCCCAACGGTGGGGTCTGGGAAGGCTTGGAGGACGGTGAGGGCGTCCTCGCGGGTGGCGGGCCCATGGGTGGTGGACAGGGCCTCGGTGACGGCGTCGATGGTGGACTGCGACGGGAGAGAGCAGGAGGACATGGTGCGAAGGTAGACAGGATGGGGATAGGTAGCAGGAGTTGCTGGGGGACTTAGCTCGTAGTGGACTCCTCTTATGTGCGTTTCCCTGGCGGGGTTTAATGCTTTGAAGTCCTGGACAGCCTGGTCGGCGAATACTTCGCTCCGGTCGACCCACTGATTCTCCGAGTCGGGGTACCCTTTCCATTTCACGAGGTACTGCAGTTTCCGCGTTCTTCCGAATCTTCACGAGTCTAGAATCTTCTCGACCTCATACTCTTCTTCGCCTTCTACCAGATCCGGTGGTGGGCGCTGGTAGTTAGGCCCATGTGTTGCGGTCTCGTGATATCTGGTGAGAAGATCGGTGTGGAACACCGGGTGGATACTCCACTGTGTGGGAAGTTCGAGGCGATAATTGACAGAGGACATCACCTGTGTGACCCTAAAGGGGCCATGTCTCTTGGGCGCAAGCTTGGTGGTTGGCTGGTTGGTGCGCAAGTGGTGTCCTTCCAGCCACACGAGGTCCCCTTCTTTGTATTTGGGCGTATCTTTGTGCTTGACCCATGACTTCTGTGCCTTGATAAGGAGGGCCTTGGCCTGCGCTCTGGCCTCTTGGAATTGATCGATTCTCAGCGCTACTTGGGGTATGGGTGATGGCCTATCAATCCAATCAGCGCGCGGATTGTACCCCATCAGGAGGTAGAAAGGGGACTTCCTAGTGGTCTCATGGGGCCAGTTGTTGTGCGTGAATTCCGCTATAGGGAGATAAGTCGCCCAGTTGTCTTGCCTCTCATTGGTCCAGAAGCGGAGGTACTGCTCGAGCCACTGGTTAGTCCGTTCTGACTGTCCGTCTGTTCGGGGATGATAGGCGGTGGAGACGTTCTGCGAAATCCCTAGGATCTTGCATAGTTCTCGCGTGAATTTGGATGCGAAGCGTGGGTCTCTGTCACTGATAACTTTGGAGGGGAGTCCGAATCGTAGGAAGACATGCTTAGCGTATAGAGCAGCGGTCCCTTCTGCGGTGATCTCTTCTTGACAGGGGATGAAGACGGCCGCCTTAGTGCAGTCATGATCCGTGATGGTGAGGATTGAATCGAATCCCTGCGACTGGGGTAACTTGGTGATGAAGTCGAGAGCGATAGTTTCAAAGGGGAGTGCCTCAGGGTTTGGATAGATCGGGGACAGTGGTGCTCGGGTTGGTCGGTTGTTGGCCTTGTGCCTCTGACACTCGGCGCATCCTCTGACGTAGTCTAACACGTCCTGGGCGAGGTTTGGCCACCAGTAGGAGCGTCCTACTAGTTGCGAGGTTTTGTTGATACCTGGGTGTCCGTAAACCGGTGGTGTATGGTGTGCAGAGATGATACTTCTCTTGTCATATAGTCCGCCAGTCACCACTCGTCTTCCGTCTTTGTACCAAGTGCCTTCGATCTTCTTCAGCCGGTGTGCGTCTATCCATGGGCGGAGGTAGCCCTCGTCTTGATAGTACGTTGCGTCTGGTCGCTCCATCTCTCCGGGTTCTATCGTCAGGGTGTTTGGCATGACAGCCTCAACTTGTGTGGCTCGCACGAAGAGCGCGTCGGGGAGGACCACTACGTCCTTGTTGTCGTTACCCCCTTGGTCGTAGTCCGGTCTTCGGGAGAGTGCGTCTGCTCTTCCGTTGGCTGTGCCTTTGATGTGGTGAATCTCAAAGTCGTATTCGGATAGTTCTAGTACTTCCCTTGCAATGCGTCTGCTTATTCTTTGTGGCGACCTCCAGTATTGCAGGTTGAGGTGGTCAGAGAATACCTTGGTTTTGTGTGGGGATCCTGCGAGTAGGGGTCTCCAGTGGCGGAAGGCTTTGACGATGGCTAGTAGTTCCAGGTCATAGATGTCGTAGTTGCGTTCTGCTTCATTGAGCATCGCGGAGTAATAGCCTATGGGGTGTTGTTTACCGTCCTCTTTGCGTTGTAGGAGTATGGCACCCACCGCGAAGCCTGATGCGTCCACCTCCATCTCAAATTGTTCCGTGAGGTCCGGGTGTGCCAGCACTGGTTCGCTTGTGACCAGGGTCTTGAGCTTCGTAAAGGCGTCTTCTTCTGCGTGTCCCCACTGCCACTCTGTGTCTTTCCGCGTTAAGCGGTTCAGAGGTCGTGCGTATGTGGTGAATCCCTTGATGAAGAGGCGATAAAAGTTGCAGAACCCGAGAAAAGATCGGACCTGTTTGACCGTGGTTGGTGTTGGCCAGTTGCGGATGCCGGCAACTTTAACAGGGTCCATGCGTGTCACCCCCTTTTCAAGGATTACCCCCAGGTAATCGATTGCCGGTGCATGGAAGACGCATTTCTCTGGTTTGAAGTACAAGTCATTGTCCTTTGCGATCTGGAGTATGTCACGTACGGCTGCGATGTGGCCCGCTCGGCCGTTCCGGGATGCGATGCCGATGTCATCCATGTAGATGCGAATGGTGGTGCCTAGCCGTTCGTGGTAGTTGATGGTGGGGCCGCAGAGGGAGTCCATCATGTCCTGGAAGGTGGCCGGCGAGTTGGTAAGGCCAAAGTACATGACGAGTGGTTCGAAGAACCCGTGGCGCGTTTTGAAGGCGGCCTTTTCTTCGTCGCCTTGCTTGATGCGGACGTTGTTATATCCCCAGCGGACGTCGAGTTTAGTGTAGATGTCCGCGTTTCCCAAGTCCGTGATGAGCTCCTGTATGAGCGGCAGGGGGTACTGATTACGCACAGTGAATGAGTTAATCTTTCGGTAGTCTTGGACCGGTCGCAGTTTCCCATCCTTCTTCTTGACAAAGAAAAAGGACGATGCGTAAGGGGATTTCGATGGTCGGATGTACCCCTTCTCTAGTTGCTCGTCAAGGAATTTGCGAAGGGCGATGTCTTCGTCGCGTGACATAGGATAGATCTTGCAGTCGATGGCGGTTGGGGCGTCCTTTCTGAACTCGATGGCATGGTCCCAAGGTCGCGAGGGTGGAAAGCGATGTGATTCCTCTTCGCTGAACACCTTAGCGAAGTCCGCGTACTCTTCTGGGATCTCCGTCGTGCCGGTGAATTGTTGTGCCTCGATGGCCAGTTCTGTGGCAGTGGTGCGTGCCCTGACTGTCTCCCATTCGTCGTAGAGCTGTTGCACGGCGCGACGCTTCTCTTCTTCAGTGAACTCGGTAGGGGCGAACACGATTGTTACTCCTCGTTCCTCTGGGTGTGTGGTTCGGAGGACCACTGGATAGGCGTCTTCTTTGATGACGGCGTGTTGCCAGCTGATCTGTGGTTCGTAGGCGGCCAGCCATGGGTAGCCGAGGACGATGTCCTCGTTCCCTGTATCGGTGAGTAGGAACCTCATTGTTTTGTGGGTTCCCTTGGTCTGTACGTCGAGATCTGCGCAGTGCGTGATTAGTCTCACTTTGTTCTCGGAGTTATCGATGTTCCATATCTTTTTGGGGGTCTCTAGTTCTTTGAGACCAATCCCCATTCGCTTCGCGAATGCGGGTTTAATGAAGCTGTCTGTGGCTCCCGAGTCCACCAGTGCTTTTACTTCGGCCATGTTGTAACTTGTTCGAACGGAAACTGGAATTCTCAACGATCGGTAGCGTGTGATTATTACAGAATTACAACGGAGCGCCCTCACCCAGGCCGACGGGTTCAGGCGTTTGGAAAACCCTCTTTTCCCCATAGTTCTTGGAGGACCAGGTCCTTTACTTCGTCTGGTGCTCCGGCTACTCCCTGGAGCCACTCCTGGGCTTGCTGCTGCGGGGTTACCGCTGCGCGGGCCTGCACTCTTGGTTCTTGGGTGTAGAAGTCTGTTTCCGACCTCCTACTACCACTGCTCTGCGCGTTGTTGCGATGCTGTGGGCAGTCGCGGCTGAAGTGTCCCTTCTGGTTACAGGTGTAGCAGATCACTTCCCTTGCGTCTCGGGGTGGCCCCCTTCCTCTGCCTCGTCCTCTTGGTCCTCCTCTGGGCGGATAGGGTGGCCTTTGTCGGTCGAGTATGAACTCTGCTCCGGCGAGCCTCCCCTGGGTGTCTTCTGCTTCTGCACCTCGCGCTCGCGTCCTATCCGCGGAGGTATCCATCGCGTTGGGGTTCTGGTGATGGGGGAGGTTCCTTGGTGCCCATCCGCTCTGGGGGTTCCCCCAGGGACTAGGGCGTGGAGTAGTCCTCGGAGTGGGGGTTTTTAGTGAGTTGAGACGTGCCTGTAAATGCATGTACTGCTGTTGCTTCTTCATCGCCGCTTGTTTCCATGCTTCGAATGTAGCGGGTTCGTACTGTTCGTAGACCTTGGCGAATAACGCCCTTGGCAGTCCTGCCGTGAACAGGTCCAGCGTTTGAGGGGCATCGAGGTTGTAGTCAGCTTGTCGGGCTAGGCGTTCAAAGGTAGCCACGTAGCTGTCAATGTCTCCGTCCTTCATGTGGACGCCTTTGCGCAGCTCCGCCTGCGCCTGCTCCTTTTCCATGGTATTGGCGAATCGTCTGGTGAAGGCGCGAAGGGTCTCTTCCCAGAGGCGTCGAGTGTGTTCGGGGAATCCAGCCTCCGTTTGGCGCATCAGCCAGTCGGTCATATACATCACCCATTCGTTAACTGTCTCCCCCTGGATGTAGCCGAGGAACAGGAGTGATCGGCGGTAGTAGTTGCGCATGATGTCGCTCGTACTATTGACTCCTTGATAGAGGTTCCACTGTGCTCTGAACTGCAGGGCCTTGGTGCGGTCTCCGTTGAAGACCATAGGCGGGTTGCCTTGGAGTCTATCTGACGATCGAGGTGGGTTACCTATGGGAGCCATCCCTGGGAATCCGCCTCCTCCGGGTGGTCCTCCTCCGCCTCCGTGTCCTCCGCCCCCTCCGTGTGGGTGGCCTCCGCCTGGGCCTCTTCTAGGTGGCCCTCCTCCTTCGGGAGGGTCTGGTTCGTCAGGCCCGATGGCCCTCATGAGAGCCGCGTCGTCTGCGGTCATCCGATGTCCTGTGCCGGGGTCGATGGGGAGTAGATCTTCTGGGACTCCGTCTTGTGGTAGTTGTACCGGGTCCACCTGAAGTGCGTATGTTGGTTCTAACTGGGTGGTTGTCATCTCGTTTGGTGGGTGAACGATGATCTGCTCAGCTTGGGGCGCTTCGTTAAGCGTAATCCCTCCTGCTAGGTTTGCTAGTTCTTCTTCTTCTTCCGCGTTCACCTGGGAGAGGTGATCCTCTTCTGACGTTTCGCTGCTTCGGTCTGATCCGGAGCCTTCTTCTTCCGTGGTGCTTGTGGTAGCCGCACCGTCGATAGGTCCCACTCTTGCTTGGGGAACCACTTCGCTTTCTAGGATATTGCACCGATATTCTCGTGTGGTTGGTCTGACCACCGTTCGTACTCCTGTGTCGTTTGTTGCGAGTATACACCAACAGGTATGTTCGGAGTTGAACTCAACTGGGTAGAACCGACTTGGTCGATTAGGGAAGTCAACGAAGTATCCGGTTTCTCCTCTGTGCGTCCTCCACCTAGCAGCCTTTAGATAGCGCGTGGGGACGTTCCGTTCTCCTCTGCTAGGGATGGTATATGATTGGACTTGATTCCAGTCCCACCGATCTCTCGTCGTGGACGCCACCGTGTCGTTGGTGAGGTTAGCTTGGTCTTAATGTTGCGTTAGGCCCGTCCTAACGATGCTCGACTTGAGCGGTGACAGAGTGGCTTGATATGCGAGGGACGACTTAGTGAAGATAAGTACACGACCTTAGAAGGAACGTGACCGCTACTAGCACTGGGGCGAAGTCCACCAGGCGCACGCGTTGGTCAGCGATCTGCCTTAGCAAGGCCAGACGCGATAACAGACTAAAGATAAGGAGAAGGCAGACAAGGAGAGAGGAGACGAGAATTGAATAAGGATTCAAGAAGACCAAGCTAAGGAGCTCGGTCTTCGGACTGTCCACTAGATATACAATTGACGAGGAGCTTTGAAGCTCCTCCTGAACGTAAGGTACCCTGTAGCGATAGTAGCTCGAACCCTACTACAGCTATCCTAGGTATGAGTCAAGTCCGTACCATGTGATATCCGAAACAACGCTGACTGAGACGACTGTCCCTGACTAATACTAGGGTAGTCAGAACCCCGCGAGACTGTAGTCCGTACCGATGAGTCCGATCGTAACAGATGGCCCAAAGACTCCTCAGCGTCGCACAAATGCTATTCGCGCTGTTGGGAAAGACCAGGAACTCGATGCCGGTGAACGTATCAAGGCTATCCGCCTTTTCAAGCGGGATATTGCAGCTGCTGACGCATATCTTGCTATTGATGAGTCAGATGTCCGTGCTGAATTCATTCGCCTTGAAATCGAAGAGGTCTAGATCTCCATTAACATTGTCTGTTGGCCACTACCACTCTTTTAATCACACTCTCCACTTTATAATAATTGTGCTTTTATTTGCTACATACTTTCGTTATATGCTAGATAGTCCTCCCACATAGCTTTGGCAATTTCATCCTGCTTTTCGGATGCCTCCTCCCGTTCCACTGCAGAGACATCTGTAGCAAAATCCTCCCGCACATGCTGTGGAGTCCACTCAGCATCCACTGTGTCGTTTCCATCCTCTGGATCATACACATGGATGAAGTTGTGAAGTGCACAGATCGCGTTCACAAGCATGGTGTAGCGTTTACCACGAACGCTTGCCTGACTTAGGCTCCGGAGTGTGTGACGATCCTCTTGCGATAGTAATTGACGTTGACTCGGGCTTGGGGAAAGTCTACTGGGTGGACTTGTAAATGACCGTCTCGATCTTCATATCCGTGTAGATTGTCTCCTGTGGGTAGGTTCGCAGGGGGGTTTGGTACGATGCGAAGGTCGTCCCAAGTATCGTGGTTGATGACGTACAAGAACGTGTAAGGTGAGGCGACACGAGAGTTGAGATAGAGGTAGATGCGATGGCAGGTGGCTCCGACGGGGTAGTTATCCACTGGAGTAGAACAAGTCACAAGGGATCCCTTGGTCTCGGGGATATGTCGTACGACTCACTTCAAGGGGGAGGACCCTATAGAGCAGAGACTGGTAGTGGTATTGGAAGAAGACCAAGATGCCGTTCTTGGTCTTTGCAACGTACTACTTATACAGATACTCACGGGCTTTCAAGCGCCACTTCGAGAAGTACTAGCCAATAGCGTAAGTAGAGCAAACCCTAGTACAGCTATCCTAGTGTGAGTCACACCAAGCCATGATCCGATCCATTATCGTACACAATCACATGCGCCAGAGCTTACCTGGCTGACTGATCCTAACAAGTCCATGATGATATACTGCTGACGCGGTGTCATAGCCGTGACGTCAGTGTTCACTTCTGGGCCGAACGTAACATCACCCCCTTTTCAGGATCGGGCCCCAGACCGACCACGCCTGATCTCCTCCCTGAGTGTGGTGATACGCTGTCCCTCCTCCGCCCCTGGACGGTAAGAGTCGCGTTCGTCCTCGATGCGCTTATGGCGTTCGCCCGCTGTAGGCGAAGTACGCACTGTTGACGCATGCTTCCGAGCTTGTCCAGCTCGGCGATCTTCTTCTTCAGCTCCTCCTCCTTGGCCTCGTAGCCCGCGTGGAGGCACCGGTACCGATGTACCTCGGCCATGACTGTCAGGTCGCTCATGGCCATACATGTCACGGTACGCGAAGTGGACTCTTACTGTACGGTGATGGCCCCTCAGTAAGACGTAATGTGTCATGGACAGTAGTATCAGTCAGCATCAGTAGTAGTATCACATGCCGATGTGGCATGACTCATTCCTAGGACAGCTGTAGTAGGGTTCGAGCTACTTACGCTACTAGTCATACGGATTCGGGAGGAGCTTTAAAGCGTCCTCATACATGTATAAATAGTGGCTCAATAAGACCAAGATACGCCATCTTGGTCTTCTTCAATCACCACTTTCCTCTCCTCCTCTTCGCGTGCCTTCGCTTGTCTCCTCCGAGCAAGTCGTCTTCATCGATTGCCTAGTGACTCCGACGTCCTAGTGCCGGAATTACCGGTGTCACGTGCCTCAATAGACGCCGTGTACATGTACTCACGTCACATGACTTGAGTCCGAGATATTCGCTAAGTCGTGAACGTCCTTTCGCAGTCCAAGTCGGACTAACGCCAGTGGTGGCGTTACATTAAGACCAAGATCCCTCACCGTGGCGTTCACAACTCGAGACCAGTGGAGGAACTTTCAAACCTACTCCCTTGAACGAAGGGGAGACCGCAACGTACCAGTGCAATTCCTAGGAGCAGCCAGGTGGAGAGAATACAGAGGGGAAACCGGATACTTCGTAGACTTCGCATCGGGACCCACCCGATATAGACCAGTTGAGTTCAACTTCGACAACCTTTGCTGGGTGGAGATTATGTGGAACCCCATAGACAATCGATTCGACGCCGTACGACCAGCAGGCAGGAATTTCAACTGCGACATCGACGCTAGAGGACTACCTACCAGAGAACAGTGGGGACGAATCGACGGACAACCAGAAGAAGAGCCTAGCACGTCCGAGCCAAGAACCACAGCACCCTCAGAAACTAGCGACGACGAAGGATCCTCCAACGGAGGAAACGAATCAGAAATTGAAGAGGTGATACAAACAGCTGAGTCCCTACACATAAACGAACCAGAAACAATCCACGTACACGCACCCGCAGAAATGGCTACCGCCACCGCAACCCAAGAAGAACTTGCGACAGAAGAAGTGCGACGTATTACCGAAGAGGCCGAAGCCTACCTACGACCCATTAACCCCACTACGGGGCACCGTATGACGGCGGACGACGCAGCCATATTCCGCGCAGTAGGACCCGATCACCCAGACCCACCACCGGGAGCTGGCGAACCCACCCCACCCCGAAGACCGGGCGGAGGTTTTGGTCAAGGACCACCAAATCCACCAAGAGGAGGAGGACCTCCGCATTTCGGGGGAGGAGGAGGTGATCCCTTCAGAGGCGGACCACCACCACCCCCCGGGGGACCTCCACCAGCGGGACCCCCCGCAGGACCACCTCACGGAACCGAGAGACTAGCCAGAGAAACCCCAAGTGTGTTCGACAGCAATCGCAAAGAGTACGAGTCATTCCTCACTCAATGGCACATTTACTGGGGTCAAAATGTAGAGGCACCAATTATGACCAACGTCTATCGACGATGCCTGCTCTTCCTAGGATTCATCAAGGGACCTCAAGTAGCCAACTGGACGCTCGGATTCCTACAATGGCTCAACAACGAACTTCGCCAAGGGCGGAGCAGATACGACAAATACCTGTGGAATACACTCACCACAGGATTCACAGACCGATTCTCGAACGTCCTCGAGCAAGAAGAGGCGCAAGCCACCCTAGCCAAAGGCTTCAGAATGATCGGAGATGACATTGACTCGTACGTCACCAACTTCGAACAACTTGCACGGAAGGCTGATTACCGCCTCAACGACCGCCAAACCCTGGACCGCTTCACGGCGGGGCTACCCAAAGCCCTGTTCACCAAAATCTACGAATTGGACGACCCGCAAAACTTCAACGAATGGAAGGATGCGGCCGTATGCCGACAAAAGCAGTACATTCACCTACGCGCCCGACTCAACCTTACCAGTACGCCATCCTGAGGACTGCCCCCACGTCAAAACCCACCACGATACACCCCATCATGGGGGCCACCTCGCTACCCACCGCCACGATACAACCCAAATGCGATGGATACGTCAGCAGATAGAACCCGAGCTAGACTCGCCATGGTGGGAGATCCTAGACCGCCATTTCCCCCAAGAGGAGGACCCGGGCAGATGAGGGGAGGAGGACAGCGCAGAGACGTGAGGGAAGTCATCTGCTATAACTGTAACAACCCCGGCCACTTCTCACGAGACTGTACGCGCCCCAGAAAACAACGACAACAGTATCAACCACGCGCGAGTACGAGTCGCAGCACGGAAACGGACTACTACAGTCAAGAACCCATAGTTGCAAGGTGTGCAGAAGCCACAGCCGAGGAACAAGCAAAAGGGTGGATGGATACCATACGAGGGGTGAGTGACAAGGTAAAAGACCTCATATTCAAGGACCTATGGACCCAAGAGGGTTTTCAGGACGCCTAAACCCATCGGCCTGGGTGAGGGCAGTTAATTGTAACTCTGTAATCATGACTCGCTATCGTTCGCTTCGAATTCCAGTCTCGATTCGCACCAGTTACTCCATGGCCGACATTAAAGGACTCATTGATTCGGGTGCCACCGACAACTTTATAAGACCCGCGTTCGCTAAACGCATGGGCCTTGGGCTGCAAACCCTTGAGCAACCCAAGAAAATATGGAACATAGATAATACGGAAAACAAAGCTGGGTCCATCACTCACTTTGTTGATCTAGATGTCCAAACCAACGGAATTAACAAAGTCATGAGATTCCTAGTCACGGACATCGGGAATGAAGAGCTAGTCCTCGGATACCCCTGGCTAGCCACCTACGAACCGACCATCAGCTGGACTCACGCTACCATTCATGAAGATACACTTCCAGTAGTACTCCGATCAATCAACCCTAAGGAGTTACAAACTACAATAGCAGGCGCAATTACACAACAAGAAGGGGAAGACATCGTACAGGAACTCGAAGAAGAGTGCCAGATACGTACCACAGCCACAGAACTCGCCATCGCCGCTAATCAGAACACGGTTGCGGCCGTCATCCCAGAACCATACCAACGCTTCGCAAAGATATTCAGCGAAGAAGCATCCCATCGATTCCCACCCTCGCGACCATGGGATCACGCCATCGACTTCAAACCGGGCACCCCAGCAAGCATCGATTGCAAGGTCTACCCCATGTCACAAGACGAAGATCAACAATTCCGTAAATGGCTCGACGAACAACTCAAGATGGGGTACATACGACCTTCGAAGTCACCATACGCCTCGTCCTTCTTCTTCATTAAGAAGAAAGACGGCAAACTGCGACCAGTACAGGACTATCGAAAGATCAACGCATGCACCGTACGTAATCAATATCCATTACCGCTCATGGCTGAGCTCATCAACGACCTGGGAAACGGACATATCTACACCAAACTCGACGTACGATGGGGGTATAATAACATACGAGTCAAAGAAGGCGATGAACCCAAAGCCGCGTTCAAAACTAAATACAGCCTCTTCGAACCACTCGTCATGTACTTTGGACTTACCAACTCACCAGCAACATTCCAGAACATGATGAACGACATCCTCGCCGACGTCATCCTCCATCACCAATCACGAGGGACTATCATCAGGGTCTATATGGACGACATCGGTATCGCCACGACAGAGGAAGCTGGCCTGCAAGCCCACATCGACGCTGTCAGTGCCGTTCTACAGGTCGCACTCGACCATGACCTCTACTTCAAACCGGAGAAATGCCTCTTCCACCAACCGCGAATGGATTACCTGGGGGTAATCCTTGAAAAGGGGGTAACTTGCATGGACCCCGTAAAAATTTCAGGCATAAGGGACTGGCCCCGCCCCACGAAGGTGCGCGACGTACGCTCCTTCCTAGGCTTCTGTAATTTTTACCGTCTCTTCATTCGCGGTTTCGCCACGTACGCACAAGCACTCAACAAACTTACGCGTAAAGACACCGAGTGGACGTGGGGAAACGACAAAGAAAAGGCCTTTCAAACCCTTAAAAGCCTCGTCACTAGTGAACCGGTACTCGCACACCCCAGCCTGACAGACCAGTTTGAACTCGAAGTAGACGCATCGGGATATGCAGTGGGAGTGGTCCTCCTACAGAAAAAGAAGGACGGAAAGCGACACCCCATCGGATACTTCTCGGCCACGCTGAACGAGGCCGAACGTAACTACGATATCTACGACCTAGAACTTCTAGCCATCGTCAAGGCACTGAGACACTGGAGGCCATTCCTAGCAGGGTCCCCGCACAAAATCAAAATTTTCTCGGACCACCTTAACCTGATGCACTGGAAATCCCCCCAAAAGATAAGTCGCCACGTAGCCCGAGAAGTCCTAGAACTCATGGAATACGATTTCGAGATCCACCACATCAAAGGAACTAACAACGGCCGCGCGGATGCCTTGTCTAGACGACCAGACTACGACCGAGGGGAAAATGACAACGAAGGAGTCACCGTACTACCAGAGACAATCTTTGTTCGGAACCTAACCACACAAACCCCAGAGACGCTTGAACAAGACGAAAACACCCTACGACCATGGGTAGACCCCTACCAACTCAAGAAAGTCAACGGAATCTGGTATCGACAAGGCGCGCGAGTAGTCACAGGTGGACAAAGCGCCATATGGACCATTATCGCCAACCATCACAACCCCCCAGTATACGGCCATCCAGGAATCAAGCGTACCGCCCGAATCATCGAGCGAAGTCACTGGTGGCCACACATGCTGAAACACGTTACCGAATACGTCCAAGGATGCGCAGAGTGCCAATGCCACAAGGTCAATAACCGACCCACGAAAGCACCCTTAGTTCCTATTACACCCATGACCGACGCTAAGCCCTTTGAAGTCATAGCTCTCGATTTCATCACTAAGCTACCCGTATCCCAAGGGCACGATTCGATCCTCACAGTAACCGACCACGACTGCACCAAGGCATCCATATTCATCCCATGCGTCGAGGAAATAACAGCAGAAGAAACCGCAGCCCTGTACGTTACCCACGTGTTTCGGAGATTCGGATTACTGGCAAAGATCATTAGCGATCGAGACCCACGCTTCGCGTCAAAGTTTACCCGCGAACTATGTCGGATCTTGGGAATCTATCAGAACATTTCCACAGCTTACCACCCCCGAACGGATGGACAATCGGAACGCACCAATCAATGGCTAGAACAGTATCTGAGGTTCTGGGCTAATGAGCGTCAAGACAACTGGGCGTGATTCCTGCCAATGGCAGAGTTCGTGCACAACAGCTGGCCGCATGAGGCAACAAGGAAGTCCCCGTTTTCACTCATGATGGGATATGACCCGTGCGCTGATTGGATCGATAAGCCATCCCCTATTCCCCAGGTGCTCACGCGACTCCAACAATTCCGAGAAGCGAGGAAAGAAGCTCAGGAGCTTATCCGAAAGGCCCAAGCCCTATGGGTCAAACACCGAGATACGCCCAAGTATCAAATGGGAGACCAAGTGTGGCTAGAAGGGCGTCACCTCCGAACCAACCAACCAACCGCAAAACTCGCAGCGCGCCGACATGGACCCTTCAAGATCACACGAGTACTGTCACCTGTCAACTACCAGCTTGAACTTCCCACACAGTGGAGCATTCACCCCGTGTTTCACATCGATTTACTCACGCCTTATCGCGAAACGCCATTACATGGAGAAAATTTCCAGCGCCCACCACCGGATCTAGTAGATGGTGAGGAAGAATACGAAATCGAACGCATTCTAGACTCCCGGTGATTCGGCAGAAGCAAGAAGCTCCAGTATCTCGTGAAATGGAAGGGGTACCCAGACTCGGAGAATCAGTGGGTCAACAAAGATGACGTCTTTGCTGATGAAGCCCTAGCGGAGTACGAACGGGGTTCGAAAGCTAACCGAATCCATATAAGCGAGGCTGGCGACGCTAAGTCTACCCCATCTCCCCACACTGGACTCCTCACTCAACCAGAAATGTCTCTTCCCTCTTCCACTGCTTCCACCACTGTCGCCCCCTTCATCGGGGAGTCCCTCACCTATCAAGAGCTCAACGACGCCCTCAAAGATATCGTCCCCGTTGAGGACGTTGACAACCCCAACGCCCCCGAAACCTTCTGGCTCCTCAGCCACGATGGCCAGCGGCTCAACTCCGCGCCATACACCAAGGCCCAAGTGCGTAGGCTTCGTGACGCTCTCAGAGACAGTCAGTCTGCCTCTCCTCAACCTCTCCCGGTACGAGTCGAATACCGGGTCGAAACGGAAGAAGAGTCCGGCAACTCGACGATGGGAGGAGTGGAGGTTCACGGCGGAGACATGGAAGCTCGAGCAATGGTCGACGGCAGCGACAAGGAGAACGAGGATCCTCGAGAAGAGGAAACTCTTCGACGCGATGATGCGCGCGCAATCCAGGAGCAACCCGAACGAGAGCTGAAGGAGTGGTACCCAGCTGAGCACGCCTCCATTATCCAGTCCACCGACTCTGACCATCCCAACGAAACCCCCTACACGTGCGACACCGTCGGTCGCCCCCTCTACCGAGGCGACATCGTCCACGACGACACACCCGTATCCCATCACCTATCCGTCCTCCACCGCCGCCTCACCGACTCCCGCTTCGCCCCTCACGGTTACGTACACAACCGAGGGGATAAGTTCGTACACTTCCCCATCACCGACTCCCGCGGCGTCACCACCCAAGCCCCATACGTCCAGGTCATCATGAACCCGGACCCCATCGTCCTTGCGCTCGCGTCGGACAGTGACAAGACCTTCTCGAAGCCACTGTACGCGGAGCCCCAGGTCCAAGAGCGGGGCAAACCCCACTACACCCCGGAGGAGATGTACTCCCTCGTCCGGGGTCACGCAAATCAACACTGCCTCGACACCGCGGTCAACGCCCTGCACGACGTGGGGCTTAAAGCTGAGTTACATCGTTACCGCGAATATAGGCACGAGGCTGAAAGAGTCGAACAGCGACTCCATGCTTTGGCCCAGGCATTGGGAGGCATTCAAGGGGAGCTCGCCCACAGCAAGTTCAGGCTGGAGATGGCGGACATTCATAACCGAGTTGAGTCGGTTCAGGAGGGTTGGCTTGGAGGCATCGGACCTATTCGGCGCCGGGGTCGTCGCGGCTGAAAAGGGGGTGATGTCACGGTACGCGAAGTGGACTCTTACTGTACGGTGATGGCCCCTCAGTAAGACATAATGTGTCATGGACAGTAGTATCAGTCAGCGTCAGTAGTAGTATCACATGCCGATGTGGCATGACTCATTCCTAGGACAGCTGTAGTAGGGTTCGAGCTACTTACGCTACTAGTCATACGGATTCGGGAGGAGCTTTAAAGCGTCCTCATACATGTATAAATAGTGGCTCAATAAGACCAAGATACGCCATCTTGGTCTTCTTCAATCACCACTTTCCTCTCCTCCTCTTCGCGTGCCTTCGCTTGTCTCCTCCGAGCAAGTCGTCTTCATCGATTGCCTAGTGACTCCGACATCCTAGTGCCGGAATTACCGGTGTCACGTGCCTCAATAGACGCCGTGTACATGTACTCACGTCACGTGACTTGAGTCCGAGATATTCGCTAAGTCGTGAACGTCCTTTCGCAGTCCAAGTCGGACTAACGCCAGTGGTGGCATTACAATACAGGCCAGGTCGACCGACTCGCGGAAGGCGCTGTTCTGGTCTAGAAAGACCAAGTCGTTGTTGGTGTAGGTGGGAGTGGGCTCGTCATACTGGGGTTCGGCGTGCACTGACTTGCTGTACTGCTGGTCGCTGCCTCGTCGATAGGCAAGGACAAAGGGGTCTGCCATAAAGATGAGCTGCGTATACCAAGCTGGGTGCAACCGGCCCTGAGCATCGCGTATCTGGAAGGGGATGAAGTGCACTCCCCTGTTGTGTTTGAACCCAACCGGTGGTGGTGTTTCCACCCGCTGTCGGGAAACTGGACTGTGTTCCTCCAGACGGTAGAGGCGCCACATCTCGGGTCGCTGACTCGGCGGCAGGACCATCGGCTCTCCGTCTGTGGAGCATAACGGTGGGGTTTCGTCGTGAGTAGTGGTGAGGTGATTCCCATACGTGAGGTACTCGTTGAGAGGACAATGCTCCTCCGACAGGTACCGGTCGTATGCTCGATCTTCTTGTACCTGAGTCTGGTCTTGACGGGACGGAGGTCGTGTCGGAACATAGCCTTGCGGAGACAAGCTGCGTGTGCTGATTGCAGTAGGTGTTGGCGAAGGAAGGAGGGATGGAATGGGGGTAACTGGACGACTGGGGCTTGGTTGAAGGGGGTCGGGAAGTGACATGGGTGACGGTGGCGCGTTCTGGATGATAACAGTAGGCTGGACTGAGATGGGGAGTAGGTCGTCAAGGACATAGTGGACTTGTACTGGGGAGTGGGACATGAGTAGATGGGAGTGTGTGAGTAGGAGATGGGGACGTCTCTTGGGAGTGTCCTGTGCTTATATGCACTTCTCTGGCGGGGTTTGAACGTTTGAATTCCCGAATGGCTTCGTCAGCGAAGACGTCATCCTTTGAGACCCACTGGTTATCGGAGTCTGGGTATCCGCGCCACTTGACCAAATACTGTAGTTTCTTTGTTCTGCCGAAGCGCCGGGAGTCTAGAATCCTCTCGACCTTGTATTCTTCTTCGCCATCAATCAAATCTGGCGGTGGGCGCTGATAGTTAGGCCCGTGTGTGGGAGTTTCGCGATAAGGGGTCAGGAGGTCTGTGTGGAATACTGGGTGAAAGCTCCACTGCGTGGGAAGTTCTAGGCGGTAGTTGACTGCGGACATCACCTGAGTGACCTTAAATGGGCCATGCCTCCTGGGCGCAAGCTTTGTGGTTGGCTGGTTAGTGCGTAGGTGGCGCCCTTCGAGCCACACAAGGTCCCCTGTTTGGTATTTGGGCATATCTTTGTGTTTGATCCACCCCTGCTGCGCTTTGATCATCAGTTCCTGGGCGTGTGTTCTAGCCTCTTGGAATTGTTTGATGCGGAGTGCCACCTGTGGTATGGGGGAGGGTCGATTGGTCCAATCAGCGCGAGGATTATAGCCCATGAGGATATTAAAAGGGGACTCCCTGGTAGATTCGTTGGGCCAATTATTGTGCGTGAATTCTGCCATAGGTAAGTAACGTGTCCAGTCATCTTGCCTCTCGTTGACCCAGAACCGTAGGTATTGTTCTAACCATTGGTTGGTACGTTCTGACTGTCCGTCCGTTCGTGGGTGATAGGCTGTGGATATGTTCTGTTCGATGCCCAGGATTTTGCATAATTCACGTGTGAATTTTGATGCGAATCGCGGGTCTCGATCACTGATGATACGTGCCGGTAGTCCGAATCGGGTGAAGACGTGTTTCACGTACAGGGCCACAGTTCCTTCTGCGCTTATCTCTTCGAGGCATGGGATGAATATTGCCGCTTTTGAGCAGTCGTGGTCTGTTACGGTCAGTATGGAGTCACAGCCGTCCGCTTGTGGTAATTTGGTGATGAAATCCAGGGCTATGGTTTCGAATGGCATTGCTTCCTTTCTGGGGAAAATGGGCTGTAGTGGTGCACGTGTGGGCCAGTTGTTGACTTTGATCCGTTGACAGTCGGCACATCCCTTGACGTAGTCCTGTGTTTCTTGTCGCAGCCCTGGGCACCAGTAGTATCGTTCTACCATTTTGATTGTCCGGTTGATTCCTGGGTGTCCGTGGACCGGTGGGTCGTGATGTGCCCGTATGATGCGTTGTCGTTCATGTGTGTCCCCTGTGACTATGCGTCGTCCATCTTTGTACCATGTGCCTTCGATTTTCTTTAGTTTGTGAGGGTCTACCCATCGTTTCACCGTGGTCTCGTCTTGGGAGTATACCGGGTTGGTTGGTTCCATTTCCGTGACGTTGATGGTGCGTTGTGTGCGTATCGGGTCATCTGTTGTGTCGACTTCTGTAGCTCTTACGAACATGTGATCTGGGAGTACCGTGACTTGTTCATTGTCGTGTTCTCCTTGGTCGTAGTCTGGTCGTCTTGATAGCGCGTCCATGCGTCCGTTGGCGGTTCCTTTGATGTGGTGAATTTCTATGTCGTATTCAGCAAGTTCGAGTACTTCCCTTGCTACACGCCGGCTGATCTTCTGGGGGGACCTCCAGTATTGGAGGTTCATGTGGTCGGAGAAGACTTTGATCTTGTGCAGTGATCCAGTGAGGTATTGTCTCCAGTTTCATAACGCTTTTACGATGGCTAGGAGTTCCAGGTCGTAGATGTCGTAGTTTCTTTCTGCTGCGTTGAGGGTGTTTGAGTAGAACACAATTGGGTGTCATTTGTTGTCTGCCCCCTTCTGGAGGAGTACCGCTCCTACTGTGTATCCTGATGCGTCCACTTCTAGTTCGAACTGCTTGTCTAGTTCTGGGTGTTTGAGTACAGGTTCTTCGGTTACTAGCGTTTTAAGCTTGTCAAATGCCTGCTGTTGTTCTGTTCCCCATTGCCAGTCGGTGTCCTTGCGTGTGAGTTTGTTGAGTGGTCATGCATGTGTGGCAAAATTTCAGATGAAAGTGCGGTAGAAGTTGCAGAAACATAGGAAAGATCGCACCTGTTTGACGGTTTTTGGTATGGGCCAGTCTGTGATGCCGGAAATTTTGACGGGGTCCATGTGAATCACCCCCTTTTCAATGATTACCCCCAGGTAATCGAGGGAAGAAGAGTGGAAGGTGCATTTTTCCGGTTTGAGGTAGAGGTCATTCTGTTCCAGGAGGTCCAATATGTCGTGTACCGCTTCCGAATGTGCTTGTTCCGTAGTTGATGTTGCGATGCCGATGTCGTCCATGTAGACTCGAATGATGGTCCCTTTTTTCTCGTGGTAGTCGATGAGGGGTTGACAAAGAGTATTCATCATGTCCTGGAAGGTGGACGGGGAGTTGGTCATGCCGAAGTACATTACCACTGGTTCGAAGAAACCGTATTTGGTTTTGAATGCTGCTTTGTACTGGTCGCCCTCTTTGATCAAAATGTTGTTGTACCCCTGTCGTACGTCGAACTTGGAAAATATCCACCCTGAGCTGAGGCTTGCAATGAGTTCCGGTATGAGGGGGAGTGGGTACTGATTGTGTATGGTCCATTTGTTGAGTATTCTATAGTCCTGTACCGGGCATAGTTTTCCATCTTTCTTTTTGACGAAGAAGAAAGGGGATGTGTACGGGGATTTAGAGGGGCGTATGTAGCCTTTTGCCAGTTGTTTATCCAGAAACTCCCATAGTGCTTTGTCCTCTGCTTGGTTTATGGGGTATACTTTGCAGTCGAATGCGTCAGGTGCATCCGGTTTGAGTTCGATGGCATGGTCCCAGGGTCTGGAAGGCGGGAGGCGTTGGGATTCTTCCTCGTTGAATACTTTGGTGTGTCTTTGGTATTCTTCAGGTATCTCCTTCTTCTCTGTGTACTGTTGTGCTGCTATCGCCATGTCCGTTGCTGTTGTTCGTAGGTGTGCTGGTAAGCATTCTTCTTCTAGTTCGGTGAGGGCCTGCTGCTTGTTCGTTTCTTCAATTTCTACTATGAGTCGTCGGAGTTCTACGAGGCTGAATGGTTTGAGTGGGTTGGTGGTGCGGATGATGATGGGGTATTGTTTGGTGTCGAGTGTGGCTGTTGCCCATTGGATCCTGGGCTGGAAGGTTGCGAGCCAGGGGTACCCTAGTATGAGGTCCTCCCCTCCGACATTTGTGACTAGGAAGCGGATGTCTTTGAGCTTTCCGTCAGTTTGTACACTGAGGTCGACACAGTGAGTGATTTTCCCTCCTTTATTATGTGTCCCGTCTATGTTCCAAATGTTGCGGGGACGCTCTAGTATTTTGGTTCCTAGATGCATCCGTTTGACGAAGTCCAGGTGTATGAAGTTGTCAGTGGCTCCGGAGTCCACTAGTGCTTTTCTTTCGGCCATGAAGTTACTCGTGCGGATCGAAACTGGGACATGCATAGATCGATAGCGCGTTATGAATGACGAGTTACAATTGACTGCCCTCACCCAGGCCGTTGGGTTCAGGCGCTTGGAAAATCCTGGCTCCCTGCCATATTCCTAGCGAACATCTCTCTCCCATCTTCTGGGAGTTCTGCGATCCTCCCCATAATCTCCTCCACTTGTTGGGATGACGTGACCCCTCGGTTGACTTGTATGGGTTCGTCAAGATCGATGAGAGGTTCCCCTGCGACGCTCTGTGGAGTGGTGGGTACTTCTTCGATGTATGCGCTTCTTCCCTGGGGTGGTCCCTGTCGCGCTTGGCGCGGTTGCTGGCATTCTCGTGAGAAGTGGCCTTTCTTTCCGCAATTATAACAGGTTACATCCCTTGTATTGAAGACTCCTCGTCCTCCCCTTCCTCTTGCGAGGAATCCTCCTCGGGGAGGGAAGGGTGGCCTTCCCTGGGTGTAGTTCCTCCATTCTTGAGGGTTGTTTGGGTTTGCTTCATCCGACCCTGCGACTCTGGCACGGACCCTTCCTGGTGTGGTATCCATCGCATCGGGGTGGTTTCGGTATTGCTGCCATCCCTGGTTCTGCCTTTGAGGAGGTTGGAACCTTGCGGGTTGTTGTTGTTGCTGTTTAGGGCGCTGGGTCAGCTGCCTCCCGAATCCGTCTACTCGTGCTTTCATATGGAGGTAACGTTTCTGTTGTTCGATGAGGGCATTCTTCCACTGGTGGTACGTCACTGGGCTGTGGAATTGATATGCATTGTGGTATAGGTTGAGGGGTACGCCTCTGGTGAATTTGTCGAGTACCAGGGGGTCGTCCAGGCGGTAGTCAGCCTGTCGAACAAGCTTTTCGAATGCGGTTACATAGCTGTCAATGTCTCCACCCATCATTTTGAATCCTTTGTCCAGCTCCAATCTGGCGCGTTCTTGTTCCATGTTGTCTCGGAACTGTCGCTTGAAGGCGAGTTCTACTGTGCTCCATACCCAAGGGTCACTTTTGTCTGGTCTGGTTTCGATCCACTTTTGGGTTTCCGAGGTCCATTCGTCGACTAGGGGTCCTTGGATGTAGGTGAGGAACATCATTGCTTTGATGTATGGGCTTTGGAGGCTTCGGTTAGCTATGTTCACTTGTGCGAACCTGTTCCATTGGGAGAGGAATGCTTGTGCTTTGTCTCGGTCTCCCATAAAGATGGGTGGTTCTTTGCCGATGAACCTGTCGGTGAGGTGGGGAATGTCTGCGAATCCTGGGTGTGGAAGGCCTTGTGCATTGTCTCCTCCTCCGTTGCCCCCGTTGTCTCCCCCTCCGGGGTTACCGTCTGCTGGATCTCCTCCTGGTGGGTTCCCTTCTGGTTGTTGGGGTTGGTCTTGTGGGGTGAATAGGGCCGTCCTGATCTGGGCAGGTGCTTGGGTGATTGTAGAGGTCATAACTGGGATGGACTTAGCGATGTTTTCCAGTGCTAGTTCCTCTGCTTCGTCTTGGTGAATGTAGATGTCTTCGGGGTTGCTTGCGAGTGATGGGGATGGTGCTGGTGTCTTTGGAGTTGGGGATCGTGCTGGTTCTTCGTATTGTCTGTCGATAAGACCCCACTGGTCTCTGGTGACTACATTGCTGGCTAGGATGTCAAGGCGGAGTCCTCCTCCTGCGGGTCGGAGTACTTTGTATTTGTTGTGGAGGTTGTCCCAACGAATTTCTGTCCAACAGGTATTCTCAAAGTTGAATTCTACTGGGATGATGTGTCGGTTGCCTGCTCGATCAAAATAATCGGTGACGTAGCCTGGTATTTCCGCGTCGTCTTTCCAAAATGCAGCTTCTAAGTATCTTTTTGGTACGTTTCGCTCTCCTCGTCTGTCGATATGGTATGGTCTGAATGGGACCCAGTAGTCCTTGGTTGTCTTGGTAGGATTGGCCACGGTTGGGATCTTGGTCTTAATGTAGCGTTTACCACGAACGCTTGCCTGACTTAGGCTCCGGAGTGTGTGACGATCCTCTTGCGATAGTAATTGACGTTGACTCGGGCTTGGGGAAAGTCTACTGGGTGGACTTGTAAATGACCGTCTCGATTTCGTATCCGTGTAGATTGTCTCCTGTGGGTAGGTTCGCAGGGGGGTTTGGTACGATGCGAAGGTCGTCCCAAGTATCGTGGTCAATGATGTACAAGAACGTGTAAGGTGAGGCGACACGAGAGTTGAGATAGAGGTAGACGCGATGGCAGGTGGCTCCGACGGGGTAGTTATCCACTGGAGTAGAACAAGTCATGAGGGATCCCTTGGTCTCGGGGATATGTCGGACGACTCACTTCAAGGGGGAGGACCCTATAGAGCAGAGACTGGTAGTGGTATTGGAAGAAGACCAAGATGCCGTTCTTGGTCTTTGCAACGTACTACTTATACAGATACTCACGGGCTTTCAAGCGCCGCTTCGAGAAGTACTAGCCAATAGCGTAAGTAGAGCAAACCCTAGTACAGCTATCCTAGTGTGAGTCACACCAAGCCATGATCTGATCCATTATCGTACACAATCACATGCGCCGGAGCTTACCCGGCTGACTGATCCTAACAAGTCCATGATGATATACTGCTGACGCGGTGTCATAGCCATGACGTCAGTGTTCACTTCCGGGCCGAATGTAACACATGGCTTGCTTTTCAAGCGAGTATTCTGGGGCCACAACCATGATACGAAATCGCCGTTTCACAACGCCAAATATGCGTTCAATGACATTTCGGGCTTGGGAATGACGAAGATTGAATAGTTCCTTGTAGTTCCTTGGTCTTGGTAGGTACAATACAGTTGGCATCAGCGTTGTCATGGTCCAGAGCACATAGTGCTACAATTTTGCTCACTTTTGTGGTGCTCGGCCCCATTCTTTGAGATGGTACCGTTCTCCACGATAAGGGATAATCAGAGATTGAGATATTGGGAACCCTGCATCAGCAAGATAGTACATCCCCCGAGAGATTGCGAAGTCATTCCGTCTTGTGTCCTCCCAAACTCGCCCATCTGCTGCACTTCCCTCCCATCCACTCAGAACATAACAAAACCGCATATCAAATGTGCATGCAGCAAGGACATTTTGAGTTAGGCCACCCTTTCAATTGCGATATTGTGCAATGGCATCATCAGGGACAAAGGCATCAATATGAGTGCCATCAACAGCACCGTGACAATCATGAAAGAAGGGATATAGTTTTGGATTGTACTGGATTTCAGGAGGGGTTTCGTTGTCTGCAGGAAGTTTGACATAGCGGCTATAAAATTGCCTTGATACAACCATCTCCAAAATGCGATTGAATACTCTGACCAACGTTTTTCAGACAAGAATGAGAAATAAAATGACAGCTACACACTTGGATATGGTGTCTGGACCATGTTGAAACCGTTCCCGTACATCACGAGTGACAGCACCTGTTTGGCATTGATGCAAAAATATGGCAAGCTGCTCTTCTTTTGTAACGTGTTTTGAATCCCTGAGGCCTGCATGCATCTGAAGTTCGTGTAAAAGTTTCAGAAATACATGCTTTGACATTCCGATATTGTCATAAAAACGGAGAGTGGCCATTCAGAAGTTCCTGTAGCCAGGCTTGTCCGGAAAGGGCAGAATCGTACATTGGTGTCTTGATTAGGTGCGAGATCGTATATTGTCCCACAGCAACACCTCCAGCAACAGCAGCTACAAAGGCAGCAGTCCTCATTTTGTGCTGCTGCCAAGCCTGGATGGATGCCCGAAGGGATTTTGTCTTGCTAGAAGTTTGTAACGCCACCACGGGGGCGTTAAGTACGACGTGTACTTCGTAAGTCAATCGGGATCGGAAAAGCGTGAGTCGGTCAGGACTCAGTTCGATGATGAACAAGTACTACTAGGCCTCCCTGGGGCACTAGAGTAATAGCAAGAAATAGGGCTCAAGCGTAAAGGCGAGTAAAGGCGGGGACTCAAGCGCAAGGGCGAGTCAAGCGGGGTTCATGAGGCAAAGACGACGTGGTATTACACAAGAAGTCAAGTCTATCGTACAAGCTAGATAGGGTGTTACGTTCCTTCTGGACGTATCAATCCGACTTGGATTAGGGACCGGTTTGCTGAGTGGAAGCGTCGAAGGTCTTCAGTATCCCGTAGGCAACGGCTAGGGCGATACGCAGGGCGTGACCGAGATAGGCTAGGCAAAGGACGATGATGGCGAAGTCGAGTATGATGAAGGAGAAGTCGGTGACGTGCACGACTTATAGCAGGGAGCTGATGACGACGAAGAGGTATGCACACAGGACAAGGAGCTAAGGCGTAGGAAGGGGAAGGTATTCCTCAAGATATCAAAGCTAAGGGGTTCGTACGCGAACGCCCCTCTACTTATACTACTAGGGCTGGAGCTTTCAAGCCCAGCAACCCTAATACACAGCCACAAACCCTAATATCACAACCCAATCAAAGGCCGTACAAGTCAGCAGTCACATCAGTCACGTATCACACTCCGGTCCGGGCGCAAGCTCATCCGGATCCTTCTGGACCAGCTCTAGGCGGGTCACGTGCCAGGTCACGTGACGGCCAGCTCTCGTTCTTCTAAGTCGATGGGAAACTCGCCTCAATGTGCCTCCAAGCGTCGTAATGCTCCTGAGTCATAGACCCAAATGCGCGGACGTCGTCCTCTTCAAGGAACTCCTCGGGCATCTCGGGCACAAACGCAACATAGGGCGTGACTTATATACTAGTACAGGATGTTTGCGAGTTGCAAACATATGACGCGATCCTAGGGTACTGGCCCTAGTGAGCTAATCGAGTAGTATGAAAGGAAAGTCTGTAAATGGAACAAGCGAATCCCGCGGGGGTACGCGGGGGTCAGATGATGCCCGCGGACTCCAAGAGTCATAAGATCGGTATCGTAATGGTCAGACGGTGGGTGCGAGATAGAAGCGGAAGGCGGAAAGGAAGCGGGTCAGGGGTAAAAGTACACGCGAACATGAGGCAACATAGTAAAGGAAAAGATAAGGAGGGCTTCTTCGTAACATTACCCCCCCGTCAGACTCGAAGTCACCACGACTTCGACTAGTCACTAGTGTAGTAACAGTCCTCTTCTGGCGCAACATTGGTAGGTGTGGGGGACGGAGTACGGGGACAAGTGTGACGACGCAGGAATAGGAAACGCCCACGCTCACCACAATCCCGACACTGCTCATACATCGGACACTTGATCTCTTCATGCCTCGCGTCGTGTCGCAGACACTTGCCGCACCATCTGGGGCGACTATCTGGGTCGACGTATGCGGGGGACATGGGGGAGAGCCTGCGAATCAGGCAGGTGTTGGACCGATGAACTCGACTGCCGCACCACTTGCATGGTTCGCGCTCTCGTCGGTCTGGGCACTGTGCCACCAAGTGTTCGGTGGACTTACACTGAAAGCACTTACGTTGCCGCTGACGGCCTTCCCCTTGAAGGCGCGGCATCTCACAGGGTCCTCCCACGCGCGGGAGGAGGGGGACCTGCTCGGGTGTCCCCCTAGGGCGCACTGGCTTCGCATGAAGCTCTGCGTATTTGTTGGATATGAGGGGGATGGCCCGAGCGTACTGCAGTCGCTTACGCACACCGGCGAGGTCCATGTCCAGCCCAAACTCGTCTTTAGTCAGCTCGGACTGGAGGCGTCGAAGGTCCGATGCCCGCGTCTGTATTGTGTCTCGGCGCACCAGACATTCGCGGAGACAGGATACCTCAGCGTGGAGACGGGGACTTCGCAACTCTGCAAGCACCTCGTCAAGCACAATAGCATGGGGATCGTGGGGGTGGAACATGTCTAGCTGGTTGTTGGTGATGTGCTGAGGGAGTTGGTCGCCATAGACCGAATTGAGGAAGACCTGCGAAATGTAGCAGGGGTGGCCTTTCCCCATGGTCCCGACGACCTCCTGATAACTCTTTCGGTAGTAGATGAAACGGGCGGTTTGTAGTGGGCAGTCGACTCCTCCAATCAGGAGTGGGAAGAAGGTAGGGGAGGTAGGGTCGTTGAGGAAGAAGGGGAGACCGGGGTCGACCGCGTCCTCTTCTTCATCCTCATCATCGAGGAGGGCCAGGGCGGGGTCTGGCTCGGCGATGCGTAGTTGGGGGACAGGCGTCAGGATATGGTCAATCCCGGCGGGGAAGTGGGCTGCATCGACTAGGGAGGATTCAAGGGGAGGTGGTGGCGTAAGGGAGTACGGAACTGGCATATCGTGCACAGCAACAGGCGTGTCGACAGGTGGGGGTGAGGTTGGCGAGGGTTGGGTGATCGGGGCGGTGGGGAGTATAGGAGCAGGTGGTTCCTCAAGCTTAGAAAGGGCCGTTGTGACTAGGGCGAGGGCAGGAGATATGGAGCGACTGAGGATCACTGAGTATGGCGTACGACCGTCTACTTCAGACGGGACACCGAGTTCCTGTGAGGGCATGGTTAGGTTTTCGAGAATAATCTCGACTGGGCGGCGAGCGGGAATAGTGGAGACGATGGGAGTGGAAGTCATGGTAGAAATGGGGATGGGGAGCGAGGAACGTTGGGGGGACGTCATTTATATCTTTCGTCCAGCCCCATCGGCGGTAGGATTTAGGTGATAAAAGTCGGCGATAAGTTCCGAGGCGTGCCGTACGTTTTCGAGTGGTTCCCATGAGCTGTCGCTTATGGGGAATCCTTTCCACTGAACTAGGAATTGAAGTTTGCGCCCTCGTCCGTGCAGCCTCGACTGGAGAATACGCTCTACTTCGAACTCTTCTTCTCCATCGACGAGGTCAGGTGGGGGTCGTGTGAAGTTCGCACCGTGTAGTTCCGTCTCCTTATATGGGGTGAGAAGGTTGGCATGGAACACGGGATGAATCTTCCATGTAGCGGGGAGTTCCAATTCGTAAGAGATGTCCGATAGAACCCTCTTAATGCGGAAAGGTCCGTGGCGCTTCGGGCCAAGTTTGGCGGTTGGGTAGAAGGTTCGCAGGTTCGTTCCTTCTAGCCAGACCTGGGCTCCTTCCTGATACGGGACGAAGCGCGTCTTTCCTCGCTTCATCATCAAGTCTTGCGCATGCTTAATGCAGTCTTGCGCGTGTTGTCGTCTGATGACCATCTCTTCTAGGCGCTGCTCGACGGATGGGGATGTTGTAGGCTTTGGCGTCCACATGGTGCGTGGTTCCCAGCCCATGATGAGGGAAAAGGGGGATTCCTTTGTGGTCGCGTTTGGCCACGCGTTGTGCGCGAATTGTGCGACTGGCAATGCTTCGGCCCAGTTGTCCTGCTGCACGTTGCTCCAATGTCGCAAATACTGCTCCAGCCACTGATTCGTGCGTTCTGACTGTCCGTCTGTCTGTGGGTGGTAGGCAGAAGAGATATTTTGGCGAATCCCGAGGACTTTGCAGAGGTTTTTCATAAACGCGGAGGTAAACCGGGGATCTCGGTCTGTAATAATCTTTCGGGGGATGCCGTAGTGTGGGTACACATGACGTAGATAGAGTCGTGCCACTCCTTCTGCGGTTATTGACTCGTGACAGGGGATGAAGATAGCTGCCTTCGAGCAGTCGTGGTCTGTGATCGTCAAGATGGAGTCATATCCGTCTGACACTGGGAGCTTCGTGATGAAGTCCATAGCTACGACTTCAAAGGGTTCGGCGTCTGGGTCGGTGGTGATGGGGAAGAGGTGTGGTTTTTGTCGGTGTGTGTTGATTTTGTTGGCTTGACATGTTGCGCAACCTTTGACGTAGTCTTCCACGTCCTTGCGCATGTTGGGCCACCAGTAGTCGCGACAGAGAAGTTCGAAAGTGTTTGCGATTCCAGGGTGTCCCATCGCGGGAGTATCGTGGAAAAAGGTGATTACCCCCCGTTTAAGATTGTTGTCGCCCACGACAACCAAGGCGTCGCCTTTCCACCATAGCCCCCCCACTTTTTTCAGGTTGTGGGGTTCAATCCAACGCAGTACGTCCTTCTCGTCAAGATTCTGTGAGATTTGGGTCCAGATGTCCATGTCATGCATTGACATCTCGGTAGCGCGGATAAATCGTTCAGCGGGGAGGACGATTACATTGTTGTTGTCCTCTTCGTCGACTGTGTAATCCGCTCGTCTTGACAGGGCGTCTGCGCGACCGTTCTTTACTCCAGAGACGTGCTTCAATACGAAGTCGTACTCCAATAGTTCCAGGAACTCGCGTGCTACTCGGCGACTAATTTTCCGTGGTTCCTTCCAGTACTGAAGGTTGGCGTGGTCGGTGTGGATGATGATTTTGTGTGGAGACCCGACTAGGTACGTTCGCCAGGCTCTCAGTGCTTTTACGACGGCCAAGAGTTCTCGGTCGTAGATATCATAATTGCGTTCCGCTGCGCTGAGTGATTCGGAGTGGAATGCGACGGGGTGTAATTTCTGATCCGGGCCGAGCTGATTCAGCACGGCTCCGATGGCTACGTTCAAGGCATCTACTTCTAGTTCAAATGGTTTTAAGAAGTTGGGGAATAATAGTGTTGGTTCACATCCAATACACCGTTTGATGTTTGTGAACGCGTCCTGTTCGTCCTGCCCCCATCGCCATGGTGTGTCTTTTCGCGTGAGGTTGTGGAGCGGTCGTGCCAGCGAGGAGAATCCTCGGATGAACCGGCGGTAGAAGTTGCAGAATCCGAGGAACGTGCGCACCTCCCGGAGGGTCTTCGGGGCTTGCCACTCCTGGATGCCCCGTACTTTAACAGGGTCCATACGCAGGTTTCCATGGCCTATGATCAGCCCCAGATACTCCACCTCGAGGACTTCGAACTCGCACTTCTCTGGCTTGATGTATAAGTCGTGCTCCTCACATAGGCGGAGGACTTCATGGAGCACTGCGCGATGATGAGGGTAGTCGATGGCGGTCGCAATTAGGATGTCGTCCATGTAGACGATTACTTCGTTGGTGAGGACAAGGGGTCGGAAGATCGTGTCCATCATTTCCTGGAACGTCGAGGGCGAGTTTGTGAGGCCAAAGTACATGACCAAGGGTTCGTAGAGTCCTTGGTTAGTCTTAAACGCAGCTTTCCACTCGTCTCCTCCTTTGACTCGTACGTTGTTGTAGCCCCATTTGATGTCAAGCTTAGAGTATAGGCGTGCTCCTCGTATGCGGTCTACCAACTCAGGGATGAGGGGAAGGGGGTAGTGATTTCGAACGGTTATTTCGTTCAGCCGCCGATAGTCTTGTACGGGTCGCAGCCTGCCATCTTTCTTTTTAATAAAGAAGAACGGAGACGCGTAAGGTGATTTGGATGGACGTATATATCCTTTTTCTAGCTGTTCCGTAAGGAACGTCGTGAGCGCTTCCTGCTCATTCTGCGCAAG
This sequence comes from Lactarius deliciosus, assembly GCA_021525775.1. Taxonomy (NCBI): domain Eukaryota; kingdom Fungi; phylum Basidiomycota; class Agaricomycetes; order Russulales; family Russulaceae; genus Lactarius; species Lactarius deliciosus. The sequence goes on along the minus strand of JAKELK010000030.1, from coordinate 181,535 downwards.
GGGGTAGACCTTACAGTCGAGCGCGGCGGGAGCGTTAGGAAGCAGGTCAATAGCGTGGTCCCAAATACGTGACGGGGGGAATCGGTGGGATGCTTCTTCGTCAAATATTTTCCGGTGACGATGATACTCCGCTGGGACCATCTCTTCGAACGTCCGTTGCTCCTTCTTTGCCGCTTCTCGCTGTGCTAACTCCGACGCAGTCATCGTTTTTCGCAGAAATGCGATTTGAGGTTCACACTCGTCGTCTACGAGTTGTTCCCACGCTTCCTCGTCAAGTTCATACGTCTCCAACGCCCGAATGGATGCTTCCATGGGCGTGGCTTCGTCTGACAAGTGAAGGCTCGAGACTACAACCGGTTGAAACTCCTCATTCAACGTTGCATCTCCCCACTTGATACTCGGCTCAAAGGCCGTAAACCAAGGGTACCCGAGGATAACTTCGTCCCTTCCTAGGTTCGTGACCAGGAAGCGAAGCGTCCTCTCCTCTTTTCCTGTCTTCACGGTGAGGTCCGTGTATTGAGTGATGGCGCCGTCTTGGTTATGGGTGCCGTCTACATTCCAGATGCGGATAGGGTGAGTGACGTCCCTTGTCCCAATTTGGAGTCGTTTGAGAAGCGCGGAGCATATAAAGTTATCTGTAGCTCCCGAGTCGATGAGGACTTGTCGTTCGGCCGTTGCGTGTGCAGATTTAAACAGAACTGGGATTCGCATAGATCGATATCTGCTAGTGTACACGTTTAGGTTTAAAGCTCTAGCCCAGGCCGCCGGGTTCAAGCGTCGAGAAAATCCTCTCTTCCGAACAACTTTTCGACCATGAGGTCGCACACCTCCTGCAACTGTGCCTTCATCGCTGCAATCTGTACGTCTGCCTGTTCCTCATTCGAAAGGATGCGATTAGCTGATACAGCGACAGTACTGATGGTGGGAGTTGGTATGTTTGTAGTCGGGGGAGGGGGGAGCGCAACTCTTGAGGAAGTGGCGGGTAACGCCATGGTAGCGCTGGCTGTAGCCACGCGCACGCTTTTTTGTGGGCAGTTACGCAAGATGTGCCCCTGAGCACGACATCTAAAACATCGTCCCTCCTTCTGAAGCTGGGCTTTGTCGGTGTCGGTAAGGGCCACGGAGGCTCTGGCGCGTCCAACATCCATGGCGTTTGGGTCGCGCGTTCTGTTGAGGGCCTGGACCCACTGTTCTCGGCTGTGCCCGCCCTTTCGACCGCGCGATGGTTTGTTCTTGCCCAGGCGATCCTTTAAAATGAGGTATTCAGCCTGCTGAAGTCGTGTGGCCGCCTTCCACTGCTCCCAATTGACGGGGTGCTGGAAGCGGATAGCGTTAATGACTAACTGATTAGGTAGCCCGTCTTGGAAAATGTCGAGGGTCGTGGCTTCATCGGGGTTATACCCGGCCTTGATAACGAGGTTTTCAAATGTGGCGATGTACGTGTCGATGTCTTCCCCTTTCATGGTAAGCGTCTGGAGTGATTTACAGGCGTTGGTTCGTTCCGCTGTATCGAAGTAGGCGGCTACAAATCTGTCTCGGACGGTGTTCCATAGGACCATGTTTCCTCGGTCCACTCCATTGGTTACTTGTTCGTTGAGCCATCGCACTTGTTCTGCCACCCAATCATCGACGAGAGGTCCCCTAATGTAGGAGAGGAGAGTCATGGCACGTGAAGAGGGGATTCTGAGCTGGTCGACCTCCGGGTTCATTCCAATATAGAGGTCGAACGCGAGCAGGAAAGCTTTGCTCTTGTCCCTCATTCCTGTGAACTCCGGGGGTGGATTTCCTCCTAGTCTTCCGTGGCCTCCAGGCGCGACTATCGGCGCGGCTCCTCCTGGCGCAGCGCCACCAGCGCCACCGCCACTGTTACGTTCCTTCTGGACGTATCAATCCGACTTGGATTAGGGACCGGTTTGCTGAGTGGAAGCGTCGAAGGTCTTCAGTATCCCGTAGGCAACGGCTAGGGCGATACGCAAGGCGTGACCAAGGTAAGCAAAGCAAAGAACGATAATGGCGAAGTCGAGTATGATGAAGGAGAAGTCGGCGACGTGCACGACTTATAGCAGGGAGCTGATGACGACGAAGAGGTATGCACACAGGACAAGGAGCTAAGGCGTAGGAAGGGGAAGGTATTCCTCAAGATATCAAAGCTAAGGGGTTCATACGCGAACGCCCCTCTACTTATACTACAAGGGCTGGAGCTTTCAAGCTCAGCAACCCTAATACACAGCCACAAACCCTAATATCACAGTCCAATCAAAGGCCGTACGAGTCAGCAGTCACATCAGTCACGTATCACACTCCGATCCGGGCGCAAGCTCATCCGGACCCTTCTGGACCAGCTCTAGGCGGGTCACGTGCCAGGTCACGTGACGGCCAGCTCTTATTCCTCTAAGTCGATGGGAAACTCGCCTCGATGTGCCTCCAAGCGTCGTAATGCTCCTGAGTCATGGACCCAAACGCGCGGACGTCGTCCTCTTCAAGGAACTCCTCGGGCATCTCGGGCACAAACGCAACAGCCACCGCCACCGCCACCGCCACCGCCACCGCCACCGCCACCGCCACCGCCAGCTCCTCCGGCCGGGGCTCCACTGGGTGGTACCGGAGCTCCCCCTCCTCCTGAGCTCGAGGCTCCCGAGGGTCCTCCTCCTCCTCCTCCACTGGTGAGCGTCGTACTAGCCGAAGCTTGTTGTTGGGACTGTGACATTGCATATGCTGGAAATGCGGTGATCGGTAAATTTGTTGTAGGGACAGGTACGCTTGGGGAATCGGGGTCTGGGCTGTCGATGTCGATGCCACTAGTAGTGTGAGTTCCAAAGGGTCCTACTCCTAATGCGGGGGGTACAATACTAATGGTGTACCACTTTCCTTGCCTTGGGGAGTAGTCGATGTATGCCCACTGGCGGGTGTCGTCGAGGTAGTGGATTTGTCGGTACTTTTGTGTATTTGGGTGAAAGAGAAAGTACCCTTCGACTCCGTCGTGTTCTGCCCAAACTGCAGATCCTTTGACCTTGTCAGAGAGTTCGTTGGTGCTGTAACGATCAATGTATTCGGCCTGAAACCGAGACTGACTGCGACTAGATGTCGCCACTGTGAGAGACTTGACTTAATGTAACGCCACCACGGGGGCATTAAGTACGACGTGTACTTCGTAAGTCAATCGGGATCGGAAAAGCGTGAGTCGGTCAGGACTCAGTTCGATGATGAACAAGTACTACTAGGCCTCCCTGGGGCACTAGAGTAATAGCAAGAAATAGGGCTCAAGCGTAAAGGCGAGTAAAGGCGGGGACTCAAGCGCAAGGGCGAGTCAAGCGGGGTTCGTGAGGCAAAGACGACGTGGTATTACACAAGAAGTCAAGTCTATCGTACATAGTGTTTAAAAGTCCAGTCCTATGGACTGCAAAAAAACCGGAACTGGACCGGACTGCAACTGGCTGCAACCGGACCTGCGGTTGCGGTCCATGTGCTCCAGAGGTGACCCGGTTGCGGTCCGGTTGCGGTTCACGAGAATTCAGCACCGCCGACAGGACCGGTTGGGACCAGTTGGGACCGGTCTCAACAGGTACAGAGCAAAGTGGTTTATTGCGCAGAAAGTAGTTCAAAGTACACTATCTACATTACAAGAATTCCCGCTGCAGTCCACCACCCCAGGACATTGTGTCGGACTGTTGTCGTTGTCGTTGTCGTTCTTGCCGCTATCGTCATTCTTGCCGTCCGAGTCGTTATCGTTGTTGTCGTCGTTGATTGTTGTCGTCACTTGTTGCCTTGTTGCTGCTTTGCCGTTGTCTTCTTGCTGTCGTGGTGGTCGACATTGCCCGTCGTACTAGTCGCGGCCCCATTCCGAGTCACCGTTGGGGTTGCCGCATTGCCACTCCAGATGTCGTAGACAGTGGCGGTAGACTCATAGTTGTGGCCAGGGCTGCGCCACTGCCGCCGCCGCCGTCATAGTCGAAGCTGCCGTTGAAGTGTCGGTTCATGGTTCGTGCAACTCGGGGCAGCACGTCGGCGAAGTGCGCGTATCTAAGCCATGGTCGTGAACAACAAACTGCAGCCGCATGGGCAATCGCTAAGGTAAGCAAGGATGCAGCGAACAAGATCGGCAATCACCGGGCACGTGTGGGAAAAGTTGTGACGGGCCGTCGTCTGCGCTATACACCTTCAAGTTGGCCCACCCGGACGACGACAAAACCGAAACATTCGATACACTCTGCGCCCATGAAAACGACGAAACAGAACGCCTCGCCAACGCTGCCCTGAGCCGAACGACTCAGAACGAGCTGCAAGCCACCGCTGGCGCCCTGCCAACGCAGGGATGATCGCCTTTGCCTCAAACTCAACAGCAACACGACCGCCGGCCTCTCAACGATGGCTAACGCCGTCAACCGAAGACGACGACCGTGACGCAACCACGACGACTGGGCGACGTCCAGAGTCGACTCGCGACGATAGCGAGACAAAGACGACAACGATGGACGAGAACGGGTGACCGCGATGACTTGGATGCAGCGACGATGGCGTAGCGGCTGCGATGGATATTATAGTGGTACTGTAGATTGTCTACTAGGTATTCATTGTTACTACCAATACAAGACTTGTGATACTGTAGTTATAACGGCGGTTGCAGTCGGTCCTTGGCCAGTTGCAACCGACTCAGGATGAGCCAGTTTAGACCGCGAGAACCGGTCTTTTGAGAATCCGGCAACCGGGTGGGACCGACTCCTGTCGGCTCGGTCCGGTTCTGGGCTTGGGGGGTGAACTGATGGATCAGTCCCGGTCCTGGTCTTTCCAAATTAGGGAAAAAAACCGGACCGGACCGGACTTTCAATCACTAATCGTACAAGCTAGATAGGGCGTGACTTATATACTAGTACAGGATGTTTGCGAGTCGCAAACATATGACGCGATCCTAGGGTACTGGCCCTAGTGAGCTAATCGAGTAGTATGAAAGGAAAGTCTGTAAATGGAACAAGCGAATCCCGCGGGGGTACGCGGGGGTCAGATGATGCCCGCGGACTCCAAGAGTCATAAGATCGGTATCGTAATGGTCAGACGGTGGGTGCGAGATAGAAGCGGAAGGCGGAAAGGAAGCAGGTCAGGGGTAAAAGTACACGCGAACACGAGGCAACATAGTAAAGGAAAAGATAAGGAGGGCTTCTTCGTAACAAAGTTGCCCGACCCATTGTTCTTCAACACAACACTGCCAATCACAATTATCAGAGCATTAATTTGATACAGGAATGTGACTAGTGTGACCATAACGAATCAAATGTTGTTACAATGTTTGGCTTATTTGGGATAACGCTGGCAACTTGCAACCGCTGCAGCCGAGCGGGCCCTTACTGTAACGCTCCACCGGGCGTTCTTCTAGTAATCTGGTACTAGGCACGACAGGAGCCCCTAACGATCACAGCGGATGTCGAAGTCACTCACACGATTGCTTACTAGCTCACTGGAGAGACGTAGTAAGGTGGCCCAAAGGATGCACAAGGCGATGAGGGCGCAAAGACGGTAATGGTCGATGGTAGTCGTGATGCCCTGTGGTCAACAGACAGGCAAAGAGGATGATGATGATGCAGATGGTATTGATGCCCCGTGGTCAACAGACAGGCAAGCCACCCCGTGGTCAGCAGACAGGTGGTACTAAGGATGGGTGGGATAGTCCAAGAAGTTAAGCTTAGGTCTTCAGCGACCATAAGCCCAAGTATAAGTACACAACTGAGGGACTTTGAAGTCCAGCTCAGAACTCCGAAACACTAATACGGCGATCCTAGGAATGAGTCACAACAAGTCATATGGAGTCAGAGATAATGGTCAGCCAATGGCGTAAGGCCCTCATGGCATGAGTCAGAGATAAGCAAACACGAGTCATATAGTCCATCAGAATCAAGGCACAATCACGTACGAGTCACAAACATGAGGCAATCTAGGCCGGTCCAGGCACAAGCTCATCTGGATCCTTCTGGTGCGGTTCTAGCTGGGTCACATGACAGGCAGGCGCTAAGGTCACGTGCACTATTCCCAAAACTCTTGCGGTTTCTTAGCGTAGTTGGGATGACGGTAGTAGTCGGGTGACTTAGCTCTGGGTTCTCGGGTGTGCTCTGCAACGAGTCTTTTTACTTGCTCTTCTTCCTCTTGCGCTATTTCTTCACGTGCTTTTCTCACGGCAGTGCCAAGGGGTCGTTCTGGGCGCGCTGAGGGACGGATTGTAACATTACCCTCTTTTCTAGCGCAACGCCCACGTTGCTCAAGGATGTCGGTGGTAGTGTGATAGCGGTAATCGACGTTCCGCTTCAGCAACTGCTTGGCCAACTTGTTGGCAGCAAGATCTAAACTTTTGATTTCTGGAGCGTTTCCGGATACGAGTGCGTGGGAAAGACGTGCCTCGACATGCTCCAATTCTCCTTCTATCTTCTCCAAGGTCGGCTTCATAGTTTGGGCGACGTAGTGGGTTACGCCCATGCGGAAGTCCAGATCCTTGACGGCAGCGAAGTTTCCGGCAAGCACGGCACGGGCGCGGCGAATTTGCATATCAGCTAGCATCTCTTCAGGTGTGTCAGGTGCGGTGTGGGTGCTGCGAATCTTCAATGCGTTTAGTCGGTTTGTAAGTGACTCTTCCTGATTATCGGGGGACAGGTGGTGTATAGGCTTAAAGCCAGCGTCAGTGATGGGTACGTATGCGGGAGTGGGGGTACGTCTCCTTGGGCTTGGCGGTAGTTGGACGGTTGTGGGTCCACTGGGCGCGTAAGTCGCTACGTTACTTGCATGTACGACTTTCAGTAGTCGGCTTCTTCCTCGCGGCTGCAAAGGCCCTTCGTATTCTTCTCTACGCGTCGGCACGCGGCTTTGAGCGTTTTGTTCTCTTTGCGTCGTCACGCGGTCTTGTCCCTTCGCGTATTGTTCTCGCGCCTCGGCAGGCGGTCTTCCCGCATATTGTTCTCGCGCCTCGGCAGGCGGCGTCGAATCTTCATCGTTCCAGTCTTGTATCCACGTGCTCTTCTTGGGTTGCGACTTCTGTGGACAGTTCCTTTGTGTGTGACCGGTCTGGTGACAGAAGTGGCACTTAGCTATGACGCGGTCTCGCATTCTTCCGGCTGTGAGGTCCATGGCTTCCGGGTGTCCTCGGTACTGGCGCCACTCTGGTTGTGGAGTTGCAGGCGCGGCCTTGAATGTGTTTGGTCCACTCCATCCCGGGATTCTTGTGGGAGAGGGACTTGGCAGTTGCACGGTCTCTTCAGCTGCGCGGTCTTCTATTGGGCAGTTCCAGCCCTCGACTTCTCCTTCCAGTATGTAGTCCAGGATACCGAACTCGCGAGCTTCTTTAAGTGCTGCCTTTCCGAATCTTGAGATGTATTTCTTTTCCCAAGAGATAGGTGTAGACTTAGCTCGTTGCACGCGTTTCTTAGGTGCGGCGGCCTTTTTCTTCTTCTGGGTTTTGCGCTTGGGTTTAACCCTCTTTTCAGTCTTGACGTTGGCCTTGCCGATGACAGCTTCTTCATCCGTGGTGGTGTAGTAGCCGGAGTATTGTTTGACAGCCTCTCCAGGCGTATCGGCATCGTCCGAGTAGTAGTACTCGTCGACCTCGTCTTCCTGACCGTATTCTTCTCTTCGCGTCGTCATGCGGTCTTCGTTGTCGGTCGTCGCGTATTCTTCTCTCGCCTCGGCAGGCGGTTCTTCATAGTCCTCTTGATGCCAGCCCAATTCTTCTCTTCGCGATGGCGCGCGGTCTTCCTCGTCGTCGGTGCATAGGTCGATGTATTCTTCAGCCTCATCAGGCTCTTCCTCTAAGGCGCGGCCATTATCTGAGCACACGGAGGGGGTAGGCGGCACTTCCCTATCTGAGGTGTCGTCACCATCAACAGACTCTCCTATCTCCAGGTTGTCCGGATCTTCAACGGCGACATATTGTTCTCTCGCGTCGTCACACAGCACAAACTCTTCGATGAACCTTCCGATTATGTCTTCAAGAAGGCTGTCGTCGTCGTCTGTCATACCCTTGTCGCGCCACCTCCGTATTTGGAGTAGGCGTTCTTCTGCCCATTGGTCGACGGGGTCTCTGAACAGAGACAGGAAAATAGCGCAGCGCTGGAATTGTGAAAACTGTACACTTAACTGGCTGGACCATTGGTCCCATGAATCGATGAACTGGGTTGCCAGCGCCCAGTCTCCGTAGAACATCTGCGGCATGTCTATCCTCGCAGGGTCTTCGTCTTCTTTGTCGGCCGGTTCCAGGGCGGCATCCCCTTCTTCTTCTTCCTTGGCCGGTTCCAGGGCGGCATCCCCTTCTTCTTCGGAGTCTGCCAGTACTTGCTCAGCCATGTCTTCAGCCTGGGTTTCCCCAGCGTATGCTTCGCTTTCCTCGTAGCAGTCCTCAGGGTAGTACCCGAAGGTCTCCCATGCGTCTACAGCGCTCTTGATAGCGGCGACGTCTTCTGCAACGTATTCTTTGACAGCCTCGTCAGGCGAGTTGTAGTCGTAGTTCTCAAGCACTTGATAGCGAGACATCTTGTGACGGAAAGGGTAGACGAAGCTTAACTTAATGTAACGCTCCACCGGGCGTTCTTCTAGTAATCTGGTACTAGGCGCGACAGGAGCCCCTAACGATCACAGCGGATGTCGAAGTCACTCACACGATTGCTTACTAGCTCACTGGAGAGACGTAGTAAGGTGGCCCAAAGGATGCACAAGGCGATGAGGGCACAAAGACGGTAATGGTCGATGGTAGTCGTGATGCCCTGTGGTCAACAGACAGGCAAAGAGGATGATGATGATGCAGATAGTATTGATGCCCCGTGGTCAACAGACAGGCAAGCCACCCCGTGGTCAGCAGACAGGTGGTACTAAGGATGGGTGGGATAGTCCAAGAAGTTAAGCTTAGGTCTTCAGCGACCATAAGCCCGAGTATAAGTACACAACTGAGGGACTTTGAAGTCCAGCTCAGAACTCCGAAACACTAATACAGCGATCCTAGGAATGAGTCACAACGAGTCATATGGAGTCAGAGATAACGGTCAGCCAATGGCGTAAGGCCCTCATGGCATGAGTCAGAGATAAGCAAACACGAGTCATATAGTCCATCAGAATCAAGGCACAATCACGTACAAGTCACAAACATGAGGCAATCTAGGCCGGTCCAGGCACAAGCTCATCTGGATCCTTCTGGTGCGGTTCTAGCCGGGTCACGTGCCAGGGTCACATGACGGGCAGGCGCTAAGGTCACGTGCACTATTCCCAAAACTCTTGCGGTTTCTTAGCGTAGTTGGGATGACGGTAGTAGTCGGGTGACTTAGCTCTGGGTTCTCGGGCGTGCTCTGCAACGAGTCTTTTTACTTGCTCTTCTTCCTCTTGCGCTATTTCTTCACGTGCTTTTCTCACGGCGGTGCCAAGGGGTCGTTCTGGGCGCGCTGAGGGACGGATTGTAACACTTACGGTATACTATCGTTCCCGCACCTCTGCAAAAAAGCGGTAATCTTTTTTTGTAGCTTCAACAACACATCGTAACTACTTCATTTTGTACATAGTAATAGATACATGTATCTCACACCCGAATCAGATTTTTATCTGTTTGTTTCTGAATCCGTTTAACGTGGAGCAATGGACCCACCTCTGCAAATTTTGGTCACACATTGTCACGGCGGCGGCAGGGTTTTGGCAGGCAGAGGAATGGGTGGCGTTTCGGCAAATGTGGCAACATGTGCCAGTCATTTTGCTGTCCGAAAAGGTGTTTGCCGAATTGGGTCACGTTTTGTCACCTCTTCATGGTCCTTGGTGACATTGTTGTCTCCAACTCGATCGCCTCCACTTATTGACTCCAAATTTTGCAGTGTAACTGTGGTGATATATCTTAACGTTGACGTGAGGTGAATTTCAGTAGGGATTTTGGGATCGCTAGGATCTGGGGGTGTGGGCACGCTTTCTAGACCAGCCCATCACCTTTGTCGATTTTTCATGACCCTACGTTTGCTCTGATCCTCATTATATTGTGTGATCTCACATCTACATATGCTAGAGAACATAGTGTTATTTTTTTTGGGAAGACAGGGTGCCAGAAAAGTACTGATCTACTAAGATCTTTCGGAATTTGCAGTTGCGGGTACGTTTGCAGAGGTGTGGGAACGATAGTAGTTTTGAACTCAGCGTCGAATTCACTTGCGCTCATGGGCTCGTGTACAGGATACACGAGGCAATCGTCTTCACCGCTGTACACTTATGGATCCCCCATTTTCTCCAACCACGAAGGTATATCACCCAAAATTTTCGTTCGATGATATCGGCGTCACCTCTTCCACGACGGATGAGTTTTTCGACACCACCTCTTTCATATCCAATCCGAGCTTTGCGTCTAGTAAGTTATCTCTTCATATGGACCTGAGAAGACTATCAACTCCCATGTGGGTTCCCCAACCACGGAGGCAAACCGTCGTGCATATCACCCAAGATTTTCATCCGACCATATCAGTATCACCTCTTCCATATCGGATACCCTCACGTTTTCCGAGACCGACTCTTTCATGTACAACCCGAGTTTGGCGTCAAGTCAGACCAGTATCGCTTCGTATAAAACTGAGAAGTCTGTCATCTCACGCAAGAGTCGCTATAATACTTTCCCTCGGCACAAATACGCTGGTATTGGACAATCAAGTCTCCCATCAGGTCCCGCATCGTCAGATGTTGATAGCGCAGTTACCGAGGTACGCAGGACTATCAGGTGCTGGGACCACAACTACACTAGCGTCGCTTTTCAGACCGAGTTAAGTGATGAGTCCGATGGAACTACAAATACGATTAAGACGGCCGAAACTGAAGCGCACCAGCGACGCCCCTCTACCTCAACCTCCACGGAACGTGAACCCGCTGTCGATGATATCGTCAAGACAGTTAAGCGGTCGGTACACCGATCGGAAAACGAGTCGTTTCTACTCACCTAAGTCATTTAGATTTCGTATCTTGTCAGTTGGTCGGGTCAGTTGCTCTCAGTCCTTTCTCTTCGTTCCACCGACACCGATCTATGTTTAGTCTGGTGTTGGCAAGTCAACCCTGATTACCAGTATATTCGGTATCGATGCCGCAGTAAGATCTCGTCGCCTCAGGCTAACGACGACTGATTACCTTCTGTTGTAGCATGTTGAGGACCATAAACCCGGAGAAGCAGATGTCCAACAGGAATTCGTGTCACCAAACAACCAATTTTTCGTTCTACACGATTCTAAAGGCTTCGAACCAGGAGATTTATCCAATTTTGACACTGTACGCGAATTTATCAGGCAACGATCAGGACCTGAAGTACCCCTGGGTGAAAGAATCCATGGATTGTGGTACGTAGATATTTTTTGTAATCTATCGATGCTTCTTCCACCATCATCAGGCTCTGTACAGAGACACCCACGGCTGGGGGTCGTGTATTTGAGACAGGAGACGAGAAGCTACTCCAATTTGCTCATAAGGACCAAGGTGCGTTCTCGACCTCCGTCTTGTTACTCTTCAATCGACTAGTGATTATCAATCAGTTCCCATTGTGGTCGTGTTCACTCAGTACGACCGACTAGTGAGGACGAAAGAGGATGGGTTGCGAGAGGACCACCCACATATGGACCCTACTCGCCTGCGTGATCGGGGCGTGGAGGAGGCTCAGAAGGCGTTTCAAGACTGTCTGGAATCACTCAAGCGCACGATGAACCGCCTCAAGATTCCGATGCCGCGTTATGCCACAGTTTCAGGTATATTTGCGCCATTATACTATCTGGTATTGACCGCTTGTCAGTTCGTCCGGGTCATCAGGAGGATGTTTCATCCCTTGTCAAAATCACTAGGGATGTTGTTAGGGAGCGAGTCAAAGGCGATGCTTGGGTGTTATGGGTGATATCACAACGAGAAAGTATCCCAGTCAAAATTGATGCTTGCGTCACGTAGGTTTCGTCCAACCATTTGGATTGATCAAAATTTATTTACGTCTATTCATCCCTGGAAAGCAAGGGCATTAGTTGTATGTACTCCAGGTTTCCGGCAGCGCGTACTTGAATAACAGTGTTTCAGATTACAGTCAGGCCCTTAGGAATACTAGCCGGCGTGGCGCGCCTGAATCCGGACTAACGTTACTTCACGATTGGATCAGGGTGGTCCACAAAGATATTATAACTTGTTGGAACTTCAAGGGCGAGGTACTAAACCGCTAAAATTCAGGCTACACTGGCATGACTCATGTACCCATCATTAGGTTCTCAACAGTCCCGAATTTCGACAATTGATGTTATGTCTTGTCCAAGACATCCATACCAAACCCAATACAATGTATGTGTCGACGCGTACCACCCGACGAGTTTTGACATTTCTCAGTCTTCCGAATGTTGATGTAATTTCACAATTTGTGAAGCTCGCCACTGCCTCCGCTCCCATTGTGCCCCCTGTTGCTATCCTAGGCTTGTCATATACCTTTGTGGAATGGCTTTCAACGACTCTTCTGGAGGAAGTGTACGCACCGTTGCTCATCCTTACATTCTAATCTCATTGGTGACGGATAGACCCTCAGTCCAACGACTTCTAATTGCTTACGTTGTGGATCTCGTCGGCGTTTTGAGAGAACTGTTCGACATAACTCTCAGGCCTGACTTGGCTCTCACGCCGACTTGGAAGGAGCTCCAAGCGGCCTTTGAGTCTTATGAGCGATCCTACTCTCGTCAACGCATCCACAATAGCATATATTCCAACACAATGCGGGGTCAACAAATGACTGTAGACAACATGAGCAGGATGATCAGTAAATTGCTGTCGGAATAGATCGAGATGTCTCTTTCGAAGTAGCTTGCCTCATGACTTTGCTTCATAACTGTTGGGATTTCTTGTCGTTAGTTAGCTGTATGATATGCTCTCTGTTTTTTGGATCCGTTCATATCCTGGCTGGTTAGGCCCAGACCGGACGCAGCGTGAACAAATTACAGTTATGAGGGGGGGGATGGTAACGCTAAGGTGCCCTACAGCAGTGATCAGTTACAAAACTACTAGATGCGTCGCATGGGGAAATAGACCGTGTATTTAGACATTTTGTCACCGAGTAATTGACCATGGCATCAGATGCCCACTCCAGAACTATTGGGAACCCTGGATGTCTCTAACATCTTCAGTCGGGTTCGGGTGATATCTCGCAGGGGAGCGACCTACAACGCCGGGGATCCGTGGCTGGTGCCCATCTCCCACTTCGGTCTTTGGCCATTACTATACAACACCACCTAGTACCGACACTAAACAATAAAGCAGGGACACGGAGAATTCATTAGACAACGCAACGTCTACGATTATTATTTGAACAAGTACTAGATATGTCTCCTACAAAGCGCTATGCAAATAAGATCTAGATTTACCCAGGACCAACCAAATCTAGGGAGGGGGCAATGTCTAGCTATACGCCCGCCGCATCTACTTTTTGTTGTGAGGCAAAGACTTGCGATACGCATCTTGCAGCTCGACCTGCACGTTCGGGAGCACCGGCATATGGTTCTGCAATTGCGGGCCATGGTCAGCGCATCGTTCAGTCCGCCACGACGCGAGAAAACGCACCTTGTACTCCATGCTGAATTCACCCTTGCCCTGCGTCGCGCCGCGCAACTGGCTCGAGTACCCAAACATATCGTTCAGCGCCACCTCCGCAACGGCCGTAAACTCGTCCTCGCGGACCTCGCTATCGATGATCGTTCCCCGGCGCGCATTAAGCCCGCCAATCACCGCGCCTGTATCATCATTTAATTCTTGACAACGCTAGGGAGGGAGGGGTTTACGCACTCTGGAACTCGACGGGCGCGACGACTTCGACCGTCATGATCGGCTCGAGGATGACGGGCTTCGTCTTGAGGTACGCCTCGCGGAACGCGCCGATAGCGGCGAGACGGAACGCGAGCTCCGACGAGTCGACCGCGTGGAACGCGCCGTCGCGCAGGACCATGCGCACGCCCGAGATCGGGTTCCCGGACAGCGTGCCCTTTTCGAGCGCCTCGAAGAAGCCCTTCTCGACTGCCGGGATGTAGTTGCTCGGCACGTTCCCGCCCATCACGACGCTCTCGAACTCGGTGTCCTTCCCCGAATCGGCGTCCATCTCCATCGGCTCGACGTGTCCGATCACGCGCGCGTACTGCCCCGCGCCGCCCGTCTGCTTCTTGTGCGTGTACGCAAAATCTGCTCGCTCCGTCACCGTCTCACGGAACGCGACCTGCGGGCGGCCGGTGGTGCAGGCGACGCCGTACTCGCGCTTCATCCGTTCGACGTAGATCTCAAGGTGGAGCTCGCCCATTCCCGATATGATCGTCTGTTGCATTTGCACAGGGGGGTCAAATTTGAGGCATTAGGGATGCAAAACACATACCTCCTTGCTTTCATGGTCGATGTGGACTCGGAACGTCGGGTCTTCCTTCTGGAAACGGTTGAGCGCGCGAGAAAAGTTGGGAGTTTCAGTTCCAATAGGTTTGATGGCTAGCGAAATGACAGGGTCCGGTACGAACATCGAGGTCTGCGAATGTCTCGAGTTCAAGAATATGTATTAGAGTTGGATAGTTCGCGCACCATTGAATAATTTGTGGTCCCATCGGTAAAGGTGTCGCCGGTGGCGCACTCGACACCAAAGATGGCGCAAATCTCGCCGGGACCGATTGATTCAATATCCTAAGGACACGCCATGGCCTCAGCAAGAGCTCTCTGTCACAGACTACACTCCTGCGAAAACGCACCTCCATCTCATTGCTGTGCATGCGCACCAACTTGGGAACCTTGATCCGCTTGCCTGAACGTCCGTGGAAGATGAACTGGCCCTTCTTCAAGCTGCCTTGGTACACCCGCATATACGTGAGCTGCCCGAACCGACCCTCCTCGAGTTTGAACGCCAAAGCAACAAGTGGTGCTGCTGCTGCAGGAACTAGCTCAACTTGCGCTGCACCCGCTGGCTGCGTGGTATCGTGCGCGACAACCTGACGCTCTGAAGGACTGGCGAGGTATGCACAGACGCCATCGAGCAACGGCTGCACGGCGGTGTTCTTTACAGCAGAGCCCAAGAAAACTGGCGAGAATTTCAGAGAGACGGTCGCACGCCGGATCGCCGCAGCGAGTTGCTCGGTGGATGGAAGCGCGTCGTTCAGGAAGAGATCAGCAATCTCGTCGTCGACCTCGGCAAGCTGTTCGATGAGCTCTGTGCGCTTCTGGGTGGCCAACTCAAGGGCGGAGGCAGGGATCTCGTCAGATTCAACAATATCGACGCTGTGTGCATCGCCTAGGTCAAACATTTGGGATAGAACAAGAACAATGAGTTGGCTCACCCTTTGGCACCCTTGTTGTAGACGGCCTTCCAGCGGACAAGGTCAACGACACCTTCCAGGTGGTCCTCTACACCAATGGGAACTTGAACTGCTGCAGCCGGCATGCGAAGCTTGGTCCGAATCTGATTGATTACCCGCCACGGGTTCGCACCGGGTCTGCAGGCAGGGTCAGAGAACGAGCGGAGGTCAGTTAGGGCCACTAGCGTACCTATCCATTTTGTTGATGAAGGACAATCGTGGGACGTTGTACCTCCGCATTTGCCGGTCGACAGTAATTGTTTGACTCTGTAACGATAATTTTGTCACCGCACGTACGTGTAGATCGTCACAGGATAACCCACCTGGACTCCAGATACCGCACATAGGACCAAAACCGCGCCATCAAGCACACGCAACGCGCGCTCGACCTCTATCGTAAAATCAACGTGACCTAGACAGCCATCAGTGGAAGGTGGAAAGAGAAATATGTGCCAAACGTACCAGGTGTGTCGATGATATTGATCGCAAACTTTTCCAGTTCGCCCGTGGACGGTGACTTTGCGTTCCAGTCGCAGAACGTCGCCGCGCTCTGGATAGTGATGCCTTTCTCGCGCTCCAGTTCCATACTATCCATCTTAGCACCAACATTATCCTTGCCCCTCACCTATCCAGCACGAACACACGTCTCAGCGCAGGCAACAAAAAAAAAGTTCACAAGTGAGAAAACACACCTCATGAATATCGCGTATGCGCCCCGTATAGTACAGGACTCGTTCCGTGAGTGTGGTCTTCCCCGAGTCTATATGCGCCGACACGCCGATGTTGCGCTGGTACTTTAACTGGTGGCGGTCGGCATCCGTTAGGGGGAATCGCTGCGCTGGCGATAAAGACGCGGTCTCCCCGGCCGTTTGCGGCGTGACCCTTGCAGCAGCTGTCGCAGCAGAGGCATAGCTGCGTGACACAGAGGAGAAAAAGGCGGTGCGCGTAAAGCGCAGCGATAAGTGTTGTGCTACCGCCGGAGGTAGTGACAGCATGGGGAGACCTCGTCTGTTGTGCAGTTGTCGTGGACACCAATTAGTGAGTTGTCCTCACGTGACTGACCCATTTGAAACTCCTGAAACTCCCACGCCCGTCCTCGCACTTGCACTCAGTTCCGTCTCCAGATTCCAGGATCAAAGCCTAATGCAACCTGTGGTCGCTCTCGTTGCTGAGTCTAATATCCTCCGAGTGCAACGGTCTCACGCTAAAATTGGCCTTATGAGCCAAGATCTCTCAATTCCAGTCCTTACGACTCTCTGGCCTTCTCCTTAACCTAACGACCAAACTCATTGTAGACAACATCTCAGGGACTTCCTTCCTCTAATCACCCACTTCCATCGGATTTCTGTGCTCTTCGTCCTTCTGCTGTTTCCCTTGGAAACTTGCGAAGCCCCTCCTACCAATTGAATCCATTTTCGTGCACCCGCGGCCTAGGGCAGATTACCCTAAGTAGCACTTCGCTTGTACGTTTGCAACACAGGTGTGACGCCCAATATCTAAGTGATTTCCTTCCCTTCTATCCCTGTTCCCCCCGAAGGGAGTGGCGTGGCTTCCCCTCCCACCATGTTAGAACGACATTCGCACGAAGCACTCGTGGAATCCCATCCCGGATATCTGGGAACTTGTGTCACCCACCAGCAGCACCACAACCGGCCTCCACGCTACGCTTGGGCCCCAACGCGAGAACACCTGAATCAAGCGCTCTACGAGATTAGCGATCCTAAGGGCTCCAAGCATACCGTCCACCCCTTCGCTCACGCGTATGCCACTGCTCCGGTACAGATACTGTGCCAAGGAGCAGGTCTCCGCAACCCAGACACTCTCGAGTTCGTCGTCTGAACATTACGAAGTACTTTCGTCTGTCTCGCCAACACATGACATGCTACGTATTTGCAAATAAATAAATAAAATTCTAAGCATGTATTGATTCGGATCTTGGCCAGCCTCGGAGAAACGCATCACGTACTTGTACCAGAGAAACGGAAAGCGAGAAGTGCTCTCGCGCGTCCAGAAGATTCGCATGCACGTGAGTAGCGATTGAGTTCACGCACCCTAGCTGTGTAGGTCCGGTTCTACTTATAGGGAGCGAAGGGGACGCCTATATCGGATAGGACCCGGATACGCTCCAAAGCAGTAGTAGTAAGTGAGGGGGCGAAACGAGTGTATTTGTGTATTTGCTAAAACGACCGTGACATAGAAGACCAGTGAGCTGATTACTGTAAAAAAATTTTAAGCGAATGTGTTCTGAACGTACAGTGCGAGGGTGAAAAAAATAGCGATCGAATGCACCCGGCACGTCTAATAGTTAAATATAACAACAAGTTAATATTCTGCACGGCAACCCATTTTATGGCCTCTTCGGAGTCTCAACAAGGTATATTGTACGGTAGTCCTCGGAGGCGTCGGGCTTCTCATGGATGGAACTAAAAGATTGATTGAAGGGATTGGCCGATGGAGGAGGACTGACGGTAGTGAACTCCGGTCTCGTATGTGTGCGAGCGGTGGCAATAGTTCGAACGTTTTTTCTAAGAAGACAAGATGGATTGGTCAGGCGACAAGCACGATTGAAAGGGACGAGCAATACGAACATCCAGCCAGGAACAATGCCCCCAGGTGGGGCAACCCACGGTTCAGCATTGCCATAGTACGACGGGACGATGCGGTCGCCAGACACCTTACGGAGGACCCACGGCAAACCATTGAGCAAGATGTAAGTGGATATTCCCGCGATGACTCCGTACGCGATGCTGCGTGGTCGCTGTTAGTTCCCTTCGGTATAGCGCAGCACACGGATAGAGTACGTACTTGTACGTGAGAGGGATGAGGATGATAGTGAGAATTGCCGGGACGGCGTCTCCGATATAGTCCCAGTTGATATCTCGTACGTTGCGAATCATCAGTGTTCCGACAATCACAAGAGCGCCGCCAGTTGCCCACGGCGGGATGCTGGCGAAGACGGGGGCGAAGAAGACCGAAACGAGGAAAGCGAGGCCGGTCGTGATCGCCGTGATACCCGTCTTTCCTCCCTCTGCAGGCGCCGAATTACACGAAGTTCCATTATGATGGAAGGGTGGACAATGACGCACCGGAAATGCCCGTTGCACTTTCAATGAAAGCTGTAACGGGACTAGTTCCCATAAGCGCGCCCATCGAGATCGAGAACGCGTCAACGCAGTAAGCGACCGTGCTGCGCTCAAAGTCCATCGTGACCGGATCGCGTAAGCCCGCAAATTTCGCCATCGAGTAGAGCGTCCCGGTCGTGTCGAGAATATCGACGTAGAGCATTGTGCCGAGGGCGTACCACACCTTGCCATTCATGTAATGGTGATCGATGGCGTTGCCGACGAGCTTGATGGGGTGGAAGGTCACGACTTTCTTGAAGAAATCGAATGCGGCGTCACCGGAGTCGGTGTACGGGAAGGCCGTGACACTCGTTCCACGGGGCCAGGAGATGATTGAGGTCAGGAATATACCGATAAGGAATGCGCCTTTGACGTGGTACATTATGAGAAAGACTGTCAGGATACTGGACCCAGGACTCAGCATGCGTCATCGGTAGGCACACCGTGAACCTACCCTCCGGTGAAGATACCAAGCCACATTGTGGGGCTACGCATAACGACGCTATCACAATACCCTGGAAGGTCAGGCAGGTAATGATCTGGTGTGCAACCCCCGAGGCCGACGAAATTGACAGTGTCGCCACCAATAACGCCGAGACCACTAGATGCTACAACGCAGGTTAGAGGTACACCCCTGGAAGATGGAAGGTCGTGACATACAAAGTCCTATGAAACTGAAGACGGGTTAGCAAGGGGGAAGGTATGAACGGAATGAACGTGAATTACGCAATGAAGAGGCCAATTCCGGCACCGACTGCGAGAACGAGTGACTGTGGCATGATACGGGCAAGCCATTGACGGAGACCGAGCAAAGACAAAGCGAGGAAAATCCATCTGTCAAAGATGTTCAGGTACGTAATCCTCAGCTTTGGTAACGGCCTAACATACCCTTCCATGAAAACAGCTGCAAGGGCTTCGCGGTACGTGATGCCTCCGGTTCCGTGGAACCCAACAATGGAATAGGTGAACTTCGGGACACTTAGATACAGGTGCAAATAGGAAATATTTGACACGTACGTATGCGTTCAATCCGAGGCCCGGTGCCATCCCGACGGGCAGATTTGCAAATAACCCCATGAGGAAACTTGAGAGTGCGGAGATTGCGGCCGTAGCGGTGATAAGGTCTTTGCGGACGTCATTCACACAGGCAAGGTATGTTGGATCCGAGGTACAGCCGTCGCCAGTTGGGCACTCGCAGGTGCCCCCAGAGTCGGAGAGAATGGAGGCATTTACGGAGATCTTTGAGCAGGGCAATACGTCAGGTTATGGCGCTACGCAGAAAGCAGGATGTGACGGACGATGTACGCCATTGCGGCCTGAAGGAAAAAGTTAGTTGTTAGCCACAGGACGTATGTCTGTATTGGCAGGAGTGACACGCACCCATGTTGTGAGCCCTGCACGGATTTCTGTCTGGGGTTGTTACTTGTGAGTGACGAAGAGCGAAAAAAAAATACTTGAAGAGTACGTACGAGGAAGCGAGAACCCTCTCTCTCGTTGGCGGCGTCGGACCCCTCAAGCTGAAACCAACGCCCGACGAAGGAATCGGCCACCTGTACGAGGCAATTATCAACCCTGAGATAGTCACGAATAAGGTTTGCGTACGGAGGCGTTGATCCTATCGAATATCATAGTCATCTTCACGGGGGAACGCAGAACAGCTTCAAGCTGTAGCGAATGGGGGTTGGGAGAAAGGGAAAATGGGGGGGCTTATACTAGCGCCTTGTGAGAATCAACTAAATAGCGAGACTGGCCAGGAGATAGGTGCCCGAATGAAGAAAATCGAAATCGCAGATGAGCAGAGGCGCCGAGTTTCATATCCCAGAAGCATTGGCATGCGCCTCAACACAGAGATTAACGGTTCACCCGTCGTGTGCCAGTGCCACCCTGGTGCCTCAGTCCGTAGGCATGAATCCAGCAGATGCACCCCTGTCACGATCAGCATGAAGCGGTAATCCACAGTTCTCAAGAGCCTGAGTTTTCATGGTCACCGATGGCATGAGAACGAAAAAAAAAAATGAATGAATGAATGCAATAAGTGATCGTTGTGGCTGTCGTTGGGCGCACATATCTTCGCTTATGGAAGGTCGTATCATTCCGGCACTTGCTTCGCTTGCCGGCGCCGCCACCCACCCCATAACAGAGCTATTACAGCCTGAGCCTTCCTTGAAGTTTCATCCCTTCCTCTTGCCCTTCCTCACCGGCCTCACCCCTCAAAAGACAGTTCTCTGAGGTATAGGTGATTTGGAATTATAAATCTCATAGGAATCAGGGTGCAATATATCACGATCAAACCTCAGTCCATAATAGACCGTCGTCGTTGTCGTTGTCGTTCGAGTTGGGAGCTACCAGTGACCAACCGCGGTGACGCGAAGGGGCGTCAGCTCGGATTCCAATCGGACGAGACCAGAATTGGACCCATGTACAAAGACAAGCCGAAAGTGCGATGTTGCTAATCTGCACGGCTGGGATGTTGGACTGCGCTGGACTCGAGCCCACGCCCATACAATATAGTATTCTTCCAGCCGCGGGCCGGAGTTGCAAAGCGAACGTTGTTGAGCTGGCGGGGATAGAAGCCCCTCGAAATGCTGGCGGTGCCTACTACCGTAAATCCGGGCTTGCGACGAGAATTGTACTCTGGGTGCAGACAAAAAAACGCTCCGAGTCTGGTGCTGCATAGTTGTTTGACCTAGTAGCAAACACCACAATCAACGACATAATTGCACTGAGTCAGGATCAACGATTCAGCACGAGTTCTCTCGACGGATAGCTGTGGCCGATATTCAAGTCGTCAATCGGAGTCGGGCATCCGGAGAGCATACAAGAGAGTTCCATTTGATACGTCGTAACGTAAGTGTTATTCTGGTGCACTTATGTCATCACGTTCTGAATGTAACGTCCCTGGCCACTCTTCAGCCATTCTTCTTGATGCGCCTGCATCGCAGTTTGCTTATGCACATCCCTGGGTCAACCCTAGGTGGAAACCTTAACTCTCCTGGTCGGTCGCCCCCCCCCCAACATCAAATCGATGCTGTGCGTGCCTTTACTTTGGGGCTCATTCTAGATTGTTCTCTGAGGAGCTTTGTGGAGATTCTCTTGTGCTTTGTGGCATTGATCATTCTGGGGTTCAGGTTATGTAACAAAGATGTGTGGTCACAGCTGAGGGCCCCGGGACGTGGTCGACTTGAAGTGTCAGTGATATTACGTGGGCCTATTGTCCGCCATGACACGGTTTGTGGAGCCATGACTGATGTGGGTCGCGCGTTACATTGTTCCATGGTCTAGTATATCTTAGATATTAAGGTCTAGCTCATGTGTCAAATCGTGTGCATGACATGGTGCCGAAAAAATGGTCAACCACTGTTTGTTTTAGCTGTCATTCAACCTAGTCACTCTGCCATCGTTAAAGAACATATACGACAACACCACCACCACCATTTGGCTACGGACTCCTCGAATGCAGCAACTTACCTGGAAAACACTTTGGCACACGGCATGCAGGCTGGGGACATGCCAGACACGTCTCCGAGCAAGATTTCTAAGCGCCAAGTTGACGAGTAATCACGTCAGCTTACGGTAAACATACGACAACACGAAGCAAGCAACGAAGCTCGGCCCGGCTGCGAGACGATCAGCTCTGTTATTATTATTATTATTATTATTTCAAAAATATTTCAAAAAACCGGTAAGCTATTGGTAAGCCTCAATAAGGGGGTTCCTGAAACCCCGCCTAATCAACGCAGTATACGTCCTCTAGGCTTCTCTGCTCTATCTTCCCATGGTACCTACACTTCTGCGGGATCGAATATTAAAGGAAGGACTCTCCTCCCAAAACCTTCAAACGCAGCTGACCTGTCGACAGTCACGAGAAAGTCGAAATCCGAATTGGCCTATATACTGTACATTTATCATTCGACGTACGGTAAACTCTCAATAGACCGAGATTGGAACGATGTCATGAATACCGTCATTATCGAAGAAGTCCACCTGACCATGATAATAATATAAAAACTACGAATATTCATGCCCACCCCTCGCAGGCAGACGGGTGATCGCGAACAGGACTCAACATGAATGATACCGATGCCACTAGCTCAGGGACAAAACAGAGCGCAATACCTCTGGAATGATGTAAGGGAAGATTGAACTTCAGAATGTATAGACTCGTACCAGATCATTTGTTTTATTTCCTCTACCACCGCCAAGAACTTGGCACGGCCCTCCTCTTGCATGATATTCGTGTTCCACCTCCAAATAGGGGCAGTGTCCACAATGGAAAAGGTGGGATCCGCCAAGGCAACAGGCTCAACGGTACCGCCGGCTCTTTCGTATGTGTAGTAGGAGAGTTGTCTTCCGATAGCGCTGACTCCGTACAACTTCGGTACTCGGACGAGATGGGCAAGTTGCCCGAACCGGGTTCGAATTTGGTTTTCGGCCGTGCCGATAAGGAGGGAAGATGTGTGGGCGGCTTGATTTCGACGAAGAAAACGGGGCTGTCGAGATCCAACGACTCAATGACATAGGCGATCACGAAATCGATGGGGCCTGGACCGCCTGTCTGAGCGCCTGCAGTGGCGTACTGGGGTGTGACGGTGAATTGGGTGGAAGGGAAGCATTCACTAAGAATAGTATTATAGAGCCCATAGAACTTGTTCTCGATTGTCTCTGTGTCCAGCAGACGAGAGGACTTCGCGACAATGTGAGCTGGCCAAGGCATGGAGGTGGAGCTAAGGTCGCGACTCAACTTGTCACATGTCACATGTCACATAAAACACGTGATGTCTGACTGCCGTGTTGTTGGAGTGGTTTTTTTTGCGCAGCGGCAACAAAAACAACGAAGGCCCTGCCAGTGACCGCCATGGCTAGATTGCCTCTTTGCCATCCACAGCTGACGAAAACACAAACGCATGCATATCAACTACGAAGGACTGGAAACCGAGACAAATACAGAAAATTGAAACGAGATAAGCAATTGGAGCAAATAACGGCTGGGAAAGTCGAGTGGGGAAGAGGAGTGCAAATTGTGATACATGAACGTGAGGTGGACGACCAAGGCTGGAGACGACGGTTGCGGGGTTGACACGCTCGGGGAACCCGAACCCAGGCATTATACCTCCAAGTTAGCTGCGCGTTATATATGAAAAGCAAATGAGTTTATTCACTTAGCTTAGCTTGGGGATCATGACAACACACACGTCGCAACTCATGCTCCCCGTCTAATATTTGCCGGTCGCCGGTGCCATGTCTTTGGTCAAAGTTAGCTGCACTACATGTCCCCATGTCAGGCACAAGTTGACGTACCGAATCTCGGGTTAGACACCATTCCCAGACACTGAGTGATTGCAGCCATCGAGACCAGATTGGAATTGCTCGACAGGCCCAAGGATGCAGCGATAGGGCGGAGTTTTCCCGAGGACAGCGTATGGGCTACAAATGTTTCGGGTAACAGCCCTACCTCATTGAAATCCATCAAGACCGTCCTCCCGTTTTCGTCGACACCAAAGTTGGAGTCGTCCATGTCGGACTGGGTAAACACGAGGCGTTCACCGCTAACACTGACAGGAGGCACCTTCTGCTGGGCTGTGACCGAGAGCAAGCCGTACGCCTGGCCCAGATGACATGTTAGCGGTGGTGGACGCTTGAGAAATTAAAGCATGGACGCACTTTCTTCATATACTCATCCAGCATCCCAACGTCCGGGATATTGAAAGGCGCTTCGAAGTCCTTGAAGAACCTGTGGCGAATGGGGCCGCCCCCTGCAGGACCTAACGTGGGGTTGGAAGGAAGTGGAACCTCGGACAGCTATTTTATGGCTTCTTGGATCCTCGTTGCGAGGTCTGGAGGGGATACCTGGAGGTTGATGCGTTCCATGACTAGGTACATGGTCGCTTCGTCGTCGACAAAGTGATGTAAGATTTTGGCAATGCGTGGCGGGACTGGCGTCTGAGGCTGCTGTGCGTGGTTAAAGATAAATTCTTGAGTTGCGAGCTCGGGCTCAAGATCCTTCGGGTTGCCATACTTCACGAAGTAATCCGTGCCGATGTATACGCAGGCCCTGTAGTCATAGTTCTTCCAGTTTTGTTTCTCGTGCTCTTTGCACACGGCTATCACTTTGGCCTGGAAGTCTTGGTTCATTGCGAGGGGTCCGGGCTGGTGCGACGTAAGGAAGGACAAGGAAGGGTTGCAAATTGAGACGCACGAGTGGGCTAGGGCGACGCGAAACCACAGCACAGTACCTAAGTCGAAAGGATGAGAAAGGGCAGAGGACACAAAGGCAGGCTCGTAAGTAACCATCGCAGGTTTACCCTCACCGGTCTACTCGACAGTTTGTGATACCTCATATGAAATCACGTGATATCACTGGAACTGGTTCGTGCAATTTCCACGACCACCAAGACTGGTCGACGCCATGCCTGGATTGCCTCTTTGTCTCCCACAGCTGGTTTCCCTGCTTCAGGAACTGTCTATCGGTTACTTCCAGCCAATTTGGAACACGTTCCGTGAACTGGAATTTTCCGTGACGCTCCCCACGCTCAAGCTCCAGCCTATATTTGAACGGCCTTCTCGATCAAATGGAAGGCCCCTCTTCTATGGTTCGATCGATCCACACCAATGTAGACAGACACACATGGTCTCAGGCTCCTCGTCGCGAAGGCACCCACGCGGTCTCTGTTGTCGCTGACCACTGTAGGCAGCAACCGGGCGTCAGTGTGTCATGTATCATGTGCCAGCCGCTCTGTCCTGGCTGGGGCGCAGATCTGCAGCACAAAAGCGCTCAAGCTCGTGCCCACGCTATCTGGGTGCAGAGGCACCCGACCTGCGAACGGCGCCAGCATATTCTTGGGCCGTTCACCGTAAGCTCTCTTGTGCACTGCCAATCGGGTGATATAATGACCTCCACCCGGCTCGAACGAGGGTGCGTTCGTTCGTTCGTTCCGGGCCTGCCACCGTTGCTCCTACGGCCGATTGCGTATCCCGTTTGAGCAGCCCGATGGCATTCCACGGCCACACATGTCCGCCGCGCATCGCATGTACTACGTGGATGCTGGGATACACAAATTTCCCGAAGCACTTCCGGTGTCGTGTCTGCCCCGGCTTCCAAACAGCGAAGTTGGTTCCGGGTGTCGTCTAGGCGAGACTTGTTCCCGGTATCTGGTATCGTTTGAGTCGACTTGTAATCTGCCTTGGCTAGTGAAACCCGCTTTGCTCTATCCTGGGACACTTATGAGCTGGCACTCTATGGTACCCACTGTACGCTCTCTACAGGTTCGTTGGTGTAAAGATCGCATACTAGTGAAAGAACGAATGAAAACGATACATGCTGTTCGTTCTTGTTTCCTCCCAGACCCGCGGTAAGATAGACCGGCCGAGGGTCACGAGATCGCGAGATACGACCCTGAGACCGAACCGATATCATAGACATCATCGAAGAAGAAGCCAACATCGTACATGATCAAGACTACTACTGTGAGTACGCCCACTCATGAAAATTCTTCAGACGGGCAACTATTCAAGTCGCGGATTGGTTCCGCATGCTAGCTGTAAAAGACAAGATCGCAGAAAACCACCTCATTGAACAGTTTGGACTCGAATGCGTTCCGAAGGTGCAAACGAAGGAAGATAGCGAAAACGATTGCATTGAAAACGAGCGTAGGTATTTCTGGGGTGCCACCAGTAAAGTTCTGTTTCTAAAAATTAAATCCAGGGGGTGTTACATAGCAAAATATCGACTGCACATGGTGCGTTGAAAAGTGAATAACGATAACAACAGTCTAAGAAAAACCTATACACGATGCCCATATTATTTTGACGCGGTCTCAGCAATGCCGATTGTGTGGTGACCTTCAGATATGTCGGCCTTTTCATCAGAAGTACGGTTGGTAGCGGCGGAATTGCGAGGGCTAGAAGCGTAATCGGGTGGTGTGTAGGGACGATTAGTAAGATAACCGTGAACGTGTTTCCTAAAGACGGATTGGTTAGGCGCAAACAAGGACGAGCAGTGCCAGTACGAACATCCAGACGGGAACGATGCCCCCAGGTGGGATGACCCATTGTTCAGCTTGGCCATAGTTTGGCGGCACGATGCGGTTGCCAGACACCTTACGGAGGATCCACGGCAAACCATTGAGCAAGACATAAGAAAGTATGCCCGCGATGACTCCGTACGCGATGCTGCATGGCCGCCGTCAGTTTTCTTCCAGTATAGGGCAGTACACGAATAGAACACATACTTATATGAGAGAGGGATGATGATGATAGTGAGGAACGCCGGAACGGCGTCTCCCATATAGTCCCAATTGATCTCACGTACGTTGCGAGCCATGAGAGTTCCGACAATCACAAGAGCGCCGCCGGTGGCCCAGGAAGGGAGGCTAGCGAAGATGGGTGAGAAGAAGACCGAGATGAAGAACGCGAGGCCGGTCGTGATCGCCGTGATGCCCGTCTTGCCGCCCTCTGCACGCGCGCCAAGTCATCCATCGAGATGTTCCATTATGAAGGTGGGACGATGACGTACCAGCAATGCCCGTTGCGCTCTCGATGAAAGCCGTCACCGGGCTGGTTCCCATAAGCGCGCCCATCGAGATCGAGAACGCGTCGACGCAGTAAGCGACCGTGCTGCGCTCAAAGTCCATCGTGACTGGGTCGCGCAGGTCCGCGAATTTCGCCATCGAGTAGAGCGTCCCGGTCGTGTCGAGGATGTCGACGTAGAGCATGGTAGCGAGTGCGTACCACACTTTGCCATTCGAATAGTTGAAATCGATGGCGTTGCCGATGAGCTTGATGGGGTGGAAGGTTACGACTTTCTTGAAGAAATCGAATGCGGCGTTGCCGGCGTCGGTGTGCGGGAAGACAGTGACACTCGTCCCACGGGGCCAGGAGATGATCGAGGTCAGGAATATACCGATAAGGATCGCGCCTTTGACGCGGTACATCATGAGATAGACCGTCAGGATACTGGACAACGAGAATTAGTAAACATCATTGGTAGGCACACGGGAGCCTACCCTCCAGTAAAGATACCAAGCCACATCGTGGGGCTACGCATAACGACGCTATCGCAATACCCCGCCGGAAGGTTAGGCAGGTAGTGGTCTGGTGTGCAACCCCCGAGGCCGACGAAATTGACAGGGTCGCCACCAATAACGCCGAGACCGCCAGATGCTACAACGCAGGTTAGAGGTACACCCCTGGAAGACGGAAGGTCGTGACATACAAAGTCCTATGAAACTGGAGACAAGTCAGTAAGGGAGAAAGTAAGAACGGGGTGATCGTGAATTACGCAATGAAGAGGCCAATTCCGGCACCGACTGCGAGAACGAGTGACTGTGGCATGATACGGGCAAGCCATTGACGGAGACCGAGTAAGGATAAAGCGAGGAAAATCCATCTGTCCAAGACGTTTAGGTACGTGGTCCCCCGGTTGCGGAAACGGCCCGACATACCCTTCCATGAAAACAGCCGCAAGTGCTTCGCGATATGGAACAATGCCGGTACCATGGAAGCCAACGATAGAATATGTGAACTTCGGCACAACTTAGCGGCGGTTGTCAATGGGAAATATCTAGTACATACGTATGCGTTCAATCCGAGGCCCGGTGCCATCCCGACGGGGAGATTCGCAAGTAACCCCATGAGGAAACTTGAGAGTGCGGAGATAGCAGCCGTGGTGGTGATAAGGTCTCTGTGGACCTCGTCTACGCAGGCAAGATATGTTGCATCTGATGTGCAGCCATCGCCAGTTGGGCACTCGCAGGTGCCTCCCGTGTCAGAGAGAATGGCAGCATTGACAGATATCTTGAGTAGGAGAGTACGTCAGGTTATGGCACTATTTGATAAGCAGGGTGTGACGAACGATGTACGCCATTGCGGCCTAAACGGTGTATTAGTCGTCAGCCACATTGATGGGACGGATATCTGTATCAGTAGGAGTGGCACGCACCCATGTTGTGATCCCTGCACGGATTTCTGTCTGGATTGTTACTGGTGAGTGATGAAATGCGAGACAAGGGAATCGAAGGGCGCATACGAGGAAGCGAGAACCCTGTCGCTCGTTGGGGACACCAGACCCCTCTAGTTTAAACCAACGCCCAACGAACGAATAGGCCACCTGTACGGGGCAATCAGGTATAGAAGTCACGAGGGGTGACATTGGCGTACAGAGGCATTGATTTTGTCGAAGATTGTAAGGGACATGTTCGCAGGGAGCGCAGAACAGCCTTAGGAAGGTATGAGGAACGGGAGTTGGGAAAACGGAGCTTTATTTGAGGAAGTCATGGCCCCTTTGGGAGAGTGAGAGTGACCGACCAGGGACCACATGCAAGAAATCGAAACGATTGATAGAAAGGCGCCGTTTCATATCCCCAGATCCATCCAATCCGGCACACTGGTTCCCCCGATTCGGCCTTCAGAGGTCCTGTACTCTTGATCGCCCTGCTAGCGTAATCCAGCAGACAGCAGATCTCTAGCTATATCCTTTCTTGCACCGACTGTGCTCTTGGAAGCCTTCATGGCGCAGTTGCCGATGACACGAATGAATAATGGTAAAAGTCAGAAGAAAATGATACGTCGTGCCGGTGACTGGTTAGACCGTTATCATGGGGCTCCAGGGTCCCTGTGAGAAGTTTCGCTTCTCACACGCCACAAATCGGCACAGGGTCTTTCTTATCTGACCACCTCAAGCTGTTGTGTCTCTATACGTCACACCTTCCTCAATACCCGAAAGACGGTTCTCCTACCGATAAGAGCTCGGAAATAGAAGTCTCTATCGCGGTCAAACTTCAGTCCTTCAATGTAAAGTACTGTAGTCGTCGAGTGGGAGTTGACCTCAGGGCCTACTGTACAGCAACTCAGCCACCGCAGGGGGACGTGATGTCAAATATGAACGTAAGGCGCTTCATGCCCCTACCCCGCATGTGGGCTGTGCTGTCATCCACTTCCTCTTCCGAGAGTCGGACTCAGTAAGCCAGGAACGTTTTAGGGAAATAGGAACCGGCCACGTGTACAGTGTCCCTCATCCCGGACATAGAGCCAGAGCCGGTCTTGCGACCACATGGGTACAAGCTCGGTCGCAAGTCACTTTTTTCAAACCGCAGGTTGAGGGGTTGCAAAGCGGATTTAGTTCCAGCTGGTGGCCGACTTATTCAAATTTGGCAGGCAAAACTTGTTTCCCCAGATCAGGGCTTGCAAGTTGCAACGGGAAATTGCGAGAAGAGTGTGTCGCCGTGGTATCCTTAATCACCTGATACCGCGTGCAAACTTCCTCGCGAACTTCGCAAATGAGGGCTCAGCGCTCAGAACTTGATCTTTGGGAGTTGACGACGAGACTTAAGTTAGTCGCGTCGCGGGAACGTTTGGTGGGTTGGGTCTGGGAACTGGTTCAGGTTTGGCAACCAAGTCCGTAGCGAGTCGATTCGATCCGAGATTCGATTCCAGTAGCACCACCAACTCTCCTTTTTTGGTTGAGCCCCGCATTCTCCTTGGAGAACCTCTCCGCACCTCGTCGCTCACATTCCAATCCGAGCAAGATAAAAATTGACATTTACTCGATAACGATCTTGTTATCTGGCTCTCTTTTGTTCGTTGAGTACCCCGCTTCGCTAGAGCCATACGGAAGGCCTTGCGGAAGGCACCATCAATGCCTCTGCCCGTATCCGTTCGGCGCACAGTGGCACGACACGAGGACATCTTCTCCAATGGTCACGCCGGCCAGACCTGGATAATACGGTCCTAGGCGTTCTCGCAGGAACTCTTCCGCCAGTCTAAAACGATGCTTGCGGGACTACTAGCACGTGAGTATGCGGCACTGAGTCTGCTCCGGAACTTGTTTCTGTTGGCATGGTCTGATGGGTGGCGTTTCTGGCTCTTCGCGATCTTCAACTACCTAGGAGGCTATCGAGCACTCGATCTTTGGAGAAGTCCGATACCGCGCACTAGTTTTCTGATCCCCGATTAGACTTGAACTACGCGGCGAACAATGGACCCTGTGGTGATTCGAGTGGGGGCAACCTTGAACGTATAAATTTGGAAAGATCTGCTTCTACTGGTTCCGAGTCTCCATGGATCTCTTGGTGCGGTATCACCGCGGAGAGGGCTTTCTTGTCTCGGTCACGCTATTACTAATATTTGAGTCGTTGTTTTTTTTTGGCATAGAAGCGTGGCAGTACCCTAGGTCTCCTATTGGCGTAAGTCACCAAAGAGCATGCGGGGACTGAATAAGTTCATCAATGCACTCTATCTCTATCGTGAGGAAGGAATCCAGCTGACAACGCCCCACGGGCTATGCACACGGCCAGTACAACTGCACCCCGCCACAACTTTCTGGCATCATGATCCTGCTGTTCTACGCTAACCAATCTAGCAACCTGGCACTTCGCTCCACTTCCCAACACATCGAGCCTTGCTATGTACTCTTGCAGTTCTACTACTAAATTCCTTCCACCGGCGTGTTTAAGGTCGGTAAGACCAAGTGCTTCGCAACCCATGCAAGTGGGCGATGTTGATACAGGTTAATAGTCTTTATTGGCGTCGCTCGGTCTCCATGTACCTCCCAAGTCACCAGTACGGGATGAGATGTGAGAATATGATGGTGCTGGGTACTATGTACAAAGGTACGGGTATTCGTTCCAACATAATGGGCTCGCTCCGATTATCGCCTAGACATGAGTGCAGGCCTTGGTAAAAGTACTACGAGCCCCAAACAAGAAACCTGAAAGCAGAACAGGATTTTCTTTCTATTAAGGACCCACAATGGCGATGACTGTAACTTAGGCCACCTGACGAAGTTCGTCTTTGAGGTACAGTAGAATACCTCAGTAGATCCAATCGCTCATAAGTTAAGTAGCCTGAGAGGGCTCTGAATCCGCGGAGCGACTTAGATGATGTGTCAGATCCGGATGGGCTCACAAAGAAATGAGTACCAGTTACGAATGTATTGTACGGGTGTGACTTCCCATAAGCCTGTATCTATCCTACATCGTTTTTTAGGATTCGCCTAGGTTAGAATAAGATTGGTTGCTAAGCATAACTTGAAGACCCCCAAACCAAAGTTTATGCCCGACCCCCAATGCGATCATCGCCAACTGCACATAGATACGGAAATCGCGATGGCTCCTTCGTTGAGACTCGAGAGGTAGCGCATGTCGACGCTTTGAGATCAAAGAGCACGCTTGCTGTCATACATGGGTCTCGAGGTAAAGTGAACCCAATATTTACACGACTCGGATACTAATACCCGCTTAGTGCCTACTCGATCCTTGACTCGATCCCGCCTGCGACTCAGAGTCGGAATGTCACGAAAAATCATGTTCTCAAAGTTATACCACATCTGATCTCCTCGTAAACCTTGACAAATTCCAACACAAGCGGATGTATACTTCAGGAAGGTGTACACGGCCAACGCACGCGCTGAGGAGGGAGGAAGAACGCCGGCCCGCTAAGCCGGCGGGCGTCCTTCTTCCCCACACTGTACGCCGCATGTTTCGCCATCTTCTTGGTGCCATAGCCGCAACTGCTCGTTCCCGCATTTGTTGTCTGTATGCGTCGGCCCCGCCAGCCGTTGTTGCAGCCGTGAAGAGGAGTAGGTGGGTTTGTTGCATACCCACTGAGTTGGAATCCTGCGGCGGGGGCCCTCTCTAGCTAGTGTGCTGAGTAGGTACCAACTCCTGTGCCGACTTGCCCAACCCAGCTCACTGGCTCATGTGCTCATGAGCTGAACCGCCAAGCCAGGATGTATGTAGCTCAGCTCAGCTGGCTCAGACATATTGAACCGAACCATGGCAACATGAACTAATAATCGTACCGCCGCTTGCGTTGCCACGACTCGGCCCTACTCGACGCACAGCCACCGGAAGCACTCAGGTCGAGCGTATAAAGGCGAGAGCAGTTGAGGAAGGAAGAGGACAACAACGAAAGTTGCAGCCATATCCGCCATGAAATCCGCTCTCATCCTCACCGCGACCTCTCTTCTCGCCGCCGTCGTACACGGTAGTGTGGTCGAGCTCGGGTCCAGAGCGACAGATGGCTACGTGCAGAACCCCTCGGGCACCGCGTCTTTCACTTTAAATGCGGGCTGCGCCACTCCCGGTAAGCAACGCGAGTCCGCGCTCCACAAGGGGTACACACGCTGAGCAATATGATGTCCCCGCAGCGTGCGGCAAGAACGTCACCGGCTTCGCGACGGCGATAAACCAGCTCACCTTCGGTTCGGAGACGGGCCTCGGTGCCGGGGACGCGTGCGGACGCTGCTTCAAGGTGACCGGGGACAAGGACCCGTTCTCGGCGAACTTCACGGGCCCGTTCAACAGCATCGTCGTAAAAGCCACCAATATGTGCCCCATCACGGGCAACGAGCAATGGTGCGGCCAGACGATTTCCCAGCCGACCAATTCGTTCGGCGCGTCGGTGCAGTGCGTGATCCCCCCCTTCGTTATCTGTCGTCAGCGCGCTTAGATAAATTCCGTCGTAGCTTTGACCTGTGCGGGGGCAGCGGCGCTCCTGAGGCGTTCTTCCCGTCGGGGCGTGGCGCACTGACGGGCACGTACGAGGAGGTATCGTGTAGTCAGTGGACTGGCACCGACGGCCCGAGTCAGTGGGAAGGCGCGTGCCTCGATGGCGAAAACGCTGCTTGTTGGCCCTCAGTGGCTTGCGGCAATAAAGGTGCGGAGCTCTCCCCTTGTCTATGCCACGAAAGGCTGTTGCTCATGTATACTGTAGGCACCGCACCCGCCTGAGGAAGTGGAGCGGACATCATATTAAAAGGCAACGAGGTATATCGGCCCTCCGACGAGCTATATGACCCCTCCAGCACGGTATAAGAGAATATAATATGTTGCTTCATCGCCTTCACTGGGCGGGGTTTTACAAGCCCTCGGAGCTCAACATGCGTTGAATCATTGCCGGGTTCATCTTCGGCCACTTGTACACACTGTGGAGGCTCAGCGAGAAGGTCAGGGTGCAAGACTTGGAACGACTCGCCCATGATGCTGGGTCCCATTGTCGAACAGCGGTTGCTTCAACAATCGACGCCAGTTTTCACGCCAGCCGAGGTCGTAGACACGCTCCCCTGTCAAGACGGGGTGTACAAGGTGAGAGTCGCGAGACCCGGGACAATTCCACTGTGTGCCAGAAGTGGTATGGATCGCGGAAGCGTCTGCAAAAGAAATCTGGTTACAGGAATATGGGATGCATACAAAGCGGCCCGTTGTCTTCCGCACCGGGTTTCCGCGCCGCGGCACACGGACACGGATGCCGTCAAGAGTTGTCAGGCCTCGAGTTATGTCCCTCGCAACAGCAACAGTCATAGACTATAGGCCACCCGTCAACTCCGAGGTGTTACGTCTGGGTCGAAATACGCACAACAGAAAATATCCAGAGTAGGGCGGCGGCTCCTACGAGGACTACGATACGGGCGTGAGGCTGCGCAATAACAGAGCCACTAAGCCACGGTTCGGGGACGCGTTGCGCACGAAGCACGCGAAACCCCAGTAGGGTACCAACGACCCAACGTCCCGGGGGCCCGCCGCAGAGTATCCAAGAATACGGACGGTCCCACCACATGTCAGTTATCCAAGTGTCCGCGTGGGATACCGCCAGCGCGGCTACGACGTGGTTCTTCAGGGCCGGTAGAATTGGTAGGCTGGCAAGGGGCACGGTGACAGACGTCACAGCAAGTAAAGTCAAGAAGGCTTTCATGCGGCCAGCGGTAACGCAATTTCCCAGCTGGGAAGGGGTCAATAGATATCCAGAAGGAGCGGAGCTTTGCTCACCCAGGGACAGTGGTGATCAAACCCCAGGCGGCATACACCGCATGTCGAGCAATGATGTGTTCCGGGCGGCTTCCAGCGCATTTGGCAGTTCTCCCGGGAGCAAAAATCGAGACTGCCATCTGAGCGACACTCGAAAGGTTCAGTGATGGTTTCTGGGTGCGGGGCTGTGTATGCAGGGACACTGTGCGTTGTGCGGCCTGAACAAGCGTGTAGATATACTACCGCAAGGGAGGGAAAGAGCGTTCCCACCGTCATCATGTAAACCCCTAGACTCACAGGCCATCGCGTGCTTCAGTGTGTAAGAATCGGGATTTATTCATCCGAACTAACCTGCAGCGAAGTGGCGTCTCTCATGATGCACTAACCAACCAACTGCCGAAAGACGATGAGATTACAAAACGGATGCATTAAATTCGGGACGCACCGCCGATTTCTAAAAAAGATACGTAGCATCCGAAGCTGTTCGAGGATTCGATATGAAGGGGTGAGGATAATCAGGTCGGATAGAGAACACACCCAATGATGGAGACGACCAAGACTTGGATACCAGATTCGAGGATGCGGGTGGCAGAAAATGTGTGACGATTGGATGCGATTTGGTGCTGTTGCATTGGAGGGATGCTCGTCAGGGCCTAGTTACTATGATATAACCTATGATATAACGTTATGATAGCCCATGGAGATGAGCGCTGTACTGGAGCTTGTGCTGCGCATACAACCGCGTCACTGAAGTGATTACGTACGCTGCACTTGGACTTCAAACTCGCCTTGGAGACCTACTTCTCTGTCCTTCCTCTCAATCTTGCCATCGCCACCATCACCCCCCTCCTCTCTCTCCAGTATGCTCTCCTTCAATACGCCGACTTGGAAAATATCCCTCCTGACTGCTGCACGGGAACGTAGTGGGCGACAATGGCCGTCACTCGATCGCGGGCGCACAGCCAGCGAGGTGTTACCGAGAGTCTACCTTCACTGTGCGTGACGAGACTCAACTTTCCACCCTTGGAATCACCCATGTTATTTCGGCCATAGGACATGCCCCGACGTTCCCCCAAACGCACCCACTTCGGACGCTGCATATTCCCCGCTCGGACCAAGACATCCTGGCGCATCTTCCAGCTACCACGTCGTTCATCCGCGATGCACTCGCCGAGAGTCCCGATTCGCGTGTCATGGTCAGTGACTCCGCTACGTTTCATGTTTTGTTTTGTCTGAACTCATAAATCTGATATAAACTAGGTTCACTGTCTCATGGGCATCAGTCGGAGCGCAACTGTCATATGCGCGTACCTTGTCCCCACCGCGAGAGTGACACCCCACGAAGCGCTCATGGCTGTAAGGGGAAAACTTGGAATCGTGAGCCCCAACATAGGGTTTCTGTCGCAATTGGATAGGTCTGTGGATCAGTTGCTGGGAGGACAAGGCAGACCACGCCGGGCTAAGATGGGGAAGAACGTAGCTGAGACGATGCGCAAGCTTAGAGAGGCACAAAGGGGACCAATACCGGGAAGCAGCTCTTCGACCTCGACCATATCCGACGTTACATCAGCGCCGAGCGGATGGAGCAGGACAGCCACGCAAGGCTCTTCTTACCTTTCCTCTTTTTTATGTTGTATACAGGCGATTGACGACTGGCAGAGCAGAGATATCCTTCAAGTGTATGTTATTTTGGCCATCATTTGTTGTACAGTATACGACATATGGTTACGATGAGCGACGATGACATAAATCGGTAACATCTTCCATTCGATTCGGTGACCAGATCATGGGAAGCTCGACCGCCAGATCGGAATCAGACTCCAGAGTCAGAGCACTCGAAAATCTTCGGTCCCCAGAGCAAACAAAGGTGAGTTCTCTTCTTGGGACTCGGAGGGACTCTGTGAACTCTCGGAGATTGACGCAAATTCTAATCATGCTGTCTCGCGATCGATTCGACGTTCACGTTCACGTTCCTCTTTGACGGTATGCACGTCTGCAACTCGCTCGTTTCGAGCTGTGCGATGGTTTTTCCAATTCGCCAGCTGCAGAGTGCCTTAACAATGCTGGGATCGTTCGCAGCGCTTCCGGTACAGGCTGCACGGGCAATGTGCGGACGATGCGTGAACAACTTAGAACGCTCGACTCATTACTGTACCCTCATCCCAACTCTCAAAACGATATTTATGGCCCAAAAGCGCTCTTATATTGCACACGATAGTAGGGGACACTCGTGCGTAAAGGTCGCTGACTAGTAACCTTCCCATTAATGACTTATCGCTCTAGCCCAGGTCCCCCCAGTGGGCGCCGATCGTTTTTGTAGCCACATTCGATTCGAAATCATCCTCGGACGGCGCTCAGATCACCAAAAACGCAAAGAAGTACGTCCGAGCTAGGTGTTGAGGTGACT
The DNA here is from genome assembly GCA_021525775.1 of Lactarius deliciosus. Classification (NCBI taxonomy): domain Eukaryota; kingdom Fungi; phylum Basidiomycota; class Agaricomycetes; order Russulales; family Russulaceae; genus Lactarius; species Lactarius deliciosus. Next base: position 144,958 of record JAKELK010000030.1, on the reverse strand, counting down.
GGTGTACGCTCCTATCCTAACGTTCTGATTTCCTCGATAAGAGTCCAATCCTTTCTTGGTCCTCAGAGCGCATAACCTCCCCCATATTATGAGGTGGCTCCGTGTGAAGAAGCGATTTTTCACCTATCAGGCAACAGCAATGAAGTCAGCGTTAAGATTGTCGTTCCACTCCACCGTCTGTCCTGCAGACAGTGGAGTGGAACGAGAAACTTGATGGCTTGTGGGTTACCTTCACAACTGGTACTACGTCTGTATGCGAAGCGGTTCCTACAACTCGATGTCATTGGAGATACTACCACCTGTCGGACCCACAAGTGGTTCGTCATTTATTGGTTTTCTCGTTCATTCGACGGGCTGAACATCTCATATTGATCCTTCTTTTGATTTCAGCAAGGGTAGTAATAGACAAGTGAGACAATCGACACAGGCGGTCACACTCCTACCGATCACCATCATGTCGGCGAAAGCAACATCCTCCGAGCTTGCTTGTCAATATCATCGGGATCGAACCGGAAAAGCTCTCGATGGCTCAAGACACCTAGAAACTGCAGTCGTCGTGGCATCTACCGAGCCTACTATCCTCTGATGGGTCACGTTCCCATCAAGATCAACTTTTCCACGTCACCAGATGCTCATGTACAAACACCACCACCTACCGCGAGTATTTTCCGTGGCTCCGATGGAGCTACAAAGACGGCCAAAACTTGTCAACAAAAGGGAAGGTTAGTGGGAGCACACTGGTCGGACCCTTCTACAATTATTGGCAAAACCACTATCGACGATATCATCAAAACGGTTGAGCGCCCGGTCCACCAATCGGAAGCTGAGTCGTTTCCACTCACTCGAGTGATTGATGTTTAGTCTGGGGTTGGCAAGTCATCCCTGATTAAATGTGTATTCGCTATCAACGTCACGGTGAGATCTGGTCACTCAGGCTAACGACGGTTGGTCGCCTTCTATTGTAGCATATCAGTGACCATAAAGCAGATATCCTACGAAACTTTGTCTCGCTGCGGAACCAAGATTTCGTTCTATACGATTCTAAACGCTTCGAGCCAGCCAATTTCAAGCCTACGCAAATTTGAACAGCGACGATTATGACAGGACTTCACCTTGAGTGATAGAATCCATGGATTATGGTATGCAAATATCTCTTGTAACTTACCAATGCCACCTTCACCGTCACCCGTACAGAGGCAATTCCAGATGTTGATGTAATTTCCCGATTTGTGACTGCCCTACCAGTTCGTCCGCTCCTACTGCTCCACCGGTCGCTATCCCTGATAGATATTTTTGTGCAATGGCTTTCGACGACTGTTTTGAAGAACGCGTACGCGCTCACCCCTATATTCTGATCTTATTGGTGATAGGTACACCGTTGGTCCAACGACTCCTAATCGTTCACGCTGGATTTCATCAGGACTGATGGACGATCTTTCTCTCGTCAGCGCATCCACAAGAGCATCTGTTCAAAGATAACACGGGACGAACGGCATCTGCAAAAATGGGATACTAACTGCAGGCGACATTAGCAGGAATGTTCATAAATTGTTACGGGAATAGCTGTAAGATCGAGATGTCTCTTTCGACGTAGCTTGTCTCATGACTTTGCTTCATAACTATTGAGGTTAGTTCAAGGGTTAGTTACCTGTATGATAAGTTCTTCAAGTGGTGCGATCGATTCGAAAGCCTAATCGCGGTGACATAGCACAGTAATGGCAACCGCAGCTGACCTACGCTGATGTATTAGTGACCTAGTGCTAAGCTCATCCATTTTTCGTGCTGGCCCCGCCACCTGGAGTCCCGGACAAAGCCTTGGATGAAGCCCTGTATCACCTCAGTCAACTTCCAAGTTGAATATCTCAGGATGTCTACGTCAAGGTCTACGTACCACTCGGAGAGCCCGAGACCAGTCACGCCACTTTATGGTTATTGACACGTCTTTGCGTTGCAGTCGAGTTCAAGGTCGAGTTTGCAGTCACTTCTTGGGGGCGCCGGTCCGCCAGAACCGCGTGGCACGTGCCACTCGAGTTTGGCTATCGAAAATTTGTAGGTGCCTTGTTGCCCTTGGACTTACCCAGACAACAGTTATGTCCAGAACACTTGTGCTCAATTGCCTGATTCTTGGCGAGGATCGCGGACACATCTTTCAGCTTAAGATCCCCCGTATCAAGACTGTCAGCGACCTCAAGGAAGCGATAACGGACAAAAAGGAGGCTGCCTTTCGATATGTCGGGGCAGACGACCTTGAACTATGGAATTTTTGTATCCCCATCAACGAAAATTTCGAAGAAGTGATAAACAAACTGAAGCTCTACGAGAGAAACGATTCTTTGCTGTCTATAAGGAAATTGTCAGTCTTTTCGGGCCAATTCGCGGATGAGCACCTCCACATCGTCATACGATCTCCGCTGCTCAATCTAAATTGTTTGGTGTGCCGCGAGGATCGTAGCCACATCTTCTCGCTCGAGATTCCCCGCGCCAAGACTGTCGGCGCCCTCAGGGAAGCAATCAAAGACAAAAAGCAGCCTGCATTCAATCACGTTGTCGCCGACACCCTCATTCTTTGGCGGGTCTCCATCCCCGACGACGACAGTCTCGAACTGAAGCTTAGAAAGCTCGACCGAGTCGATGAAATTCCGTTATTCCCTATGCAGCTGTTATCGAAAGTCTTCCCGGAGCCTCCTATTCAAGAGCACGTACATATCTAAACCCTCCGCGACCCTGTGAGTTCGAGTGGCCTGCCCCCGCCACCCGTCTGACCTCGTGTCGTTGTTGTAGATTTGCCGTCTCAACCATTGTTCTCGACAGCTTCAAAATTCGACGAGCCGACGAAGAAACTGACTGGAATAGCTCGACTGGAAGCTGGTATGATTTCTGACAAGTCAAACTCTCAGCATCGTCGTTACACCTTGACTCTCCGGCCCAAGCTGATGGCATCAAGGCGCTAAATGCTCCTCTATTCTCGATGAACTATAGCATCCCGATACAACTGTATCATCCCTCGTTTGCAAAATTTCTTCGCAACATTCGTGGAGATACCGTTGATATCGATGTGAAGCCTAAAGAGCACTCAGCTACACATTCTCTATTTTACTTCTCCGCAATGTCACACCAAAATGAAGCTAGACGCGTAGAAGTAACTAAGATGCTTCTGGAAGACGCTATTGGCCATCAGATTTCTGCGGTGGAGATTCCCGTCAACGAGTCCGGCATGAAGGCCGACGGCGCCTGCATGATAGTGAACTGTGGAGGTGGACTCAGTGCCTTGGCAGCTGATAACCGGGTCGAGAACGTTGGGACAGGCGGCCGCGACCCATTGAAACGGTGTACCACGTTCTTTCGTTCATACTACGCGAGAGGGGGGGTACGTCCACTCCTGCCATTCGTCATCGGTGTTCTTGTCTCACATGTGTTGTAGATGAGGCCGATCCGTGATCACTGTTGTTGCCCGACTTACTTGATCGCCCTCGCAGGCTCTTGGATATGTATCCTCGGGGCGGTCTTCGTTGACGACGTAGTCGTCCAGCCTTTGACGGATTTCATCTGGCTCGGTGGTTATCCCTGCAGCGACGACAGGCTCCAGTCGATGACGCGCATTCTGGCCTCCCTTGGCGCAGGGATCGCGGAATTGAGACAGTTTTACACGAATTTATCCCTCCATGATTCACAAGAGGATCCTCAGCGTTTTTATCCATTTATTCGGCAGTACACTGTTGGAGGACAGGTTGTCAAATTCTCGTACCAAGACTACCTCACGCAAAAAACTCCGGAACACGCCAAGGCCATGTTCCTAGCTACCACCGAAACCGAAGACGGACGAGAGCCTCGTCGACAGATTGTCGTCAAATTTGTTCAAAGATATAATGCCGATGCACATCGCCTCCTTGCGACCGCAGGCCTTGCTCCTAAAAAATTTTACAGCCCAACGGAGCATCCTGACCTTGCTGGATTGACCATGGTCGCCATGGAATTCGTCGATGGAAAACCCGCTCATCAGCACTGTGGCAGCTTGCAACTTCCGCCGTCCATCTCCGATCAGTTGAAGAAGCCCCTTGAGATCCTTCATGAAAACAATTTTGTCTTTGGTGATTTTCGTCACCCCAACATCATGATCACCAAAGACGGCCGCGTGCGGCTTATCGATTTCGATTGGTGTGGAGTGCATGGGGAGGCACCTACCCAGTCTTAGTGAACGACGCTCGCGACGCGGCCAACGGGATCAACTGGCATCCTGGCGTCGAGAGAGGTGGTGAGATGATGAAAGAGCATGACTCTTTCATGCTCGAAGGAATGACGCCTCAATTGGACCTGCCACCGGCCACGACATCAATATCACAAACTCGACTTGGAAAACGCAAAGTGCGAGCCCTAGATGATGAAGAGGACGAAACTATACGAAGTAAGGGGTGGGGGGATCGAGGTCAATAGCGTATAATGTACGAGTAATACTTTATAGTACATGTATTCCCAAATACTGTCGCACAGTAGATAATATTCACGCTGAGTGCCGTACAAGAAACACCAAGATCTAAATTGGTAGAGCGATCGCGGCCAGCATCATGATGCGCACGCACCTGAAAGCAAGCAAAATAACTATAGCTATAGTAAGACGACTGACGACAAGCCCTTGAGTCAAGGGGTACGACAGGAACAACAGCCTGAGCAGTAGCACGACGGCCCCTGCCTTCCCAAAACACCAGTCTCGGGTTCCATGCTGGCCCCGTGCGAAGATACACTGGCAACCCTTACGACGTTCCGTTGCTCAATCGATGTATACGGGCGACTCGCCGAGTCAACTCGTCAACGCGTCAACTTCCAAACTGCATGCGTGCACCATAGGTCGTAATCCTAGCATTTGCCCCTCCAACAGTCCTTGTCGTCGGAATGGCAATCTCAGGAAGATCTCTGTTATATCGAGAGTCCGACTCGGAGTCAGTGACCTAGGCAAGCTCCGATTTTATTTTATTCGTTTCCTGAGCTTTCCTCCAACACTGTGCGTCTTGCTGTGCGTTCAGATCAGAACGAGGATCTAGCATTTTACTAGATATATACTAGATAAATGACAAATAGACAGAGAGACAGGGAAAGAAATTGTAAACATCGTGATGTACATCCAAGATTCCAGAGGGAGTAAGCAGAGGGGAGACCACCGTCGCTCGATCGTTTCGGTGGCACGCTTCAAGTTGCATGTTACAGATGCACTTCGAGTCTTCGACAATCACTGCCTTCTCTGTATAGACGACAAGTCGCCTTGATGGGAAATTACGAACACTTTTTCACAAAACCTGCGTCACTGCGGCCCTCGACCTCGAGATTGACTTAATGGGTTGGAGATTCACCGCCCTTCTCCGTACGAAACCCACGACTACAACAAGATCAACGACACTGGTGATTGTGATGATGCTGCCCATTTCCAAACCAACTTTGGCACTTGGAGAACGGTGTCCCCGGGCCAATTAGGGTGTCGGTGTCACGGTACGTAGAGGCGGGGTAAAGCTTGACGATTCCCATTGTCCGTAGGCTGGATGCAGGTCAACCCTTTGGCATCCTGCACAGATTGAAAATTGGGCTGAAGCGTGGTCGAAGTGACATTCGCCAGCTCGACGATAAAGGGAGCACTCGCCGGCGTAGGGTCGGAAGTGCTGCAGTTTGGCCCACGGGAGCCAATGAACGAAGTACCTCCCAACAAAACGTTGTCCTGCACGGTGAAGTTGCGGGCCGAGGTGATGGCAATACCGTATCCAAATGCGCCGGTGAAACGGTTGCCTAGGACGGCGCCCGAAGAGCTGACGTTTGCGCCGAAATAGTCGCCGAACCACGTCTGAGGTCCTATGGCTATGCCGATCCTACGATACCTGTCAGAAGTGGTGACGTTCTCGCTAGGAAATGACTGACTTGATTATGACGTCGTCCACATTAGCGCCGTCAGACTGGGCGGTAGACATTGAGTCTGTAGCAAGGCCACCGATGATCGTATTATTCCGCACGACGGTGCCAGAATAGTTACCACCCCATGGTGTTACGTCAACCATGTTTATGCCACCAAGTAACGTATTCTGGAGCTTGCGATGAGACTGGCTCAGCCATGCAATAGTTGTCGCTCACATGTGTAACCCAGATAATGTTGTTCTCGACAATCGAGCCAGGCGAGCCAAAGAGGACGATACCGCCGTCCGTCGGGTCGTTCACCAAATTGTTGCAAACGACAGCGGAACGGCAGCTGACGCTGATACCATCGGCCCATTGCATATATACATCTGAGCCACATGGGCCAATATCGTTGTTCTGAATTGTGACATTGTTGCAGAGGAGACCACCTTCGGCGACGTGCAGACAAGACCAGCTGCGCGGATCATACGAGCGTACATATTCAATCAGCTGGTTCGAATTCGGGCCACCCATTTCAATATTTGCTCCACCAGAATTCGGAGGTGCGCCAGCACGGGTCCCGTTTATCTGGAAGATAGATGAGGAAACCAACAACTCGAAACGAAATGTGGATGTGCTTACTTGGATGTTGCGTAACTTGACGCCGTTACAATTTGAACAAGTACCATCGACGGCGGTTGTATGGCCCGTTCCATTTGCGACTGGGCCATTCACGACAAGAGTTGCCCGAGAGTCGTCAGTAGGATAGCCCATGGTACTGATCTCTTGGTCAGGCGCAGCGAACAGAATCGGCGCCTGGATCACGTAGTGAGCATTAGGACAGAGTTGCAAAACAAAACCCGGGCCAGAAGAATTGAGGGCAATGTTCAAGCGATCAGTGACAGTATTGGCTGGATCTGGGGAGATACATGGCACGGGGTCATCTATACTTGACTGGGCTGGGCTAAATTGGTATACATGTTAGATTTGCCACCACCATAGCCACTGAAGCGCACTACTACACTCGCCTAACGGTATCACTACGAGCTCCGTGGACAAGATAACCCCTTTTCGACGCGAATGCGGGGGACGCGGCTAGAAAGAGAATGACATGAAGAAACATGAGCGTAGACAGCAGCTGCGAGACAGAGGGAAGAGTCGGTCCAAAAGGAGGATGTAAACAAGCCAAGAGTGAGACAGGGCGACGAGGGTGACCGCCAAGATGATGCGATGCGGACGAAAGCTGGTCCGAAATACAGTACTATGAGTACACGAAAACTTAAAGAGAGAGCTAGAACTGCTGAGCTGCTAATTTATAAGGCGAAATCCGAGACTTTACATACATGAGTGGCAGATTGGAGAAGTCGCACTGAAGAGCCAAAGGTGCACTAGGCATTTTGGCTGACAGATGGCTCGCCTTAAGGATTGGTGGCGTTGGCGTGGAATGGTGCGATAGTAGTCTCGATCGCGATGTAGTGCGCGTGGACAGAGACCTTTCTGGGTTAGCACATAATCGAAGTCGACGATGACTGAATATAACGCTGGCTGGTGACAGCCGCCCCATGCGAGAGTGAAGATGGGAAGAGAGGGTAAGGTACCGACAGAAGCGCGATGTATTTCCAACTGCGAGTGGAGGTATTCTGCTCAAGTTGAAAGCGCGGCGCCGAGTCACGGATCTGCGCCCATCGGCCCACCGAGGATGATCATTGAGCCCTTCAACACAAGCTTCAACCGCCACAGAAGCCATCCCGCGGTAGGGCACACCTCCATCGGTCAATGCGTGATCTGGTTCAAGCAGGACTGAACCTAGTACCGACGACGGCGCATGTCGATATGAGTTTCGTACAACAGAACGCATACGTGATATACCCACTCTAAATTAGATTAAAGTTGGCATTAGCACCCACAACCTCGAAACCAATTGGTGCATCGTCACCGCTGATCCTTTCACCGAAGGACCGAACCGAAAAAATTGCTAGGTTTCCTCCAGGATTCAAAGTCATCATCAGTAGCAAAAGAAGACTATAAGTTGGGGAGAGGGGGAAAAACGCCATTTGTCGTCTTGACTCTGAAAGCAACCTCAGCAAGAACCTCGGGCAAAGCCGGGCCTGACCGCGTCTGTCGGGGAAAACCGAAACAAACACAGTGAAAATTCCAAGGAAAATTCCGCTCTAAGTTACTGAAGGTCCGGGCCAAACCAGAGAACAAAAGATAACGCCGATAAGTCCTCGGAAGCCCGTCTCCAAAAAAAGCCTGGATGAGACCTAGAAGGCGCCCTTTCCCATCGTGCTACGGCTGCCACTGGCAGTGCAGTCCCAGCGCCCACTTTATAACATTCCGCAAGACATTACGAGTGTTTTACTGTCAAGGGACGATCTAGAATGGGCCCCATAGATTAGTCCGGACAGACTCGACAAGGGCAAGGGGAACAAAGGTACTGTACGGGACTAACATCGCAAAATGATGTAGTGCCAGTTTGCCCTCTCAATTCGCAAATCTATTGTGTGCTGAGTACACCGCCTTCCCGAGCTGTTCGCGGGTACCGCACGGCCGTGATGAAGACTCGGAGACCAGGCTCGCATGCACTGAACCCTCTGCCCCTCGCCGTGATCTTTGCGTACATACTGTGCTCTACTTGCGGACCGCATGACCTAATTGTCAAGGTGTTACCCTAGTTTTTAGCATGTCCTCCAAAAATCCACGTTCTCCTCAGACTGGGAACTTTCTGCACGCGGTTTTTTAGATAGATACGTATAATATGCGACGACAGAGAGAAAAAAACAGCCTGAGATGGAGCGAGAGAGATAAATAAAGAGACAAGTATGGTACTCCACGGTCCGATCCACGTAGTACCAAGAATCACCCGTCCATATGCCGCGCATCAAATAAAAAAACGAAAGACGTCCTGAGTAAAGTTCGCGAGTGACGCCGACGCTGTGCTAGATCTACCGTAGGCGGCACCCACGAGCAGGACGCGCGCGCCCCACCGGCATACTCCGTGGGCCACTCGACGAAGCGTGCATCGAGGCTTCTAAGCGGGCCAAACGCGAGCGCGAAGTAGGGCGTCAGGCATCTAAGCGAGAGGCGGACGGGAGGTCGGTGGCGAGGCGCAAGCGTCGCGCGCGCTTGCAAGCTGCGCACCAATACTGCGCCGTCCTCGTCTCACCGCGATCAGAGTCGCACTTTCCCGCTTCATCGTGTAGGCGGTACGACGTCCGGCGCCATTCGATGTCATCTCCGCGCGACGGCGGCCGGATCGTTAACGCGGAGACCCGGCCTGCGACCATTGGTTGCGCAGTCCATTCCTGCTGCTGCTGCACCAGAGGCCAGAGCAGAGCCCTACGCAAACGAAGTATACGTCGTCTTTCTACGTGCCCCGCACATCCCGTCCACGTCCAGAATGAGGGTAAAGCACGATGCCATTGTGTCGTCGAGCTGGAGGGTATGGTCGAGTCGGTTGTCAGGGATGAACGACATTGAGTTTGATAGGTGGGGCGCACGGACGGTGGAGAGGGGGTATGTGGGTCTGCGCGCGTAAGGTTCCTTGATGGCGAACTGCAGGCCCGGATGCACGGTAGTGCGGTGCCCGGACGCGTAAGAGGCAGGTCGATGATCGGGTTGAAGTGCTGCAGCTTCTCGAGGAAATCTGCGTCGGTCGTATACGCTATCCAACTGTGGCCGGTCCGCGGCTCACGCTCGAGTATGCCGATACCGTGTAGCGTGACGATGCCGAGGACGTCGGTGCCCTTTTGTGCCCGCGGGGTAGTACTGAGTCCCTCGCCCTAGTCGTGGGGATTATCTGGTCCTCGGAACACATGTACACGGACACCTGGCAGAGGAAGCACGCCGCTTCGACGGGCGGCCACGTGTACATGAGTACTCACCAGTGACAGAGCACATGCCGATACAGCGCGAACGAACGAGGGTCCCAGCACGCGCAGGAGGTGAGGAAGCTGTAGCGTCGGGGAGGCAAATTTATGGTGCTACCGTATCGCGAATTGGTTGTAAACTCACAGCGTAGTGAACAGAAAGAGCAAAACTCGCCTCGTACCCGTCGTCGCCGCCCTCGACCTGCCATCGCCAATATCAAAATCGAGTTACTCATACCACATACACTACGCGCTAGCACCTCCCAGATCTGCTGCGCGATGTACCTTGCGCAGCTCGAAGAACCGCGGAGCAGGCTAGTATGAGACCGGAGCGGAGCTTATGCACAAGGGTTTGAGTGCGCGGACGTGGCGCCGAGGGCGCGGGTGCAGGGAACGCCGCGGCGCGAGGAGGATGCTGAGAGAGAAGAGATGGAAGCGGCGCTGGCCTTTCTCGGGTGTCTGTGACCGGCTGGAGACGCATACGGCGCGCAGGGTGTCCCTCGTGGAGTTCCTGGCCAAAGGAGGTGAAGCAAGTGCAAATAAAGGTGGGGAATAGAGAAGTACATGACGTACTCTTATACGAGGTGCAGTCCGCTGGGCAAGAGATGTCCCCGAATCAGCTGTGCGCAAAGGCGCAGATTCACGTCCAACTCGATCGTGTGAGCAATCGATCGAGATTCGACAACGGGATCAAAAACCTTTGCTTCCGTCCTCGCCCATCCACATCGAATCGACACAAACACAAGGGCCCAGGCTCCTGATCGCGAAGGCATGATGCGATCACTAGTGACTGTGGGCTACAACCGAGCGCCAGACAGTGCGCTCGAGATTTACATTCACCGGCACTTATCTCGTCTAGAAAATAGACTCTGGCAGCGTAGATCTGTACTAGCAACGCACTCAAGATTATGCCTGCCACGTTACTGTCTTGTGAAGAGGAAGGAACTCAACACCCGACTTTGTAACGGGTAATAGGGGAATGGGAGGCAGAACGATGTAGTTGACGGAATGTGACATGGGCGCGAGCCTTGTTTTCTGGCAGTTCACCTCAGCGCATCTGTCATGCACCCGCAGTGGGAGTCCTCCCGTGCGCTGTGAAACCGGGTGATGACGTCAAGTTGAACCAGAGGCAGGTTTCGGAGATGAGGAAGGACAGACCAACAAAGCGTTTGTCACGGCTCATTGAGTGATACTTGTCGAGTAGTCGTACGACTGTCGCCTTGAAGGCGACAGTTTTGCTTTGCTCAGGCAAGCGTCGTGTCCGACAGCTAATTGCAATTCTACAGCCACCATCCGCGTTCGTCACATTTACAATGATGCCGGGATGCATAATTACCACCGAAGCCCTGCCTCCTACTGTTACAGTAAAATTGGTTTCGGAGGACCACAATCAAACGTCTTCTATACTAGGCTGGTTGTCGGCGTCTGGTATGCCCTATCTCTAATGGTGGTCTGATTGGCCCAGTCCAGTGAACCTGCTCTGCTGCTCTATCATCCATAATACCTTTATCTTTATCTCCGTAGGGGTTCGTGTGTCGGATATGAAGGAAAGACAAAAAAAATTACCCACTGATCTTGTTTGTGTGCTCCTCCTGTACGAACACATTGGACAAACCAAGAATCACGAGATCCAAAATGGTGAAATTTACCTATATATCATTCGACATGGGAAATAAAAAGACCACTGATGTCGTGGGCATCACTGTCATTGAAGCCAACCTGGCCATGTTCAAAACATACCACGAGTACGCCCCCTCAAGGAAATTCACACCGCTGGCACGTCGGTGCTAGGTCCCAAATCCCTGTGCGCAGCCGAAGGTATCAAGGCGCCGACTTCTTCGTTCAACGCTTCGGCTGTCTTTTCCAGAAGAGCATCGCAGCGCGTTTCTGGCCTGTGCATTCCTTTTACAAGAGGATCAGTACACGGCTTTCACGTTCGACGCTGGACGGACTTTCCAATCGCACGAACCTCACGCCATCGTCAAGGTGACGCAGGTAGTGCTCTTTAAATTGTCTCTCGGCCTCATCAGATACGTTGTCCGTGTTTCCGTGATCTTCCAGATGCATTTTCACGTTACGCAGGAATTGGTCGTACTTGGTGAATACCGCAATGACAGGGACTTGACATTCAAGTTGATGCGTTAAACCCTGACACGAATGCTCACGAAAACGTACCATTCCGGTCAGGGCAAATATCCTTGAAATATCTCAGATCCAGCTCGGGTCGTTGGTTGTCCATTGGGACGCAGAACCTTTAAATTATGACTATCAACATTTGCAACGGTGAACAGATGAGAGAGAAAACCATATTGCATGCAATCTGTCTTGCAGTTGCCTTTGTCCAGACCGTTGTCGAATGAATTCCTGCACGATCGCCAGTTCATGGTTGCTACCAGCCTCGAATCCGCAGGAATCGTGAAAAATGTAATTGTCATAATTGGAGAACACGAGTTCATCCTCGATACTGTTCTCGCCATGCTAGCCCAAGAATCAGGCCTCGATCAGGAACGAAGTGCGAGTGTCACCAACGTCCATGGAGGGGTCAAGTTGAACCTATGGGGGCAGTGAGACACAGTTAACAGGGTTAAAAAAGGTTGGACCGCGTACCTCCTCGTTTCCCCGGAAGACAACTGGACTGTCCGTAGTGTCGCACACTCTCTGCAGGATGGAGGTCTTGCCAGCATCTGCACGTCCTACAATGAGGATCCGGAACTTGATCTTTGGGAGTTGACGATGACATTTATTTGTGTCTATCGGGGAACCTATGTTTGGACGGGAAGAGTCACCGATCGAAGTGATCTCGTCCGACCGGACGTTGTTCTTAGATGGTTTGTGGTTGAGCTTAGAGTGTTTGTTTCCCATGTTTGTTGGGTTTGAGAAGCAAGAGTCGCTGTTTGATCGATCCCATTGACCTTCAGCTTCCTTTTTTGGTAGTGGTCATCGCCATCGCCGCTTTTGCCCCGTGTAACCTACAGTGACAGTATTTCAATTACTGAACTACACGCGCCTATGTCGTATTCTCTCCTTCTAACCAACCAACTTCACCCCGGAAAGCGCGTCGAGCTGAGCTCAACACCCGACACCCTCTAACCGTCAGAACGATATTCAAGTTCTTTTATACCCGCTTTGGAATCCACAAAGCCCTTGCATAGGGTATCATGACACACTCGTGCGTAAAGTTTGGCCAGTAACTTTCCTATTGCTGATTCATTGCTCCAGCCCGGGTCCCTCAACGTGCGTTGATCCTTTCTTTTTTGTAGCGACGTTCGATTCAAAGCCATCCTCGGACAGCGCTCAGATCACCGAAACCTCATCCAAGCTACATGTTAAAGTGACTGGTACGCGCTTGTATACTAACTTTTGACCTCGTTCGATCTCTTCCTTAGTCCTCAGAGTGTATAACCTCCCTCATATTAAGAGATGGCTGCGCATGAAGAGGCGGTTTTTCGTTACTGTAACCGATCAGAAGACCACGATCAAGTCAGCAAGCGTTAAGATTGATGGGGAAACGGCGGCATGGAACCTGGAACTTGATGCCCTGTAGGACACCCCTTTTTGAATACTACTTTTTGGCTGAGGGGCCTGCTCAGTTCTGTGCAGCCGTCTTCAAGCCTCAAGCTACATCTTTATGCGAAGCGATTCTTACATCGCGATATCCTTGTTGGAACGCATGAGATACCTCTCGAGCCCACGAGCGGTTCGTACTCGTTCATTCGATGGGATGGACTTCTCTCATCTCTCAAATAGACCGTTCTTTTGATCTTAGCAAGGGCAATAATGGACGAGCTGAACAGTCGACGGAGCTGGTCAAGGTCCACCTAAAGATCGCCGTGTCGGGGAACGCGACATCTCCTCGGGCTCCAAGCTCACCCATCGATACCACCAACCTCGTCTCCAACCCCCCCACTGAGAATGCCGCTGACCCCTATATGGCCCGAGGCCTTTCCCAAGACACCCCAGAAACTGTAGCCGTCGCCGCCTCTACCGAGCCTCTGCCATATCTGACGGATCACATTCCCGTCGAAATTAACGCTTCAACGTCACCGTCACCACCTGCAGATGTAGAGGCATCGCTTACCGGGAAGGCTCGTGGCTCCGGTAAAGTTACAAAGTCATTTGAGACGGTCGAAGGGGGTGAAGCGCACCAGCCAGACCCCTCTACCTCAACCACCACGGAGCGCGAAAATACTATCGATGATATTCTCAAGGCAGTTGAGCGGTCGGTACACCTATCGGAAGCCGCGTCGTTTCTACTCACCTAAGTGATTTAGATTTCGTATTTTGTCAGTCGGTCGGGTCAGTTGCTTTCCGTCCTTTCTCCCCGCTCCGCCAACACTAATATATGTTTAGTCTGGTGTTGGCAAGTCGTCCCTGATTAACTGTGTATTTGGTATCAAGGCCGCGGTAAGATCTCATCACTTCGGACTAATGTCAATTAAGCGCCTTCTGTTGTAGCATGTTGAGGACCATAAACCCGGAGAAGCAAATATCCGACAAGAACTCGTATCACCAGAAAACCAATATTTCGTTCTACACGACTCTCAAGGCTTCGAACCAGGAGACCTCTCCAATTTCGAGACCGTGCGCAAATTTGTCCAAGAACGATCACGACAGGAACTCTCACTGAGTGAAAGAATCCACGGATTATGGTATGATAATATCTTTTGTAATCTATCGGTGTCCTTTTCACCGTCATCAGGCTCTGCACAGAGACACCAACGGCTGGAGGTCGTGTATTTGAGACGGGAGACGAGAAGCTACTCCAATTTGCACATAGGAATCAAGGTGCGTTTTTTTTCGACTTCCCGTTTATTACTCTTCAACCAACCGGTGATCATCAACTAGTACCTATTGTGATCGTGTTCACTCAGTACGACCGACTAGTGAGGTCGAAAGAAGCTGAGTTGAAAGATGAATACCCAAATATAGACCCTACTCGTCTGCATGATCGGAGCATGGAGGAGGCTCAGAATGCGTTTAACATCTGTCTGCAATCACTTCAGCGTACGGTGAATCACCTCGGGATCCCGATGCCGCGTTATGCCACAGTCTCAGGTATATTTGCGTCGCTGTGCTGCCATCTGGTATTGACTGCTTGCTAGTTCGTCCGGGTCATCAGGAGGATGTTTCATCCCTTGTTAAAGTCACTAGGGATGTTGTCAAGGAGCGAGTCAAAGGCGACGCCTGGGTGTTGTGGGCGATAGCACAACGAGCAAGCCTCCCAGTCAAAATTGATGCCTGCGTCACGTGAGTTTCAGCTAAGCCTTTGAATTCATAAAAATTATTCACGTCTATTCACCTCTGGAAAGCAAGGGCATCAGTTGTATGTACTACGGGTGTCCGGCTGCGCGTGCTTGAATAACGGTATTTCAGATTACAGACGGTCCCTCATGGCTCACCGGCGTGGCATACCTGAATCGGGACCAATGTTACTTCGCGACTGCATCGGGGCGGTCCACAAAGATATTATAACTTGTTGGAACTTCAAGGGCGAGGTACTGAATCACTAAAATTAGGTTACATTGGCATGGCTCATGCGTCCATCATTAGGTTCTCAACAGTCCTGAATTTCGACAATTGATGTTATGTCTTGTTCAAGACGTCCATACCAAACCCAATGTCTCAATGTATGTGTCGACGCATGCTACCCGACGAGTTTTGACATTTCTCTCAGTCTTCCAAATGTTGAGATAATTTCTCAATTTGTGGACCTTGTCACTGCTGCTCCCGCTCCTATTGCGCCACCTGTCGCTATCCTAGGCTTGTCTTACGTCTTTGTGAAATGGCTCTCAACAACCCATCTCGAAAGCAGCATGTACGCATTGCTGGCCATCCATTCATTCTCGCTTTATTGACGATGGGTAGACCCTCGGTCCAACGGCTTTTAATCGCTTACACTGTGGATCTCGTTGGCGTTTTGAGAGAACTGTTTGACATAACTCTCAGACCTGAGTTGGCTCTCACGACGACTTGGAAGGAGCTCCAAGTGGCCTTTGAGTCTTATGAACGATCCTACTCTCGTCAACGCATCCACAACGGCATATATTCCAACACAGCGCGGGGTCAACAAATGACTGTAGAGGACATTAGCAAGATGGTCAACGATTTGCTGTCGGGATAGTTGTGAGATCGAGATGTCTGTTTCGAAGTAGCTTGCCTCATGACATCACTTCATAACTGTCGGGATTTCTTGTCATTAGTTTCCTGTATGATAAGTTCTTCAAGGGTGCGATCAATTCGAAATTCTACAAAAAAATAATGGCGCCGAGTAGCGTAACGGCAATTACAGGCCGTGCTGACCGGCGGACCGGCGCTGACTTAGCGCTGAGTATTTTCTCGTGTTCCAGCCCCTGAATACACTGTTCATAGCAACGACAGACGATTCCTTTTTCGACAATACTCAGCGCCTTCAACCGACATGGCCCCTCGGTCTCAACCATCTATCTTGGGGTCCTGTGGACTGGACTATCCCGTTGGACATCGCCAGTTGATAGGAAGCGGACCGAGCGGTCATTAGTGGTAGCGGTATTAACGATAGGATTGCCGTAGCGAGAGAGGCTAGGTGATCAAACTCGATCAAAGCTGGTGTCGTTTTTCGACCAGTGACAGCGGTCAGTGCTGAAATGGATGATCATCTACAAGGGTCATACTGAGATAGCTGCGCTGCTTCTCACCTAATAGATGTACGCAGCACGACGAGATACAGTAAATGTGAATCCACAGAACAGAACATATCTCGGACGGGTGTATCTACATGCGTGCTCTCCCGGGAGACCCGAGTCTGCTGGTCATTCCGGCTAGTTCTGGCATTTACTGTACCACCGCTTCACGTTCGACGAACTGAAAAAAAAACCAGAGCTCTGCCCTGCCCCATGTCGGCCGTCGTTCTAGCATCCGCGTCGTTCAAATACGATAGCCACGTCTAGCACAGGCGTCACTATTTGGTATACGTGTCGGTCAACGCGTTGGCACCAAGAATATTCCCATAAAGCTATTAAACCGAATCGCAACAAAGCGAGAAAGTGTTATGGCGCTGGGCAGTATCAGACGTTTTCGGCGCTACCTCACCAAGACGGGGCAAGTACGTCCGCAGTTCTTACCTCTCGCTCAATACATATTTCAGATCCAACGCGCAGCGAAAGGGCTTCATCTTCGCAATTAGAAGCCCCAGTGCCTACGTCGATTCGAACCCATCACTCTGTAGCCTTCCCGAGCTCAAGCTTCCTTTGAGGACGACTGCCAGTGGCAGCCATGTGCTGCCGACGGTGCGAGCCCCCAGACCAGGTCACGATCTACTGAACGTTAACGGACATACGGCGGCGAGCGTGGCTTCGACGTGCTCCGCGCTTTCAACGCACGCGATCCGCTCCATCCAGAATTACCTTCTCTCTCTACCCGACGACGAGCATGGCCACGCACAACCCCGGCAGCGTTTCCGCCCGACCTCGCTTTCCACTAGCGAACTGCAAAAGCAACGCGTCTCCCTGGGCACATATCGCACCGACGCTCGCACACATCCGGTGCGCGGCACTCGACCCTCCTACGCAGACTGGAGGAGAGCGGGGGCTTAGCCTTATCAAACAATGCCTACGACGCGGTTCCCAGTCGTGCGCCGTATCGCCGAAGAGCTGCCGGATATGACGACGGGTGGGTTGTTCTCCGCCTCCGTAATGCAGGCCGGCGGCCGGCGCGAGTTGACTCTGGTCTGAGACGAGGAGGGCGAGTCCAACTTCTACGAAGAGAGCGGACGCGTGCTGCGAGAGCGATTGGACGAGCGCCTGGTACTCTGCGGCGGATGAAGACGTGTTCGAACGTATACTCTCCCGCTGGACATCGGCGGTAGCCGAGGAGCGCGGAATCACTGGCACTCCTGCTGACTGATCGACCCGCCGTACGCCAGCCCACTTCCCTCTTTATTGGCCTGCTAGACACCTCGATATCCTACTGTGTTGATGGAGGGCGCGAGTTACCGGGGCCCACTAGCTGTGACCTGCCACCTGTTTCAGATTAGATCAATATTCAATTTCATTGATATCCTAGCAGCACGCGTGTCGCGTATATGGCCGTCTTTCTTTTCATCACTTGTTATATCCGCGCATTAGGATACCGAGAACAATAATGAGTCATGACTTGTTACAGTACGAAAAGGTCATCGATCAGGCTTCCTATATCACGAATCTGAAAGTAAACCGTTGGTGCCAGCCACATTGCCAGACACTATGAAGGCACGCGAGCGCGCGAGCGGGAGATAACCTTTTTTGCCTCGTCCGCAAACGGATTGCGTTCGTCGGACCGCTCTAGGTCCGACATCGCATCGTTGAGATGTGAACCGAGCTGCTCTTCCATGATGTGCTGCAACAGTACCAGGAGCTCGTCGGTGATATACTCCGGGTATTGGCGATTAGAAAAGATGCCACGGAACGGGATAGCAATGTCGCAGACGAGGTTAAGAATGACGCGCTGCGTCCCGATAGAGCCCTTGTGTTGCCTCCAGTTGGATGCGATGTCTTTAAACGTTCTAATATAAAGGGCGGACTGGGTATCCCGCGACGACGCCATGGATAACAGTTGTGGGAGCACAAGGAAGAAAAGTTCGATCGAAAATCCGAAGCCGCCACTGTCGCGGAGGTCTTGCAGGCGCCACAGTTGTCGCTCCATCAGATGTTGTTGATGAACGATTGACCGCCCATGATTAGCGTTGTCCCACAGGGTATGCAGGCTGCCAAGGATCTTATCGTGGACTCCGTCGGTTTTGTCGTCGAGGATGTCGCGGAATGCGTCGGCGAAGGTGCATAAAAGTCGAAGGCGCTGACGCAGGAATATGAACTGGGGTGTGAATCCTTGCTGTCCGTCGTCTGAAAGATTGAAGAATCGGGTTGGCTGGATGAGTCCGGTCTCTTTGAACTCGTCGAAAGATACACCAGGAAGGTTTACACTCAAACCATGGTCAACAGAACGGATGATACTGTTCACTTCCGAAAGGGACGTATCGATCCACTCCATCTGGTGCGCTGCAGGGGCAATGCGTTCGAGCATGGAAATGTCGGCCTCGTGATTTGCTAGGACCTTCTTCACCTCGTCCAACCCTCTCTTTCCTGGTCTGATTGCTCCATCCAGTCTACGTGTGAAAAATTGGCTCGCGGTCTCGAAATGACTGTCGATCCATCGGGCATTCTTGAGTGCGTTTTCAGGGTCATTATGGTTTGTTTGTTCGCCGCCGTCTACCACTCGGAACCGTGAGAGGTAATCGATAGCTTCGCGCGCATTTTCTTTTATAGTACCGTGGTTTGAAATCCCTCGAGTGACGACCTTAAGGGATAGGTACGTCCAGCGCGCGACAAAGGACTCATCGGATCGAGTTGTTGACAGTACACGTGTCTTCTCGAACCCGCCTAGTTCGCTGAGCAAGCTTCCAAGATCCCCGAACAATTCCAGTTCGATATTGGCATGGAACACGAGTGACGCCACCGTTTCAACACAACCACGTGAGCGCTTGCGCCACAATTCATCGTTCGCGAATTGGCTGCGATTGTTGCACGTATCGACTAGATGCCGCACTCGTTTGCATAGGTCGTACATGGCTGTATGAGGGTCGTTGAGTGCAAGGGGTGACTGGGTCATCGTCATGGAGGGGGTGGTGCCATTCGCGCCAAGATTACTTCGGAAGGGATGAAGGAAGTTACGAGGATGGGCGTGTTGCGGAGGTGGAGAACTATGATGCGGTCCGTTCGACCTGGGGTTCGTATCTTCGTATCGCTTCTCTTTCGAAATATCGCTCCAAACTTCGACGCCTCGTTTCGAGGTAAAAGTGCCGGGTATGGCCATGACAAATGATTCCATCTCGTCGTCCTCTGTGCTATTATCGATCAACCATCGGATTGCCTGAACGTCGCGACTTTGGCGTTGTTCATTATCTTCCATCGCCAGTTGTGCCCGCCCTTCAGACATGTTCAAGCTCACAATCTTAAGAGCACCATCCCGATCGAAGAAACGTCGCGGACGGATCTTCATCTTCTGCCTAAGATACCAGATCATGCGGGAGAAGGGGTTTTGAAACGGAGATTGGGGGTTCCAGATTGGAGTAAACGTGCTGAGCGCGTAAAGAAACCCACAAATTGTGATCAGAACGATTATGACGATTCCAATGGTCCTCTTCAGAGCAAAGAGCCAGTCACCGAGACCCAAGAAGAATAAGAAGAGGGAAACGTGGACAAGCCCTGGCACGGATTCCGCCACCTTCATATACCATCCCTCCGCACCTTCGTATAGATATTGGCGCAGTCGAGCGCTCTTCAGAGGGTTGCTATACCGCTGAAACACATTCATATAGTTTCGTACCCATTGTTGGACAAGCGTTGCGAGAAGCGCAGCGGAAAGGCTGAACACGAGGCTCATGAACCAGAAGGTGCTGATCCGAACGTCAGATGAGGTCGGAATGAAACGGGGATAAGACGGAGTCGGAATGGACGGGATGACGCGCGCCTGTGGGGCGATAGCAAGAGCGATGGAGGAAATCTGGTCTGAGATCTGGGCGAGTTGCGCAACATTCTGTTGCTGGTAGTAGACCATTTGCTTGGCAGGGTCGACTTGAAGATCGTGAATCCTATCGATGATAAAGGAAACGAGAGCAGCAGAGAATAAACCGGCCTGGGCGACTGCACATCAGCTCGGCTAGTAAATGCCGGGAGAAAACATAGATACGTACAAATATAAGGACGCCATCCATATCGTCCTTCAGGGATTGGATTCGGGCTTCGTCATGTCTCTTCGCTTCCTTCTTGTGAAGAGACCACAAGGCGTTGGCGCTGTCGTCGAAATCTCCAATTACGAAAGGCATTGGCTGAATGTCACCGGGTTGATGGTCGTCGCCTGCTTGCAATGTGTTACTGAAAATCAAAAAGCCACTAAGATACTAGAGAATTCACCAGAATTGGAGGGTCCATCTTTTTGGGCTTGGACCTGCGACCGAGTTGACGAGCGTGACCAATCTTCGCCGTCTACTTGCCTCACCAGTGGATCCCTTCTAGAGACTCCCGAAGTAATACCATTGCGTCCGGACCTGTGAGTGCCCATTTCATGAACTTCCCTCCCTTTGTAAAAGACGGTGAGCGGAGAGTACAAGACAAGTTGTAATGCGCACCTTCTTCCGGACGCTGAGCCTCAAGATCACCATCTTGAGAGTTGTTTCCTCTCCTGGATCTCCTAGTCATTACAAGTTGTACTGAACGTGGATAAGAGGGTAGATAGGAGGAAGGTCACAGAGGTCAAGGTGTTGCGCCTCCAAGTCGTGTGGTTCGAGCTCAACAGTACTACTAGTACATGTATCCCGTGTCCACACTGCATGCACCGATCGCCTTTTTCGGCCTCATAACCAATGCACGTGACTGTCCCTGTTTGATTCCCAATTTCACACGCCAAGTGGCGGCAAGTTGTACGCTACTTTCCATGTCTTTGTCCCGCGCTGGCATCTATCTACTGTACCACCGCTTCACACTTGATGGGCCGGAAAAATAAAACAGAGTTCTACCCCTGCTCTATGTTGGTCATCGTTCTAGCCTCCGCGTCGTTCAAATACGGTAGCCGCGTCTAGCACAGGCGTCCCTCCACCACTCGCACTTTCCGCGGCAACTTTCCCACCATTCACGCAATGTGTCGAGACTTTCGGGGTAGACTTGGAAACCTCTAGCCCTTCGTTATCTTAGGCTTGGCGGTCACGCGCGGCCCCCAGACTGGGTCAGGGGATCTTTAACTGACATACATCGCCGAGCAATGACCCCGACGTGCTGCGTGCTATCAACACACGCGATACGCTCCGGCCGAAGTAACCTACTCTCCCTCCCAGACGACCCTACGCCCGCTGCAGCATTTCCGCCCTACCTCGCCTTCTATCAACGAACTGCAGAAGCGGCGCTTCTCCTCGGGCACAGATCCCACCGACCCGCTCGCACACACGGCGCGCGTACCCCGACGTGTTGACCCTCCTACGCAAACTGGAGGAGAGCGCGCGCTTAGCCTTATCAAAGAATGCCTACGATGCAGTTCCCGGTCGCGCATCGCATCGCCGACCGAGCTGCCGGATATGGCGACAGGTGAGCTGTTCTCTGCCTCCATAATGCGGGCCGGCGGCCAGCGCGAGTCGATTGTGGCCTGAGACGACGAGGAGGACGAGTCTAACTTCTACGAGAGCGGACGCGTGCTGCGAGAGCGATAGGACGAGCGCCTGGTGCCCTGCTGTGGACGAAGACGTGCTCGAGCGTATACTCTCCCGCGGACATCGGCGGTAGCCGAGAGCGCGGAACCACTGCTGACTGATCGACCCGCCGCACGCCCACCTACTTTCCTCTTCGATATCCTACTGCGTTGCGAGTTACCCAGGCCCCATCTTTGCTTTACGTTCGTTATTCATCTTACTAGTCGTGACGTGGCTCCTCTTTCAGATTAGATCACATTCGATATCCTAGCAGCACGCGCGTTGCCGTCTTTCGTTTCGTGACTCGTTATATCCGCGCATTAGGATATCAAAAGCAATGTTAGATACAATGAGTCTGGATGACTGGTCCAGAGTCTCGTTACAGTAATACGAAAAGGTAGGGATCATCGATTAGGCTCCATATATCATGAATCCGAAAATAAACTGTTGGTACCAGTGCTAGCCACTATTGCAGGGCACTATGAAGAAGGTACACGAGCGGGCGAGATGATGTCCATTGCCTTGTCCGCAAACGGATTGCCTTCGTTGGACCGCCCAAGGTCCAACATCGCATCGTCAATGTGCGACCCGAACTGCTCTTCTACCATGTTCCGCAACAATACCAGGAGCTCGTCAGTGATATATTTTGGGTACTGGCGATCAGAAAATATGCCACGGAAAGGGATAGCTATGTCGCAGACGAGGTTAAGAACGACACGCTGTGTTCCGATAGAACCCTTGTGTCGCCTCCAGTCGGATGCGATGTCTTTAAACGTTCTAATATAGAGGGGGGACTGGGTATCCCGCGACGACGCCACGGATAACAGTTGTGGGAGCACAAGGAAGAAAAGTTCGATCGAAAATCCGAAGCCGCCACTGTCGCGGAGGTCTTGCAGGCGCCACAGTTGTCGCTCCATCAGACGTTGTTGATGAACAATTGACCGCCCATGATTAGCATTGTCCCATAGGGTATGCAGGCTGCCAAGGATCCTATCGTGGACGCCATCGGTTTTTTCGTCGAGGATGTCGCGGAATGTGTGAGCATAGGAGCATAAAAGTCGAAGGCGCTGATGCAGGAATATGAACTGGGGTGTGAATCCTTGCTGTCCGTCGTCTGAAAGATTGAAGAATCGAGTTGGCTGGATGAGTCCGGTCTCTTTGAACTCGTCGAAAGATACACCGGGAAGGTTTACGTTCAAACCATAGTCAACAGAACGGATGATACTGTTGACTTCAGAAAGGGATGTATCAATCAACTCCATCTGGTTTGTCGCAGGGGTAATGGGTTCGAGCGTCTTGGAAACGTCAGCCACGTGATTTGCTAGGGCCTCGTTCAGCCCTCTCTCGCCCTGTCTGATTACTCCATATAGTTTATGCGTGAAAAATTGCCTCGCGGTCTCGAAATGATTGTCGATCCTTCGGGCATTCTCGAGTGCGTTTTCATCGGTGGCGCGGTTTGCTTGTTTGCCGTTGTCGTCCCGTGAAAGGTAATCGATAGCTTCACTCGCTTTTCCTTTTATAGTAGCGTGATTTGAAATCCCTCTAGTGACGACCTTAAGGGATAGGTACGTCCAGCGCGCGACAAAGGACTCATCGGATCGAGTTGCTGACAATACACGTGTCTTCTCGAACCCACCTAGTTCGCTGAGCAAGCTTCCAAGGTCCCCGAACAGTTCCAGTTCGATGTCAGCATAGAATACGAGTGACGCCACCGTTTCAACACAGCCACGTGAGCGCCTGCGCCACAATTCATCGTTCGCGAATTGGCTGCGATTGTTGCACGTATCGACTAGGTGCCGCACTCGTTTGCAAAGGTCGTACACGGCTGTGTGAGGACCGTTAGGTGCATGGAGTGTTGACTGGAACATTGTCATGTAGTGGGTGCCATTCGCGCCAGAATCACGTACAAAGGGATGAAGGGGCTGGTAAGCGCGTTGTGGAAGTGGAGAACTATGACGCGGCAGGTGCGGGCCATTCGACCTAGGATTTGTGTCTTCGTATGGCTTTACTTTTGAAACCTCGCTCCATACTTTGACGCCCCGTTTCGAGGTAAAAGTGCCGGGCATAGCCATGACAAATGATTCCATTTCGTCGTCCTCTGTACTAGTGTCAATCAACCATCGGATTGCCTGGACATCACGATCTTGGCGTTTTTCATTATCTTCCATCGCCAGTTGCGCCCGCCCTTCAGACATGTGGGAGCTCACAATCTTAAGAGCACCATCCCGATCGGAGAAACTTCGCGGGTGCACTTTCTGCATCAGATACCAGACTGTGCGGGAGAAGGGGGTTTGAAATGGAGATTGGGGGTTCACGATTGCAGTAAACGTGCTGAACACGTAAAGAAGCGCACAAAGGGTGATGAGAACGACGGTGGTGATGCCGATGGTGACGTTTAGAGCAAAGAGTGAGTTACAGAGACCCACGAAGAATAGGAACAGGGAAACGTGGACAAGCCCTGGCACCGATTCCGCCACCGCTGGCATATACCATCCCTCTGCACCTTCATATAGATATTGACGCAGTCGAGCGCTCTTCAGAGGGTTGCTGTACCGCTGAAACACGTGCATGTAGTCTCGTACCCATTGTTGGACAAGTGTTGCGAGAAGCGCTGCGGAAAGGCTGAACACGAGGCTCATGAACCAGAAAACGTTGATGCGGACGTCAGATGAGGTTGGATTGAAATCGGGATAGAGTGGAGGTGGAGTGGATGAGATGGACACTTGTGGGGCGATAGCGGAGACCTGGTTTGAGATCTGGGCGAGTAGCGCAACATTCTGTTGCTGGTAGTAGACCATCTGCTGGGCAGGATCGACCTGAAGATCGTGAACCTTATCGATGATAAAGGAAACGAGAGCAGCAGAGAATAAACCGGCCTGGGCGACGGCGCATCAGCTGGGGCTAGAAAAGGCCAGGTGGGAATATATAGATACACACAAATATGAGCACGCCGTCCATGTCGTCTTTCAGGGATTGGATTCTGGCTTCGTCGTGGTGCTTTGCTTCCTTCTTGTGAAGAGACCAGAAGGCGTTAGCATTGTCGTCAAAATCCCCGATCACGCGAGGCGTCTCAGGGGGCACTGGCTGGATGGTGTCACTGGCAGTACTACGGTCGCCGAGTTGATGGTAGTCACCTGTTTGTTTGTAACATGTTAGGTCCAGAGCCATCATGATACTAAGAAACTCACCAGAATTAGAGAGTCCGTCTTCTGTGGCCTGGTCCTGCGGCCGGGTTGACGAAGCAGCTAGATCTTCGCGGTCTCCTTGCCCCACCAGTGGATTACTTTCAGAGGCTCCCGAGGATATACCATTGCGCCTGGACGTGAGGGTGTTCATTTCATGAGCCCCCCTCTGTCTGGTCCCTTTGTAAAGAACGGTGAGTGGAGAATACAAGACAAGTTATAATCACACCTTCCGGACGCTGAGCCTCAATATCAACACCTCGAGAGTTGTTTCTTCCCCTGGATTTTCTAGGCATTACAAGTTGTGCAGAACGCGGATAAGAGAGAGGAAGGTCACGGAGGTCAAGGTGCTGCGCCTCCAAGTCGTGTGGTTCGAGCTGAACACTTGTATTTCGCGTGTCCACAACTACATACACTGCATGCAACCGCTTTTCATCGCCTTTTTCGGCCCAGGCTCGTAACCAATGCACGTGACTGCCATTCCCAATTTCCCACGCCCACTGTACGCTGTTCTTGAACCGGACCATACGCGAAAGAGGGTGGCACGAAAGCCTGCACAACTCTGTATAAGGTAGTGGCTAGAAGTAAATGTGTCACTTCACTCTGAGGGCCATGTCCTCGGCTTCATACGGCCCATACGGCCCAGTGCTAATGCACTAATGAGCAACACGGTCACAGTGAGCTGCATTGCGTGATTTGTCTCGAAGAAGCATGGCACTTTCATGATGAAGTTCTGTACATCTCGAATCACTACAAGAGTTACTAGCACGGGACGTTGAGATGATCCCCATTCATGATATCGGTACTGGGGACTGCTGTACTTATATGTAAAAGGTACGGGTACTCGTTTCTGTATACTAGTAATGGACTCGATTTGATTACCGACAGATACGAGTGCCGGTGGTGAAGCTGTGAAGCACTACACGCTTCGGGCCAAAAAAAAAAAAGGAGTGAGTTTATCAAGACGGATCCGAAAGGTAGGATACTTGGTCAAACCCCAGCTCTGCGGGCGCAGGGATCTTCAGCAGATCAAAACCTTTCCATTTTCTTTCGTATCCGAGTCGTCGACAGTGACCCAGAATTGATAATGTAGCTATCGAGGTCATAATCACTGTATCAGTTCGACCCGGAACCGATTCAGTCATTATGACCTCTGTGCATGAATGCCAAAGGGGCGGGTTTGCCTCGCAAACCCGGTCTTCCTGCGGTAGAGGGACCGGCACATCGCCACAGCAACCAACATGTCCGCCAGAGCGCCTGCGGCCATCCCTGCGCACGAAATCCACTATCAAGCTGTTAGCGTACGTGGATGTGGTCAAGGAGTGAAACCAGGAAAACTGCCTGATGGCAGCCCTAAAAATGGGTTTCAATTTATTTGATACGCCCATGGAAGAACTATATCTACTCATTTATGGTGAAAACTAGCAAGCAATGTTTGGAAATCATCACGGACCAAACGGTGAACGTAAAGTGGGCAACTCACAAATTCCCAAGACTACAACGACGCGGGAAAACAATTAGAGATGTACCCAGGGGGAAACAAGAGCACTACAGGAGGCAATAGAGAATAGTAAATTAAATTGTAGCTTGGAAGGGCATTGAACGACAATAGACAAACGTAGACTCGTCTTGTACTATTATGCAAGACGAGTCTACATTTGTCCTTTAGCTACGCTGTGTTAGGACGAATAGAAGAATAAAGACAGTGCACAAACGACCAAGCAAACGACGAACAAATGTACGGAAGCGCCGACCGTGACGACGATCTACGGGAACCATCGATCATCAGTAAGTATGTGAGTCGCGTTCACTCGAATTCACGTCTGCGCAATTGTCAAATTAAAGAGCTTACCAGTTCAATAGCAGGTGAAATAGCTGTAAGCCTATAATTGTAAGGAAGTGCTCAGGTAGGACTCACGTAGTACTGACGAGCAGCCCAACAAATGCTGCCCCGAAGGAATTGCGGATGTCAGAAGAGCCAGGCATGTTTTGGAGTTGTGCATTCGAAAATACCCCGCCCCGAACGAGATTGACCGTAGCAGAGGAGGGCTAGGACGGGAAAAGACTGCAACGAACACGTTTTATGATAGGAGGGAAAAAAAAAAAACGAATTAGTGGCGTGGTACTACTAATGGCCGAGAAAGGCGGACAATCTGCGAAGCAAGATAACGTACGCATCCGAGCGTGGCAGAGAGAAGGCGTAAAATTGATGACTACCGGAGGCTGGCGTTACAATGGTCATGCGTTGACCAACGATACACCCCCACTTGTTCGAATGCGTGTCGTCGCAGATGACCTTGGAAGCATGAGTCCCTAAACCCTAAGAAAGTAAGGTAAGCAGTAGGATGAGCACGTGAGGGAAGAGAGACCATGAGACGACGAGGTGGAATCTGTAACGCTACAGCTAAGGCAAGAACGCGAAAAAGTGGAGTGAAAAGCCGAGGACCAAGGTACCAAAATATACGACAAGATGCGGAGGCGAGGAGGTGAAACGAGAAAATGAGGCGAGATAACGCAAGAGATAATGTAGACATCCGAGCGTAGCAGAGAGAAAGAACTGATATGGCTGCCAGACGGCTGGCGAGAACTTTGAAGAACCCGAGGCGAAGCACCATGTAGCCATTGCGCAGATGGCAACAGTCGAGGGTTCCATGAAACAAGATGAGGACGAACACCGGGTGCATTCAACCAGGACTCTCGTCATTGCATGTCATTAAATGTTTCGACTTTGAGAATTCCGAACAGAAGTCCAAGCAAGAGTCCAAGCCAGAAGCCGTCAGCCAAGACAAAGTCGGTCAGGTGACAAGTCTAATCCTTGCCAAAAATAGATGGACGTCACCGCGTCACCACTCACGTTTGCTTTTCCAGGACCACGCCCTTGGTATCAAACTACTTCACATTTCCGCGGAACACCGGGGTACATACAACTCATGCCCTTGCTTTACAGAGGAGAATATACGTGAATGATTCCAAAAGTGTGGATGGAGCCTGCGTGCCAGAGGTGTAAGCGTCGATGTCGACTGGGAAATTTTCCCGTTGTAGTCACCCACGTTATTCAAGAAACACGCGTTTTCAATCCATTCTTGACAACGTCCACGGTAACCCTGACGAGATCTCCAACTTCCGCAGGATATCTCGGACGAACTAGCGAACAGTCAATGACCAGATAGCACTACAGAACGAATATGATATACCTGAGACGTTGGCATAATACGGCATTGGAACCTTGAGCCACCCCTCAATCGTCCTCCTGACTAGGAACAGACATCTCTCATATGCAACCCGGGCATCTTCTTCGTATCGGGCAGGGTCTGGGTTCATTATCCCCTCATCCTCCTCTATCTCGGCTTTCTTCGTCCGTAGTAGTCGGTCGTACTGAGTGAACACAATTACAAGGGGGACTGATTGATAATAACCAATCGATCGAAGTGTAGGATCGTAAGAAGACGGAAGGTCAAAACGTACCTTTGTTGTCATGGGCAAATTTCACCAACAATTCGTCTCCTCTCTCGAACACACGACCCCCGGCCGGGGGTGTCTCTGTGCAGAGCCTGATAATGGTGAGATGTAACCCGTAGAGTACAAGATAAATACACGCACCATATACCGTGGACTCGGTCCTCCGGATTTTCCATCTTTGATCGTTCCAAGATAAACTCACACACAATATCGAACTTCGTGAGATCTCCTGGTTCGAAGCCTTCAGAATCGTGCAGAACGAAATTTTTGTTTCTTGGTGAGACATATTCTCGCCTGATATCCGATTGTCCGACTACAAGGTGGGAAACAGGCTGTGACAGGGCTATTAGTCGTCGTTAACCCGGAGCAATAACTTCCTACCGCTACGTCGATGCCGAGTATACGGTTAATCAGGGATGACTTTCCAACACCAGACTGAAGATAGATTAGATGGAACGATGGAACAAGATGACAGAAAGTGACTAACCCGACCGACTGCGAGGATACGAAATCTAAATCACTTGGGTGAGTAGAAACGACTCAGCTTCTAAACGATACCGACAGCCTATCTATCTTGACATTTTCGATAATGGATCCCATGATGATTGAGGCAGAGTGGGCCGAATAGTGCACGTGGGTTAACACCTCCGAGTCGCTTGCGACGGTGACCTTGATGGCGACGGTGTCGACAGATTATCGGATTGACGCCCGTCGGGGATTACACAACAGCGACTGATGGTTATCATGAGAATTCTCTCCCACTGTCAGAAGACCCGGAAGTGAAAGGTGCAAGGCGACAATCAATTCAAGTTCACGATAGTGGGGATTGTCGTTGAAAACAAGATCGTAACACTTTTCCACTAACTTCGAGTTGAGGTCAGCAGCTAGAAAGCTCCAACGTTCTAGCTATCGGCTTGTGCTGTCTTCGTTCGCACTGCCGATGTCGCCCCTTGCCATCCCGCCTCATCAGCCTTTGTCAACTTCGCCGATAGTTTCATGATCGCGCACTCGTTGTCAACAACGAAGATGCGAACATGGTTTTGTTTTCTAACCTAGTTTTACCTCATGTACGACCGTCTCCGCCGCGTGCCAGTGTCCGGTCCCATACAATACAGCCTCTTAGTCCACCCCTCCACATACGACTCCCTTTGTGCTTGCCGATACCCCAAACAATGACACACCCTCTGGCTTTGCCCCTTATGCTATACCGTCTCTTCCACCTCGTCCTAGTTAGCACGCTCTCGGGACCACGAATATGCATCGGCGATGCCATTCCACTTCATGTCCTGTGCTCGTGCGACTCCATTTGACGTCAACCGCCGCTTCCTTCAATTCCGGGCCTGCAACTCTAAGTTTACGCCATCGCTCAGTCTCCAGTACGCCCGCATACACGAGGCTTTACCAGGGATGGTATTCAACCCCCTGGGCGGTGTCATGGGGCGAAAGGAGGCTAATGAAGGAGGACTTGATGGAGACCCACATGAGGAGACGAGTGCGAGCGTCTTCGTGAACTCGGGTGTTGTGTTGAATATGAGAAGATTATAAACCTTCATCAGCTCTTGGGTTCGTGTGGGCGCGAGGATCGCAGTGACATGCGGTGGAGAAGTGTTAGATGGGAGGAAGAGCACAGAACGCATCGTCGGAGGAGGGTTTGTCGAGACCTTCCGGTTTGACCACGTTGCGTAGAAGTACAGAAGAGCACTTTTGGTCCCTGTATTCCCCCGTCTCCAGAGGTCAATGATGCTACCGGGAGAGTCGACTATCCGCAGGACACGCTCGAGCTGAACATGATCATTCGTACGTCCCATTAGCTCGCGTCATTGCTCAATCTGCAGTACGCCCGCATACACGAAGAGGCTTGACCGAGGATGGTCGAGATTCAACCCTCGGAAGATGTCATGAGGCGAAAGTAGGTCAAGGAGGAACGAAAAGGAGTACTGGAAGGAGATCGGCATTGAGAAGATGAGTGCGAGCGTCTTGGTGAACTCAGGCGTTGTGTTGGAAATGAAGGTATGATAAGCCCTCATTAGCTCGTACGTGCGCTAAGATCTCCATGACATGCGACGAAAGAGTGTTGGAGCGGATCAGAGATGGGAGAAGAGCAAGAACCCATAGTCGGAGGTGGGGTCATCAGGATCATTCGGTTTGATCATTTTTTGTCCCCGTATTCCCTCGTCTTTGTCAATGATGTTATCGGGCGAGTCGGCCATTTGCAGGACATACTCGGGCTGAACACATCGTAGCTCGTTCGTACGTCCCGATAACTAGGACGACACGGAACGCACTCCGCACGCGTCTTAGAGATATTCGCCATCAGGCAGGCAAGAAAAAAGAAAGTGAACCTATGCGCTTGAAGGTCCGGGTTCACGGAAGGGAAGGGCATCGGGGGGATCATGGGGCGGAAGATTAACGAATGCCTGAGCATTCTTGCACGGCACCGGGTCTATCCAAGAATATTGGAGAGTGTAGGGGGGTGGAGACAGATGGCTACGCACCAATCATATTGAACACAGACACGAGCCGCTTTTCCTCCTCGACCAGCTTTCCGCGTCCCGGTCGTATCGCGCGCATCAAGCACGAGCAGCACAACATCGGCCTCGTCGGCATCCTTGCGCAGCATGCTAATGCAGCGTGCTTTCATCTTGCCGCTCCTGACAGAGGCTTGCCCCGATACGGGATACATAGCGAGCAAGGCGGCGGACGCTACACAGGTGACAAAAGCATCAGCTCAGACGTCATAATTACGTCTTCGTGCCGTGGGTCGCGCGGTGGAGACTGGGCGGAGCGGATTACAGCGGTAGCCTGGTCAGCGAGTAAGACGGACGGAGATGGGCGGAAGACGTATGGACATCTGCGCTACGGACTTTGTGATGAGGCGTGTGCGCCCCGCCTCGATCCTATTGTGAGGTTAGCCGCACTGTTCTGCGCGACGAAAATCGAAAGCATACCGCACATGAGGCCGAACGACGTACTCGACCACCTGTCATCAAGTGACGTCAATTCACAATTCTAAGATGTCATGAATGAAAGGCTCTGGAGGGACAGACAACAGCCTGAGGTCCTGAGACAACAGCTCTACAGTATCGGAGCGCCTAATTTCACACGTGCAAGTCTCTCACGGTCTCGGACGGAGGACCTGACCTGACTCGAGCAAGACTCAAGTCTCAGTGACTCGGATTCAGAACTATGATCAGACCACGGATTGCATGCTATCACATACACTTACTACTACAGTAGCACTCGTAACTAGTGTGTAGGAAAGCCCCCAAACCATCCCCGTCGCCACTTGGTGCAGTGCCCAGCACAGACGCGATGTCTCCGTCTGTCTCGTCGGACGAAATCGGGATCTCGTTTTCAGCGGGCAACACGGCGTCGTGGTCGAGCTCGATGTCTCACGGCGGGCGCTCTCATGGTGCCCACGCTTAGATGGGAATCCTCACGCGCCGCCGCCGAATCAGGAGAGTGGGAGATGGGTTCGAGTTCGAAGCCCCAGAGAGCGTCCGCGCTGACGCCCATTGGTCTGCTCATGTCCTCCCGATAGCCCTAAGCTGCGTGGGTGCAAAGGTTAGGGTGGTCACAGAGGTAATGCAGACACAGACGCGGCGCAGCAGGGGCGGAAGCCGGGAGCGCGTCGCCCGCCGTGCCCATGTGGAAGGGTAGCTCGAACGCATCTTTCAGCCTGGTGACTTTTCCAGTGCCAAATATGGGGAGGCGCGCATCGGCTTGTGCGATCTTCGCGATGCTCTGTCCTCCACAGGCCCAGTCAGAAGAAAGAGACGGGAGAAGGCGGGCAAGTGAACGCACACCAAATGAAGCACGGAGGGTCCTGATGTCCGTCCTATTCACGCTTGGGATGTTCCGAGAGTCATGAGCGCCGTGCGTTGGACATCTGCGGTCTTGTCCACGCGCTTGCGGATGGGCGTGGGAAGGTAGTGCTCGGACTGTAGGCTGTGAGGTACTGGCCTGCATCGTCTGCTATATTTATAGTGTGGGTATGAGGTTCCGTTGTTTGGTAGGTGGCTGATTTTGACTAGGCCAGGGTGATGATGATGTCGTTGAGCAAGCAGACATTCGTCAAGTTTCAATGGGACCTTGGTAGAGAGCGGAGTGCGAAGATAAAAGGAGAAGGCAAAAGCACTAGAGAAACCTCCTACCGACTTGGATCGGGTTATTGTCCCGGAACGTTGCGGACGCATTCAGTTTGTGGCAGGTGGAGGTCAAATTAGGAAGGTGAACCGTGTGAAGAGGATCAAATCGATCCGAGTAGGCAACTCTCACCGTCGCTCCGATGGACACGCAACAACGTCCGTCCTACAACGACTGTGAGACAACGGACAGCCCCATTCTGTACCGGATATTCCAGGGAAAGGAGAAGGTACGTGGTCCAACCTTTTGTCTATGAGTCTGATCTCACCGCCGACAAGGTTAAAATTGACCCGTCCATCGATGTTGGTGACAATAGTACTTATCTCTTCATGATTGGAGAACACAAGTTCGTCGTCAATCCTGTGCTGAAGAACTTGTGTTCTCCAATTATGAAGGTGATGTTTTTCTTGACTCTCGCGGAATTGAGCCAGGAAGCACGGAAGAACTCGGGACTTTGCAACAATTCATTTGACACAAGTGTAGAGAAACGCGACTGGCAGACATACCATATTGCATGTAATCTGATTGCATGCGATATGGTATGTACTCTTGAGTATTCACGATTACGACAACTGACGTCCATGTTTTGAGGACTGTGTGCCAATAGACAACCAACGACTACAGCTCGACCTAAAAAGATTCGTCCCGATCGGAATGGTGCGACGTTACGGACATTCGTGACCGTATTCAACAATTATTTCCAGTCCCTGTCATCGTGGATTTTACAAATACGACGACGAAATGTCCAAATCCATCTGGGGGATCTCGGAAGACAATGTATTTGATGCGGCAGACAAGCAATTTCAAGAGCAGTGCCTATGTCCCCTTGGTGACGATGTTAGATTCGTGCGATGAGAAAGTGGGTTCAGAGGAAAAATACCACAGTTACATGCTAATGTTTTTCGGCAGAGATGCACAGGCAAATATGGGCTGCAATGAGCTTACTGAGACGACGGCTGCGGCTTTGAACGACAACATCGTCGCATCAATGCTCTTGGCCGTGCAGAGGGATCAGTTAAAATTGAGTGTTCAAACAGCTTTGTACCGGTGAGTGCGTCACTTGAAGGGGCGAAGCGAGCGACGATGACAACAAGCATTACAGTGCACGTCGCGGTGTTGGATTTAATGTCACACACATAGTTCAGGAATGTCTTGTCCCGCTTCCATACATCTGGGTAAGTGTTGATAGAGTCTCGACTTGTCGCACACGACTAATGATGCCACGACTCCCAGTTTGTGAGTGCCTGCCATCACTACATGAACTCTACCCAGATTCTATGCCCATCCCTTCGTGCTTACCTATACTGTACTTCACCATCGCGTTCTTTTTTTTTTTCTTTTTTTTTTTCTTTTTTTTTCGGGTCCATATTTATTCTGGGATGCGCAACAAAGTTACAGACCACTCGTAGCGAGACCCACTACAGTTATGAAATACGCGTGGTCCTTTGTAAAGGTGCCCCTGAGTCGTAGTAAAGCAAAACTTGGTCTCCGTCGTGTTCCACCGCGTCTCTTTCATTTTGCAATCTCGTTTCCAAAAACAATGTCGCTTTCTCTTGTTGTTCCCCTTATACTATACCATCTCCACTACCTCAACCTAGTTAGCACGCTCTCAGATGCCGTTTCCACTTCAGATCCTGTACTTGCACGACTTGGAATTCAGATCCGTGTATTTCTTGATGACTCTAGCACTTGGCTTAGACACGCTTAGTCGTAAAGCCCGATCAGATTGGCGTTCACCAAAAAAAAGATTTTGCCGAAGCTCAGCTTGACGCCGCCTCGTTCGTGTCCGGGCACCGCGACTCTAAGTTCACGAACACGCCCGTATATACGAGGCTTGACTGGAAATGGTCAAGATAGATGTCACGAGGAGGGGAGAATGGCCAAGGAGGAGCAAAAAGGAGGACTGGAAGGAGACTGGCGCTGAGATGAGTTGCGAGCGTTTTGGTGAACTTGGGCGTTGCGTTGGATATGGGGAGAGGATAAATCTTCATCGGCTCTTTAGATCGTAGATGCGCGAGGATCTCCGCGACGTGCGGTAGAAGAGTGTTGGAGCGGAGCCGAGATGGAAAGAAGAGTACAGAACGCACAGTTGGAGGTAGGGTCGTCGGGATCTTCCGGTTTGACCACTTTTTCCTTGCGTTCCTTCGTCTCTGTCAAGGATGATACTGGGAGAGTCTACTATCTGTAGGACATACCCGAGCTTAACAGATCGTGGCTCCTTCGTACGTCCTGCTACCTGGGACGCCACGGAATGCACCTTCTCCTGCGCGTCTTAACATCAAGTGGGCACGAAAAAATGAAAGATGTTCACCTTACGTGCTTGAGAGTATCAATTAAGCCGCCTTTGCCAACGTTTGGGAGGCCGACGACGCCCAACAATGAAGTGTAGTACCCCGCTAGTCTTGTACACCTCAAACAAGCGAAGGAGATCGCCGGTACAACGCCAGAAGAGAGGCTGGTCCGGGCCCATCGGTGGAAGGGCATCATTGGGGTCATGGTTGGAGGTCCTTCAGTGCACTCTCGCGCGGCACTGGGTCTATCGGAGAGTGTCGGGAGATGAAGACGGACGGCTACGCACCAATCTTGTCGAACACTGACACGAGCCGCTCGTCCTCCACCCCGCACCTGCTCCTCCACCAGCTCACCGCGGCCACGGCCCGTCCACGCCTAGACCGGCGATGACGCGCGCGGGGCGTCGTTAGGGTCCGCGTTGAATTGGAGTATGCGGTGGAGCTCGCTCCACTTCCCAAGGTTTAAGGACGAACGATGTTGAGCGCGGGGGACGCGTACTAATTTTATGTCGCTCCGGGTGATGCGCATCGTGGAGAAGCGGTATGTCGGCCTGCGCGCATACGGCTCCTTGAGCGTGCTGCAGGTCTGGGCGCGCGGTCGCGCAGCGCTCGGGGGGTGCGTGAGAGGTCAGGTCGATGACCAATCCGTGGTGCTGTGGCTTCTCGAGGAAGACTGCGTCGGTCATGCACGCTATTCAGCCGCGGTCGGTGTGCGACTCGCGCTTGAGCATGTCGATGTTGTGTAGCACGACAACGCCGAGGACGTCGATGCCCTCATTGAGCCCGCCTTTCAACTCCGAGGCAGTATTAGCTGGGTCGTGCGAGTCGTCCTCATATACACGCATCTGCCCGTCGAAGAGGCGCCTCCTCTGCCAGGTGGCCGTAGACATGTACTTCGAGGACCCGCAGGCGGCCGAGCACATGCTCATATAACGTGAGCGAGGTGGGCCCCAGCACGCGGAGAAGGTGGGGGAGGTGTGACGGAGGCGTACGTACGGTGCTATCGCGAATGAGTTGGATGGAGGTTCTCATAGGCGTAACGACTCACCTCATACGCATCAACGCTATCCTCGACCCCTTGTTGTCGATGCTGTATATTTCCTCACTCGACCCATACCATGCGTCAGCGCCACCCAGAATTGCGAGTCGGGCCTTGCGCAGCCAGAAGAACTGCCGCCCGGACGCCGGGCGCCCAGACGTTCCGGCTGCTATCTCCCTGTGCAGCAGGATCGGTGTGGGGATTGCGCACGAGGGCATTGAGTATGGGGACGTAGCGCCAAGGGCGAGGGCGGAGGGAGCGCGGGAGGAGGATGTCGAGGGAGGAGAGATGAAAGTCGCGTTGGCTTTGTTTGGATGTTTGGCGCGGGGTGAAAATGCATACGCTACGCAAGTCATCCTTCATGAAGTACCTGACCCAAAATGGTGAGGCGAGTGCAGAGAAAAGTGGGGAACAGAGACGTACACAACGTCCTGCTCTACGAAAAGGAGTGGTTGAGCTCTACGCTATCAAGTTGTAAGTCTGCGCGGATGAGTGAGTGAGAGATGCGCAGGGGGATAAAGGAGAGACCTGGCGAGGGCGACGCTAGTCAGTAACCTAGCGGACTCAGGGGCGGGAGCTGGGAGCGCGTCGCCCGCCGTGCACATGTGGAAGGGCAGCTCGAACGCATCTTTCAGCTTGGCGACTCTAAATACGGGGAGGCGCGCATCGGTTCGTGCGATCTTCGAGAAGCTCTGTCCTCGACACGCCCAGTCAGAAGAAAGAGACGGGAGAAGGTGGGCAAGTGAACGCACACCAAATGAGGCACGGAGGGTCCTGACGTCCGTCCTATTCACGCTTGGGATGTTCCGAGAGTCATGAGCGCCGTGCGTAGGACATCTGGGGTCTTGTCCACGCGCTTGCGGATCGGCGTGGGAAGGTAGGCTGTGAGGTACTGGCCTGCATCGTCTGCTCTCATGAGGTTTCCTCGTTTTGTATAGGTGGCTTGTTTCGACTAGGCCAGGATGATGGTG
This sequence comes from Lactarius deliciosus, assembly GCA_021525775.1. NCBI lineage: Eukaryota > Fungi > Basidiomycota > Agaricomycetes > Russulales > Russulaceae > Lactarius > Lactarius deliciosus. The sequence goes on along the minus strand of JAKELK010000030.1, from coordinate 107,940 downwards.
ATGTTGTTGAGTAAGCAGACATTCGTCGAATTTCGAAACGGACCTCGGTAGAGAGCGGAGTGCAAATAGAAAAGGGGAACGCGATGCACGATGTCTCAGACAACGACTCTGGAGAAACCTCCTTCCCGACTTACAGCAGGTTTCATAACGATAGATACCCGTCATTTCGAATACATAGGCGGACTTCTGAAACGTAAGAGCGGGGTTCGTAATTAAGAGAAGGAAAAACTATTTTAGAAATAGGTTATGTTACAGAATTGGGGTTATGGAATAGCTATCTTTTCAAAATCAAGGTTATGGAATAGTTATCTGCTCGGCATGGAACGTGCCCACCCTGGGTCTATGGTAATCTGCAGCGCAGAGAGTCGTGCATGCCTTTGCATGTTGCAAGACCTTGTAACATTAATTTCTTCTATCAGTAATGCACTGAATTTGAGTTACTAAGGGCGCGTGAAAGTGCAGAACATTGGAGGATGGTGAAAATGGCGCAGAGCCCTTGTTCTGGGAAAATCTATCTTTTTGCCATTGTATTTACAATACATAATCAGCATGGATATAGGGACAGGGCTGCAGGGAAAGGTTGTAAAGCTGTTGGAGATGTAGCGCAGGAAAGCCTGACCATGCTCGGGCTGCTGCTTGGGCTGCTGCTGTGGCCAAGGCAGGATGACACGTACGCGACCGTGGGATAGCTGACAAAGCTACCTCACAACTCCTGCGTACGTTGCCGCATCGCCATCGTCTCCCCCCCTCATTGCCTGTCGAGCGCGTCGTGTCGATCCACCATCGCCTCCTTCCCTTTTCCTCCACCCACTATTCCCTCAACACCCATCATGAAAGATGCGCCTGATGACGAGCTGGGCTTTGGCCCTGTGATCAAGATATGTCCTTTTTTGTCTTTTTTCGTTTCATTGTTTCTTTTGTCCCTGTCTCGCCGCACCCCTCAAGTCCTCACCGCCTCGCTAAATGCAAGTTCATGGCCGCCATGTCCACCCTTCGCCATCGCCACCCCGTCACGGCGTGCAAGACCTATCACGACACACTGGCTGTGCAACCTCACCAGCACTTACAAGAAGTGCTCGTAGCGCTACGCTCCTCAAGTCCTTGCTGCTGCTGCTTTACCGCATGACCGCCACGTCCACCCTTTACCACATGGGAGTCTGCCACCCCGTCATGGCGCGCAAGACTTATCACAATGCCACGTTGCAATGCCATCACAACATGGCCACGACACCACGCAAAATCTCATTGCAACCGACATCAACTGAATACAGTGCGCAAGTCCCGCCACAACAAATTGGAAATGATGACGACAGTGAGGCCACTACAGTAAGGACAGCAAGACGCTGATGACCACAGCTGCACCAGAGCGACTACAACTGGAAGGCGAACGTGAACACGAAGGCGGCAGCTACAACAACCATGCGCTGGCAACAACGGTGACGACGGACGGCGATGGGACGTCGCTGGCCACAATGACGGCCCTCTTACTTACACTTAGTACAGTCTTATCGAATATATGATATTTTTGTTACTTTCTTCCTGAGTCAACTTCCTGAGCCTACGCCCCCTATGCTCACGGTTAGTCTTGATTGACAATGATAAGTACGTGATATGATTTCATTATTTAATTACTTCAATTAGTTTGTGTGGGAAGAAAACTCGGCATGGTCACCGAAATACTCATTCAAATGCCGCCTATGTGTGAAAAATGGTTGCTAGGTATCTATCGTTATGAAACCTGCTGTAGGTCGGGTTGAACGTTGCGGATGCGGACGCGGCAGAAAAAAGGTCGAGATCAGATCAGGAAGGTGAACCGTGTGAACCACCCGGGATCAAATCGATCCGAGTCGGCAACTCTTCATCTCACAAACACCGTCGCTCCAATGGACACGCAACAACGACCGTCCTATCATACAACGAGTCTGTGAGACAACGGACAGCCCCATTATTTACCGGATATTCCGGGGAAAGGAGAAGGTACGTGGTCCAACCTTTTGTCTATGAGTCTGATCTCACCGCCGACGAGGTTAAAATTGACCCGTCCATCGATGTTGGTGACAGTAGTACTTCATGATTGGAGAACACGAGTTCGTCGTCAATCCTATGCTGACGAACTTGTGTTCTCCAATCATGAAGGTTATGTTTTTCTTGACTCGCGGAATTGAGTCAGGAAGCACGGAAGAACTCGGGACTTTGCGACAATTCATCTGACACAAGTATAGAGAAACGCGACTGGCAGACATACCATATTGCATGCAATTTGATTGCACGCGATATGGTATGTACTCTTGAGTATTCACGGTTATGACAACTGACGTCCATGTTTTGAGGTACTGTGTGCCAATAGACAACCAACGACCACAGCCCGACCTCAAAATTGTCAACGACATATGTCCCGATCGAAATGGTGCGACGTTACGGACATTCGTGACCGTATTCAACAATTATTTTCAGTCCCTGTCATCGTGGAGTTTACCAAATACGACCAATTCCGGCGAAATGTTCAAATCCATCTGGAGGATTTCGGAAGCTCAGACGACAATGTATTTGATGCGGCAGACAAACAATTTCGAGAGCACTACCTATGTCCCCTTGGTGATGGTGTTAGATTCGTGCGGTGAGAAAGTGGGTTCAGAGGAAAGTACAACAATTACAGGTTAATGTATTTCGGCAGAGATGCCACAGGCAAATATGGGCTGCGATGGAGCTTATTGAGACGACGGCTGCGGCTTTGAATGACAGCGTCGTCGCATCAATACTTTTGGCCGTGCAGAGGGATCTAACATTGAGTGTTCAAGCAGCTTTATGCCGGTGAGTACGCCACTTGAAGGGCAAAGCGAGCGACGATGACAGCAAGCATTACAGTGCATGTCGCGGTGCTGGATTTAATGTCGGCTGTCCGAGAAACTTATGCATACCATATTTTTCCAGAGGTATAAGACGACGACGGGAAGAATGGGCAGAGCGAGATAAAGCAATAAGTACGGTAGGTACATTCAAAGGCACGACCCCGCCGTCCGAACCGCATAGCACCAGGGCTCGTCCGTCCACCCCACCCACGCGCTCAAATAAGACATGGCTGTTACTATGACGACGATGCTGCGCCCGGCGCGCCGACGGCGGCACCAACGAGCCCGCCCAGCAAGTTGCGCCATCCACAGCGCACAGAAACGCGTGCGCCACCCGCATACTCCACCGCGAGCCACTCAATGTCGCGCGGATCAAGACTGCTCAGCGGGCCTAGCGCGAGCGCGAGAAAATCGCGCGGCATCGGGTGCGCATCTGGGAAAGTTGACACGGCAGACGGGAGGACGGTAGCGAGGCGGATCTATATTCAGACTCCGGATTACATCTACTTACTACCGTAGCAATTGTAATCAACGTGTTGTAAATCCACCGAACTATCCCCGCTGCCACTTTGCGGGCAGCACAGACGCGATGTCCCCGTCTGTGTTGTCGGAGATCTCGTCTTCGGCGTCCATCGCGGCGCCGTGGTCGAGCTCGATGTCCCACAGTGGGCCATCTCCTCGCGCCGCTGCTTGGATGATGAACAACTCCGCGCGCCGCTGCAGGGTCAGGAAAGTGGGGAGATCGAGTTCGAAGCCCCTGTGAACGTTCACGCCAACGTCCATTGGTGTGCTCATGCCGCCGGTGCCAGCGTCAGGCCGCACGGGCATAGGGGACACAAAGGTCGGGGCGGTTGCAGAGGTTGTAGTGGTAGACGCAGATGCAGACGCAGCGCAGGGGCGGAGGCAGGGAGCGTGTCGCCCACCGTGGCCGTGCGGAAGGCCCGGGGCAGCTTGAACGCGGCCTTCGGTCTGGCGACCTTGTTCAGGCCAAATACGGTAAGGCGCGCATCGGCCTGTGCGATCTTCGTGAAGCTCTGTCCTCGAGTCAGAAGAATGAGACGGGAGAATATGGGTAAGTGAACGCACGCCAAATGACCCACGACGATCCTGACGACGGTCCTAGTCACACACGGAGTGCCCACGAGCGCCGTGCGTAAGACACCTGAGGTCATGTCCACGCGCTCACGGATCACGGATCGGCTTGGGTAGGCTAGCGCTCGGACTGTTGTAGGCTGTGATGTACTTTACTGGCCTGCTTCGTCTGTTTAGCATGCGCACACGTGTACGAGGGTCGTGGTTCCATCGTTTGGTAGGAGGGTGATTACAACCAGGCCAGGATGTTGTTATTGTTGTCGAGCAAGCAGAAATTCGTGAACTCCCGAATCGGACGTTGGTAGAGAGCGAGACGAGTGGAGTGCGAAGAGAAAGGGTAATGCGACGCACGATATCTCAAGCAGCAAGGCAAAGACACCCAATACACGGACCGCAGGTGTGACGAATCGGTAAGAACAGAGAATGATTTAGTTGTTGTGCCGGCAAACTGCGTTTGACGACAGAAATAAGAGATGTTGAGTTGCCTGGCCAGGCTGGTCATGGCCAACAAAGGAAGGTGAACTGTGTGAACCATCGATCGAGGACCGGATTAAATCGGTCAACAACTCTTTCCCAAACTCCGTCGCCAATGGACACGCAACAACCTCGTCATGCGCGAATTCCAAAGTTCCGATTCCGAGTCCTTGTCATAGGAAGGGCGAATGCTGGCAAGACAACCATCCTGCAACGGGTATGTGACACGATAGAGAGCCACATTATTTACCGGAGAAATGAGGAGGTACGTGGTCTAACTGAACCTTTTTATCTGCAAATATGATCTCACTGTTGACCAGGTTACACTCGACCTATCCATCGATGTTAGTGACAGTGGCACTTCTCTTCAGTTGCCTCTAAACATGAACCAGCGAGGCGACCACACGATTGACGATGAACTCACGTTCTCCAATGATGACCATTACGTATTCCACGATTCTCAGGGAATCGAGGCAGGTGGCGCAGAAGAACTCGGGATATTACAAGAGTTCATTCGACGCAAGTGTTCAGAAAGGCGACTGGCAAACAGATTGCACGCGATATGGTTTGGACTCTCGAGTGTTCACGATTACGACAACTGATGGTTAACTTTGAGGTACTGCGTGCCAATGGACAACCAACGACCACAACTCGACCTCAAAATTCTCGACAACATGTTACGCTCAGTAAGGCGTATTCGGGTTTCGGGTTCGATCGGAGTTCGGAGTTCAAAAGGCGATTGCCGACAACAGACGGCGGAGCGAGGGTTCACAAGACGAAAGGAGAATCGTTTGGAGTTCGGGGTTTCGGTGAAGCCAAGAGTCGTATTCGAGTCAGCTACTGTAGTTGAGTACAATAGGTCGAGCTTAAAGCTCTAAGGGTTACAGAACAGTCCTTAAGTACTACAAGAGTCGAGTCGATAGAAGCTACGAGAAGCGAGCGGAATATGGGAGAAAGCGGCCGAATGGTACAGAATGTGAGTCGACATGTTAGGCTGCTACGAGAAGGTTCGAGAATGGAGGAGAAATGCGTAACATCACCCCCTCCTTAGAGTCCGGCGCGCCGGTCCCTTCGGCGGGTAACGTGATCGTTACGGCGCATGCGACGTCTGAATTCAACGTCGACGTCGTCTTCGTCTGGTACGGGTCGGAGGCGACATGGGTGGTTGTAACGGCGATGCGTGCGGGGAACGAGACACTCGAGGTGGCAATCTTGATGGGGGCGATAGCATTGTTCGCCTGTATGGCCGAACTTCTGGCAGTATGGGCATTGGGTGAATGTGAGACAGTGGGCGGCGTCGTGATTAGCCTCTTGGCACCATCTGCAGACGTTTGTGTAGGTGGGAACGGAATTTGGTAGTTCCCGTGCGTATTGCATCTCGACTCGGAGGTCGCCGTTACTGACCCAGAGGGTCGGGTCGTCTTCTCGCTGGATGATGGTCTGTACGCGTTGATAGACGTTGTTCTGGGAGAGGCGCCAGACTGAGTTCTTGATCCGTGCCATGGTTTCAGCGATGGCGTGTCGTAGGCGGAGTGCTTGGTCGTGCTGTTCTTCTAGATCCGCGACGAAGGCCCTGTAATGCTGTACCTCAGCGGTTAACGGCCAGTCATCGATAGTGCGCAGGGCGCGATCCACATGGGGTCTGCCTGTGGTATCGCTATCAAAGACGCGGATTTGTGGCGGCGTTAGGAGTGGGCGTCCTTTGTCCATGTCGTGCGCCCTAAGGAAAGCCTCGTAGACTCGTTCCCCTTCTCCCATGGTACCTTCGATCTGGGGGTATTGCTGATTTTTCTTATATTTGATGTAACGAGCTCTAGTCAGATTCCCGGCTTGGCGAATCATGAACGGGTAGGCGCGCTTTGTCTTTGGGTGATTGAAGCGCCATTCCCCTCCAGGATGGTTGTTCGGGATGGCGGTTCGCTGAGTGGTGGTGACTACGAGGGTTTCATTGGCGAAGGGTAATATCTCTTCTTCCACTGCGGTGTCTTCAGGTTCTTCGAAGGGAGGTGGTGGTGATTCGGATGGTACAAAGATAGGAGGGAAGAGGACTTCGCGAAGCGTGGGTGGTGGTCCTGCTTCGTGGTTTCCTGTACGGATTCGTATCCAGAGGTCGGCGTAGATGGCTGTTTCGATGGCGGCGGTGTAGAAGAGTTGGTGGAAGGATGAGGTCATGTCGAGAGAGAAGTGGGTGGTGAGTGTTGTCGTCTTACTCATTTCGCCGTCCTTTTATCTCTCGTCAATCGCGAGGTGTGAAATTGTTTTACCAAGTCATCTGCATGCATGTCCTTGCTGTCGACCCACTCGTTTTCAGAGGTGGGGAAGCCTTTCCACTTGATTAGGTACTGCATGTTGCGCCCTCGTCCTTTTCTTCTCACGTCAAGGATTGCTTCGATCTCCTGTTCTTCTTGCCCGTCCACGAGGTCAGGTGGTGGTGGTAAGAAGGCTGGCCCGTGTTGATCTGTCTCCTTAAATGGGCTAAGGAGATCGATGTGGAAGACGTCGTGTATCCTCATGTATTCCGGGAGCTGTAATTGATAGGCGACTGGTGACACTTTTCTGATGATTGTGAAGGGGCCATATCGTTTTGGGGCGAGTTTTCGTGATTGTACACGGAGATTGAGGTTCTTCCCTTCCAACCAGACTTTGTCGCCTTCGTTGAATTGGACTCGTGGTTCGCGCGTCTTGTATCGCCTAAGGAGTGCGTTTGCGGCGTGTAACCTCGCCTGTTGCAGCTGTATCAGTCGTTCAGTCGCTGTTGGTGATCGATCGATCCCGCTAGGTTTGACGTGTATTTGTGGTTTCATCCCGAAGAGGAGTTCATGGGGGGATTGTTTGGTAATGTCATGTGGCCATGAGTTGTGTGCGTATTCTGCCAGAGGGAGGTATTGGGCCCAGTTGTCTTGTCCTTGTTGACTAACCCAGTGTCGTAGGTATTGTTCTACCCAGGCGTTCATTCGTTCCGTCTGCCCATCCGTCTGTGGATGGAAGGCTGTGCTGAGGTTTTGTCGGATTCCTGTTTGCGTACAGATTTCCGTGGCGAATGTGCTTGTGAATCTGGGGTCCCTATCGGAGATAATGCGCTTGGGGATTCCAAACCAGGGGAGGAGATGTCGTACGTAGAGGGTTGCTACTCCTTCACCTGTGATTGTTTTCGTGCATGGGATGAATTTGGTTGCCTTGCTGCACCCCTGATCGACTATTGTGAGAATGGCATCAAACTTCCCGCTTGGTGGTAGGTCTGTGATCAAGTCCAGGCTGATATATTGAAAGGGGCCCTCTTCTACCGGCGTGTCGAGGTGTTGCAGTGGTGCTCGTGCCCTTCGCTGGCTTTTGTTGGTTTGGCACTGTGGGCAGCCTTTGACGTATTGCTCGGTAAATTGCCTGAGGTTATCCCCTTCATATCGTTCGCTGACGAGCGCCCAAGTATTTGCCATCCCTGGGTGTCCTGCGATTGGCGTGTCGTGTAGTTCGGAGATTGCTTTCCGCCGTATGTCTGGGTCGTCCGCTAGCTGGATTTTATGTATGAAAAGGTGGTCGGGTAAAATTGTGATGTTGTCGTTGACGTCGATCACCCCCTCCTTAAGGTCCGGTCGTCGGGAGAGGAGGTCTGCGACAGTGTTCAAGTTGCCTGGGACGTGGTGGAGGGTGTAGTCGAATTCAGCCAATGTTTCCATCCAGCGGGCTTGTCTTCCTGAGATTTTGTGAGGTGCGCGGAAGTAGGCGAGGTTGTTGTGATCAGTGAGGACAGTGATCGGGTGGCGTGCGCCAAGCAGGTGGTGGCGCCAATGGCGGAAGGATTTGACAATGGCCAGTAGTTCGCGATCGTATACATCGTAATTGACCTCTGCCGGGAGGAGTGAGGAGGAGAAGAACGCGACGGGATGGAGATGGCCATCGTCTTGTGGTTGCGTGAGCGTAGCACCGAGGGCGAATGCGGAGGCGTCGGTCTGAAGTGTGAAGGGGCGGTCATAGTCGATGGACGCCAGGACGGGTCGGGAGGCGAAGCGTGACTTTAGCGTGGCGAATGCTGTTTCTTGAGCTGTAGTCCAGCTAAAGGTGACTCCTTTCTTGGTGAGATCGTGGAGAGGGCGGGCGATTTTTGCGTAGTCCGCAATAAATGGTTTGTAGAAGTTGCCAAAGCCAAGGAACGAACGAACTTCAGTGACGGTGGTTGGGGTAGGCCAATCGAGGATGCCTTGAAGTTTTACCGTGTCCATTTCTACGCCCTCTCGACCGATGATGACACCGAGGTATTCCACTGAGGTTTGGGCGAATCGACACTTCTCGGGTTTAAGGAAGAGGTCGTGATCCTGGAGTCTTCTGAGGATAATGGCGACATGATTAAGGTGGTCGACGCGGGATCCATTTGTTGCCACCATGATGTCGTCCATGTAGACCTTGAGCCATCCTTGTGCAATTTCCGGTCGGAAGATCTCGTCCATCATCATTTGAAAAGTCGCGGGTGAGTTGGTGAGGCCGAAAAACATAACAAGGGGTTCGAACAGGCCTTTGCTTGTTTTGAAGGCGGCTTTCCATTGATCACCGTCTTTGATGCGCACATTGTTGTACCCCCATCGCACGTCCATTGTTGTATACCAGTCGTGCCCGGGTGCTTCAGTGACGAGTTCCGCGATGAGCGGGAGTGGATATTTATTCTTCTTTGTCCAAGTATTGAGACGACGGTAATCCTGGACAGGCCTCAACTTCCCGTCCTTCTTTTTGACGAAGAAGAAAGGTGCGGCGTATGGGGAGTGGGATGGTTGTATGTAGCCTTTCTCCAGATGGTCCGATAGGAACTTTTCCTGTGCCTCTCGTTCCGCTAGGGACAACGGATACACTTTACAGTCGAGGGTGGCCGGGGCGTCGGGGAGCAAATCGATTGCGTGGTCCCATCGTTTTGACTCTGGGAAGCGTTGAGCGGCTGTCTCGCTGAATACCTTTTCGAATTGATGTAGTTCCTCGGGAACTAACTCCGTCCAGGGGCGTTCCGTTTTGTCGTGGGCTGCTTCTGCGAGTTGTTGGGCGTGCGTGGTTTTACAGATCTTCATAATGACTTCATCGCCGTCTTCTAGTTCAAGGAAGTGCATGAGCCAGTCTTTTGGGTTTGCGAGTAGTACGGGGTTATTATCGGGCTGTTCCCAGTCGAGTGGTTCTTTGTGACTGGCCATCCACGGGTATCCGAGTATGATGGCATCGCTTCCGAGGTCGGCGAGGTAGAAGCGGTGTGATGTCCCTTTGAAGTCGGGTATTCTGGCCATTCCTTGTTTGTGTGCGGGTCGAAGAAACAGGTCGACGTACTCGGTGATTTGTCCACTTTTATTTGTTGTTCCGTCGACGTTTCGGATTGTCCGTGGCTGGCGTAGTTTTCGGGGGTGTAAATTGAGAAAGACTGCGGTATCTTTGGTCATAAAATTATGGGTTGCTCCAGTGTCAACTAGAGCAGCAAATCGGGCGCCTTCTTCACTTTGCAGGAAATGTACGTCTATTCTGAGAGCATTGATACGAGGTACAAAGACGCTGCTAGGGACGAGAGCTCGGATCCAGGACGACGGGCCCGAGCTTACTGAAAATCCGCGCCATGAGAAACCAGTTCTTTAGCTAAGAAATCCTGCTGTTCCGGGGTCATACGCATCGAGATTGCCGCTATCTTACGCAGGAAGGCGTCGTCGATGACCGCCGCTTCCTGGGGTGGTGACTGAGGGGTCGCGGTTGCGATCGCGATGCGTGGAACTGGATCTATGGTCGCGTTAGCGATGCGTGGCTTGCGATCCGGACAGTTGCGACTGAGGTGGCCTTGTTTTCCGCAATTGAAGCAGCGTCCCTCGGATCGGTACTTCTGCTTCTCGTCTTCGGTTGTGGCTTTGCGGATAGTGTCGACGTCCATTGCATCGGGGTGGCGAGCGGGGCGTTGTCCACCGCTGTTGTTGTTCCATCGGCGCGTGAACGGGCTTTGACCGGGGCGGCGTGTCTGTTGCTGAAACGGGTTATGGTCTTTAAGGGCCTGTACTTTGAGCCAGTTTCGGTGGTTTGTCTGGGCGCTCGTTACCCATTGGCGGAAGTTCTCGGGATTATTCTGAAAGATGCAGGTGTGGGCGAGAGTGCCCTGCAGTCCTTGTGCGAACATTCGGAGCGCGCTTGGCTCATTGATGTCCATCCCGGCGCGGTTGACCAAGTCCTGGAACTCGCCGACGTACTCGTCGAGTCGTCCGTCCTTCATGCGTAGTTTCAACAAATCTTGATGGGCTTTGTCTGCGTCTGCGAAGTTGGTAAACGCGTCACGAAACTCGCGTTCGGTGATTTGCCAGACGTCGAATCCGAAGGGGACGATTTCGTCGCCGTTTCGGATCTTCATGAGCCACTCGGATGCTCGTTCTGCCCATGTTTCGGCTTTGTCGACGCAGAGCCCGAGGAACATCATCGTACGCTTCATTGGGTCTTTGATCTTGTTCGTATCCTGGTTGAGGTAACAGTACCTGTCGAAAGCGATGAGGAATTTCTTGGTTTTGGTGCGATCGCCGGTGAACGGCGAGGGGAGGCTTCCTTCGAGGCGTTCTCCGCGCATGGCCTTGAAGAACCGCTTCATCTTGCGATCTTCTTCGTTGTCGCCTGTATCGTTGTCGCTGTCGTCGTCGTCTCCGTCGGGAGCGGCGCCGGGCGTATCTTTACCGCTACCGAATCCTTTGCTGAATTCTCCGGCTGTCATCTTGGCCGGTTCTTTTCCTTTGCCTTTGCTCGAGCCTTCGCTGAAGTTAGCACCGATCCCCAGGATCGATGTGTCCGGTTCCTTTGCGGGTCCACTGTCGGTGGCTGGGGCGTGAGCGGTAGTCGTGGTGTGAGAAGTGGTGAATCCTGATGTTGGTGGTGCGGGGGCGTTGCTGGCTTTGACCTCTTGCGAGGCGGTCTGCGCTTTCAGTTCATCGATATTCATTCGCTCGTTGGGTTCGTGTAGTAGGTTGAAGGCTGATCGCGCGACGCGGTATGCGAACCAGACGTCCGCCATCTTCTCGTATCGGATTTCGAACCAGACTCCCTGGTACATCCAGATGGCTTGTTTAGTTCCTCGCCAGTTGACGTAGTACCCAGTCCACGGGGCTCCGCTCTGTCCCATCTGTAAGAAGACTGTATTCAGTTTCAGATGAGGCGCGATGTTATCTTCGAGGTTCGGTGATGTTGCAAACGGAAGGAGCAGACGTCCTCCTCCGTCACTCTCAGCGTAAGTTGAGTCGATGTTCATCATGTTCTATTTGGGGGTCGTAGTTCGGGGAAAGCTCGACCTGATGTTACGCTCAGTAAGGCGTATTCGGGTTTCGGGTTCGATCGGAGTTCGGAGTTCAAAAGGCGATTGCCGACAACAGACGGCGGAGCAAGGGTTCACAAGACGAAAGGAGAATCGTTTGGAGTTCAGGGTTTCGGTGAAGCCAAGAGTCGTATTCGAGTCAGCTACTGTAGTTGAGTACAATAGGTCGAGCTTAAAGCTCTAAGGGTTACAGAACAGTCCTTAAGTACTACAAGAGTCGAGTCGATAGAAGCTACGAGAAGCGAGCGGAATATGGGAGAAAGCGGCCGAATGGTACAGAATGTGAGTCGACATGTTAGGCTGCTACGAGAAGGTTCGAGAATGGAGGAGAAATGCGTAACACAACATCTGTCCTGACCGGAATGGTGCGACGTTACGGACATTCGTGACTGTATTCAACAATTATTTCCAGTCCCCATCATCGCCATTTTTACCAAATACGACCAATTCCGGCGAAATGTTCAAATCCATTTGGAGGATTTCGGAAGCCCAGATGACAATGTATTTGATGTGGCAGACAGACAATTTCGAGAGCACTACCTGCGTCCCCTGGGTGATGGTATTAGATGGGTGCAATTTGAAAGTGAGTTTAGAGGCGAGTACCAGAGTTCCGTGTTAATGTTTTTCGGCAGAAATGCACAGGCAAAACATGCGCTGCGATAAACTTATTGAGGCGACGGCTGCGGCTTTGAATGACGATATCGTCGGATTGATGCTTTTGACCGTACAAAGGGGTAACTTAGAACTAAGTGTTAAAACGGCTTTGAACCGGTGAGTGCGGCAATTTAAGGGGGAAAACGAGCGAGGATGACAACAAGCATTGATTACAGCGTGCGTTCCCGTAGTAGCAGGAAGATCAAAGATACAGTTCGAGAATGTCTTGTCTCGTTTCCATACATCTGGGTAAGTGTCGATAGAGTCTTAATTTGTGGTACATGGCTCGTGATTCCATTCGACCCTTAGCTTGTGAGTGCCAGTTATTACTGCTGTGGCTCGCTGCATTTCGAGCATACTGATGATGGCTGTCCTCGGCTCTCCAGTTGGTGAGTGGCTGCCATGACTTGCTGCGCTTCCAGCCTACTGACAATGGCTGTCCTTGGCTCTCCAGGATGTGAGTGGCTGCCATGGTTCACTGCGTTTCGACCCTACTGACAATGGCTGTCCAGGCCGTGAGTGGCTTTCTGTGGCTCGCTGCATTTGAGTATACTGATGATAGCTGTCCTCGGCTGTCTAGGAAGTGAGCGGCTGCCGTGGCTTGTTGCGTTTCGAACACTGACGACGGCTGTCCTCGACTCTCCAGGATGTGAGTGGCTGCAGTGACTCGCTGCGTCTTGAGCATACTGATGACGGCTCTCTTCGGCTCTCTAGGATGTGAGTGGCTGCAGTGGCTCACTGCATTTTGAATATACTGATGACGGACGCTCCTCGGCTCTCTAGTTGGTGAGTGGCCGCCGTAGCTTGCTGCACTTCGAGCATACTGATGACGGCTGTCCTCGGATGTCCAGTTTGTGAGTGGCTGCCGTGGCTCGCTGTGCCTACTGACGACGGTTGTCCTTGGCTCTCAGATAGTGAGTGGTTGCTATGGCTTGCTGCGTTTGACCATACTGACGACAGCTGTCCTTTGCTGTCCAGGAAGTGAGTAGCAGCCGTGGCTCACTGCATCTTGAGCAAACTGATGACGGCTCTCCTCGGCTGTCCAGAGTCAGGCCGTGAGTGGCTGCTGTGGCTCACTGCGTTTCGAGCATACTGACGATGGCTGTCCTCTACTCTCCAGGATGTGAGTGGCTGTCGTGGCTCGCTGCGTCTTGAGCATACTGATGATGGCTGTCCTCCGGCTTTCCAGGAAGTGAGTGGCTTCCGTGGCTCTCTGCGTTTCGAGCATACTGACGACGGCTGTCCTCGGCTTTCTAGTATGTGAGTGGCTGCCGTAGCTCACTGCGTTTCCAGCCTACTGATGATGGCTGTCCTCGGCTCTCCAGAGAGTGAGTGGCTTCCATGGCTCACTACGTTTCTTGCTTGTTGACGACGGCCGTCCTCGGCTCTCCAGAGAGTGAGTGGCTGCCGTGGCTCGCTGCGTTTTGACCCTACTGACGACGGCTATCCTTGGCTCTCCAGTCTGTGAGTAGATGCCGTGGCCAGCTGCGTTTCCAGCCCACTGATGACGGCTTTCCTTGGCTCTCCAGGATGTGAGTGGCTGCGTGACCCGCTGCGTTTCCAGCCTACTGACGACGCCCGTCCTCGACTCTCCAGTTGGTGAGTGGTTGTAGTGGTACGCTGCGTCTCAAGTCTGCTCATCAGGCCCATCCTCGACTCTCCAGAAAGTGAGCGGATGTTTTCCTTGCTCTGTTTCTATGCCTGGATCACCCCTGTCCTTGACTTCGTTTTGACCATACTCATTCCTGACCCACTAGCATGTACGTGTATGCTCTTCATTTCCACCTGCTAAACATGTCCGCCTTCGGTTCTCCTCTCTGTAAGTGCTCTGAGAGCTGTATGTTTGGTCAATCTCACTCTTTCATAAGGCAATCAAGGTCATGTCACTGCCCACTGTCCAAAATGTGTTGTTTTCGCATCACAGTCATCTAGCACTATGGCTTATGTCATTTATTTCTCTAGCTCACCCGAAATGGTGGTCATCATTTGATCTTTGGTATTGCACTCTATCATCTTTAGAGCATATTTAACTCTCTGTGCAAGCTGTTATCCTTATCTTCAAGCACGCCACGTTCTTACGTCTCGATGGCCTCTCCTCTGAATCCGCACTAACTCAGGCGGAGCTGGACTATCGGGAGGCGAATGTTGACTTGAAAATTCAAGAACACCTTACGGGATCTTCTCAAGACTCTGTTGAGCTGTCTGCAAGCTTTCTTATGGCCACTTATATTGGTTCATTTTTTCTTGTGTCTTTTAAGCTCATCTCATTACGCTTCTAGAGCCATCTCGGACTTCGGTTAAAGCACATGTGCATGGAAAAGAGCATTGGTTTAAACGTCTTTTGAAACCAGCATTCCCGCGCAAGTCGTGAGGGTCACCACAGAGATGGTTTAGTAGATCCAGTCCAGCAATTGTGTAGTTGAGAGGAGAGTATGACGTATACGAAATACTCGGTCTTTGTGCGTCGTTGTCGTAGTTTCACGAAATCCGGTTTTCGTTTGTGAGATGTCAGGATAGGATTCCACTTCCCTTTCCCTCCTCCTGCCGACCAGTGTCCACTTGACATAGCATGTCCCATAGCGGCTCTCCGGCGCCTCGTACAAGTGCCTGGGCAGCACAGGCCCAGGAAAGACGGGAGTCAAGATCGAGCTGGATGTCTCAAACTGCACCCACACTGCCGCTGTCACCGTTACTGCTAACACTATGCCCCAGCCATGGCACTGGCGTGTGCAGAGACGGCGACGGTCGCAAGTTCAAGTTAGACGCAGAGGAGTCAGTGACATCATTGGAGAGCGCGTCCAATATGCTCATTTGGATGGGCTACTCGTCGGGCCTAGTGACCTTCAGAGTCGGGCTCCAGAGTAAAACGGATTGAAGGGGCACGTGTGAGCCAACCGAAACTGTGACGCGCACGGATAAATTTCCGCTTGCATTGAACACGCAAGGGATTTCCGAGCCAAGCCAGGGAATGGATACATGCAGACTAGGCCCACATGCGCTAAACGCCCCGTCCCCGCCCTATTGTGTTGGTGGCCACGCATACTCAGTCGTAGTACCCCTAAACCTACCCTAAACCGTGTTTCCCCCCCAAAAAAAAAGAACGTTTGTTCAGACCAGACTGGATAATCTATGCCACACGGTATATTATCGGAGAACGGATAGAGCGAGATGGAGATGGATAAAGCGATAATTTCTGTAGGTACATTCAAGGGCACGACCCCGCTGTCCGGTCCTCATAGAACCAGGACTCGTCCGTCCGTCCCACCTCGTGTATTCGAATAAGACAGCCATGTCACTATGACGACGATGCTGAGCTCGACCCGCCAACAGCGGCACTCACGAACCCGCCAAGAAAGTCGCGCCATCCACGGCGCATAGACAAGCGCGCGCCACTGGCACCGGCATACTCCGCGAGCCACCCGACGAAGCGCGCATCGAGACTACTGAGCCGGCGAAGCGCGAGAGCGAGGAAATTGCGCGGCGTCAGCTGCGCATCAGGGGGAGCAGATGCTGCGGGCGGGAGGACGATGGCGAGGCGGGAAAGGAGGAAGCGCGTCTGCGCATGGAACGTTTGCAGCAGCGCGAGCGTCGTGAGCGTCTGCCGGCTGCGCACCAGCACCGCGCCGTCCTCGTATTCGTCGCTGAAGTCGTACTTTCCCGCCGTGCGGGCGGTATGACGACGGGCGCCATTCGATGCCGTCTCCGTGCGCACAGCAAAGCGTGCGCGGACCCGGTCCACGACCATCGGTCGCGCGATCCACCGGTTCCATTGCCATCGCAGCCGCGCCAGAGGCCCTTTCCCAGATGACGCACACGTCCTCGTACACGCCCCACGCGTCCGTCCATGCCCAGACCGGAACCGATGCACGATGCGTGCGCGCGACGCCATTCGTACCTGCGTCGAGCTGGAGTATACGGCCGAGCTCGGTCCACTGCTCGGCGTTCAGGGATGGACATCGTTGAGCGCGGGGGGTACATACCATTTCACGTCGCTCCAGGTGAAGCGTACAGTGGAAGGTCGGCCTGCGCGCATCGGCTCCTGATCGCTAGCTGCAGGCCCAGTCGCTCGGTCGCACGGCGCTCGGTAGGTGCGTAGGAGATTGAGTCGATGTGCAGGTCGTAATACTGCGGCTTTTCGAGGAAGACCGCGTCGGTCGTGCATGCTATCCAACCGCGGCCTGTCTGCGAGTCGCGTTCGAGCATGTCGATGTCGTGTAGGGTTACAATACCGAGGACGTTGATGCCCCCCTCGTACTAACCCTTCGATTGCGGGGCAGCATTGGGCTCGCCCTGGGTCATGGGGATCGTCTGGTCTTCGAAACACATGTCTGCGGTTACCTGGCAGAGGAAGCACGCCGCTTCCGACGTGCGGCTGCGTATGTATGAGTATCCGCCGGCGACCGGGCACATGCTTGTATAGCGTGAGTGAGGAGGGCCCCAGCACGTGCAGAAGGTGGGGGAGGTGCGGCGGCGGGGAAGCGTGTGTATGGTGCTAACGCGAATGAGGTCTTTAAGCGTTGTGACTCACCTCATACGTCCTGGGCCCCACCATCGTCCATATCGAACTCTAGTTCCTCCCACCACCTATGCCACGCGCCAGCGCTGCCCAGATCTCCGAAACATATCTTGCGCAGCTCGAAGAACCGCCGCGGGCTCCGAGACGACTTAGCTTGCTATTGCCCTGGGCGACGGAATCAGAGTGGAGATCGCGCAGGAGGGCATTGAGTGTGGGGACATGGCGCCAAGGACGAGGGCGGAGGGAACACGCGAGGAGGATGCCAAGGGAGGAAAGACGGAGGCCGCGCTGGCCTTGCTCGGATGTCAGACGCCGGGTAAAGGAATGGAGACGTACACGACGTCCTCTACGAAGTGGGGTCTGCTGGGCAGCGAGCTGAACTCGACGCTATGCATTGAGTTGTAAGTCTGCAAGCTGCACGGGCGAGTGAGCGCCGGGGCGTTTCTGGTGACAAAGGAAAGAGCAGGTAGTACCATCGCTAGGTTTGAGGGATACGCGACTGCCAAGTCTAGCCTGGCTTGCAAGCGCTTGCCAGTGTCCGTCCCATTCGTTCTCTCATTTGTGCGAGTCTCTCACGGTCTCGGACGTCGACGAGCAAGACTCCGAGCTCTGAGTCTCAGTGACTCGGATTCAGAATTATAATCAGACCACAGATTAGATGCTATCACAGGTACTACTTACTACTGTAGTACTCGTAACTACTGCGTAGGGAAACCCCCCGTCGCCACTTTGCGCGAGACGCGATGTCTCCATTAGTGTCATCGGACGATATCGGGATCTCGGTTTCAGCGGGCAACGCGGCGTCGTGGTCGAGCTCGATGCCCCACCGCGGGCTCTCTCATACTAGTAGTGCCTGCGCTTGGACGATGAGCATCCCCACACGCTGCCGCAGAATCAAGAGAGTGGGAGATGAATTCGAGTTCGAAGCCCAGAGAGCGTCCACGCTAACGCCCATTGGTCTGTTCATATAGTCTCGGTAGCCGCTAAGCTGCGTGGGTGCAAAGGTTGGGGCGGTCGCAGAGGTAGATGCAGACGCAGACGCGGCGCAGCAGGGGCGGAAGCCGGGAGCACGTCGCCCGCCGTTCCCGTGTGGAAGGGCAGCTCGAACGCATCCTTTCAGCCTGGCGACTTTCTTCAGGCCAAATATGGGGCGCGCATCGGCTCGCGGGATTTTCGTGAAGCTCTGTCCTCAACACGCCCAGTCAGAGAAGGTGGGTAAGTGAACGCACACCAAATGAAGCACGAAGGGTCCTGACATCGGTCCTATTCACGCTTGGTATACTCCGAGAGTCATGAGTGCCGTGCGTAGGACATCTGGGGTCTTGTCCACGCGCTCGAGGATCGGCGTGGGAAGGTAGTGCTCGGACTGTTTGTAGGTTGTGAGGGTTCTGGCCTGTCTCGTTTATCTGCATGCGCGCGCGCGTGCTCGGGCTGTATCTAAGTGTGGGTATGAGGCTCTGTCGTTCGGTAGGTGGCTGATTTCGACTAGGCCAGGATGATGATGATGTTATCGAGCAAGCAGACATTCGTCAAGTTTCGAATCGGACCTTGGTAGAGAGCAGAATACGAAGAGAAAAGGGGAATGTGACGCACGATGTCTCAAGCAGCGAGGCAAAGACACTAGAGAAACCTCCTACACTCGGTTGGGTATTGTTCCGGCGAACTACTGCTTTGGGGAACGTTGTGGACGCATTTGCGGTCGAGATCAAATTAGGAACGTGAACCACGTGAGCCACCGATCAACGACGTGATCAAATCGATCCGGGTCGGCTACTCTTGCTTTCACAAACACCGTCGCTCCATTGGACATGCAACAACTTGAACCTCATATTCGAATTCCAGAGTTCCGGTGAGTCCTTATTATTGGGCAAACGCAGGAAAAACGTCCGTCCTATAACAAGTCTGCGAGACAGCGGACAGCCCCATTTTTACCGGATATTCCGGGGAAAGGAGAAGGTACGTGGTCCAACCTTTTGTCTACTATGAGTATGATCTCACCGCCGACAAGGTTAAACTTGACCCGTCCATCGATGTTGGTGACAATAATACTTCTCTCTTCATGATTGGAGAACACAAGTTTGTTATCAATCCTGTGCTGAAGAACTTGTGTTCTCTAATCATGAAGGTGATGTTTTTCTTGACTCTCGCAGAATTGAGTCAGGGGAAGAACTCGGGATTTTGCAACAATTCATCCGACGGAAGTGTAGAGAAACACGACTGGCAGACAAACCATATCGCGTGCATTGAATTGCATGCGATATGGTTTGACGCTTGAGTATTCGCGATTACGAAAACTGACGTCCATCTTTTGAAGTACGTACCAATGGACAACCAACGACCACAGCTCGCCCTTAATTTTTTGACGACATATATCTCGATCGGACGTCACGGACATTCGTGATTGTATTCAACAATTATTTCCAGCCTGTCATCGTGGTATTTACCAAATACGACCAATTTTGGCGACATTCAAATCCATGTGGAAAGAGAGGATACAGGCACGTGCCGCCTCGTCCGTTCACTCAAAGACTACGCTCTTTGCTGGTGCTCCTTCGTCACTCTGGCAGAGACAGACCACGAGGGCCCCGGCACGAGTAGAAGGTGAGGTAGGTGCAACGTCGGGGAAGCGTGTGTATATTGCTATCGAGAATGAGTTGGAGGGATGCTCTCATTGGAGCGACGACTCACCTCATACTCATCTCAGACGTCCTCGACCTGGCCATCGTCCATATCGAATTCGAGTTCCTCGCTCCACTATGCCACGCGCAAGTGCCACCCAGATCTGCGAGACGGGCCGTCCGCGACCAGAAGAACTGCCGCGCGGGCGCTGGGCGCCCAGACGTCCTGGCTGCTATCTCCCTGTGCAATAGGATCGGAGTGGAGATTGCGCACGAGGGCTTTGAGTGTGAAGACGTGGCGCCAAGGGCGAGGGCGGAGGGCGGAGTAAGCGCGGGAGGAAAATGTCGAGGGAGGAGAAAGGAAAGCCGCGCTGGCCTTGCTCAGATGTCTGGCCGGGTAAAAACGCACACGCCGCACAGGCCATCCTTCGTGAAGTACCCTGTGATGAGATAAGCGGGGGGATAGGTAAGTTACTCTCTCCAAACTCCGTCGCCAAAATCCGTCGTACTCGAATTCCAGAGATCCGATTCCGAGTCCTTATCATAGGAAGCCTAGGGCAAATGCAGGAAAGACGACGATCCTGCAAAGAGTGTGTGATACCATGGGGAGCCCCATTGTTTACCGAGGGGGAAAGGAGGTCCGTGGTCCAACCTTTTTATCTCCGAGTCTGTCGACCAGGTCACTCTCGACCATGTTAGTGAAAATAGTACTTCTCTTCAGTTGACTCTAAACATGAACCAGCGGCTCGGAGGCGGCTCGCATCGCTGGTTCATCGTCGATCGTGTGCTCGGAGCACACGATTGACGATGAACTTGTGTTCTCTAATCACGAGGGATTCGTATTTAGCCGGTCTGAGGCGGAGCGAGGTACGAGCGATGCCTTAGATCTAGCTAGGCTCGTGACCAGCCTGTATATGATAATCGATATACAGGCTGGTACATCTGAGTTTAAATCTCTATAGCGTCTGTCTCCATTGAAAATTTACTTTTATGGGAATCCCCAAAATGGCATCTCGTTATGTAAGTCAGCGCGACTCGAGATTAGATCCTTGATATCGAGACGCGTCTAAGTTAGAGTCCATATTACATTCCAACGTTTTCTCCTCCTCGACATGCTGCCTCTTACCTTTGCTGAGACAAATTTTTCTACTGTCACAATACCTCGGCGCACTGCTCCTAAACAGAGAGCAACTAAGTTTAGAGGGGAACTCTTGTCCTTTGGGTCTCAAGAAGCGTCTGCTGCGTCTCCTTCAACCCCGGGCTCCTTGTGCACATCTCATGTAGCGTCTGGGTCTTCTCACAATCCCTCAAGATTTCGCTTTCGACCCCCGACGACATTTGGTTCACAAGAGGAGTCACTGCTTGTAGAAGCGCTGCCCGGGCAGGACAGGTCTACGCAATGGTCAGCGCGAGGCGATGAAGGTCAAACAGGCTCTCGTTCTGTTAGAATATCGCGCGTGGAACGGTTTGGGAAAGTCCTCGCGCTGCTCAGGGAAGGGAATCTGAGTCCCTTTGATCTTATCCTGGAGATCCTCGACGACTGCAAACCCGAGTATGCTGGATATCGGGTCGAGCTTTATAAGGATGGCAACAGAAAACTTGCTCAGATGCTCGATTCTATTCATGCTGTGGACTCTGGTAGGGTGAAGCTTTGGTCTTGGCTGGAGCCGCATGCACTCAAACACATATGCGGTGTTATCGACAAGGAGATGAACTTAGTCAAGGAGACAGACTTGCTGCCGGGCATCGCTGCCATAACCCCGGACTTTATTCAGTCATGGACGGTTTCGAGCACTTGCGACAAGGCACCCTTTCTGACAGGGATTCTACTCAGAGCAGCGGAGACGTCTCTGGCAAAGGAGAAAAATAAGATAAAGCATCCTGATGCCGTACGTTTAATGTCAATTTATCGAGTACTGAATACCAATATCATGCCTGTAGATGTGTGATATAATCGTGCGGCAACTAAGCTACCAACGCTCAAATCGCGTTCTTGGGTTTCCTGCGCTATTCGGTCTGTTTCTCTGGAGCAGCGGATGTTCTCGACAAACTATTGAGGCTCTGCATCGCTGTGGCCTTTCTCTGTGCTTTAATTCTGTGATGAACAATATTGCTGCGCTGGCGAGTCAATGTCTTAAACTGGCTGTCAAGGTCGGCTCTGGGCCTCATATATTCTGCTATGACAATATACAAATCAGCACCTCGATCTTTGTCGAGCAGCGGGGTTCGTCTGGACCAGCCAAAGTAACTTCTGGGACTTTTGGTATACTGTACAAGGTCCGTAATGGTAGGCCTGAGCACATGAAGCTGGCACCGATACTGGAACGCTTCGGGAAAGCAAAAGGCCTCGATTTCAATAGAGACATTCGTCCAACAGATCAGCAACTCCGGTCGTTTCAATTCCAGCTCAAGGTGGTCATCGTTCGCGTCCTGACAAAATACTCCATCAAATTCCAAGGCTATGCGAAAGATCCGGCGCTGCAACATGTCTCTCGACGCCCGATGCCGCCTGGATACAAGACAGAACAATTTCCGATTCGGGTGTCGACGATTGAAGAAGCAACTGTCCGCGGCAATCTACTCTTCCATGACGATGTCTTCCTTACTCAACTTAAACGCACCGCTGAGGATCTGTGCGAACACGCAATCCCGACGTTCAATGACCAGCTAACCAACTCGCGGATCCGATCTGGCCAAATTCTCCGGGCACGCGACACAAGCCACTGGACACGCCGCGAAGTCTTTCAGCTAGGCTTTGGGCTCTTCCATTTGTGCCTTAATCTCGTCTGGGCGTTGTTGCACGTTCACCGAGGATCGCTGGACCAAACGGGCAGCTTAGCATACTTCTTTGCCCTTCTGGAGAAGACTCGTCTTGGCGGCGATCATCCTGATTACCACACACTTCTGTCGGCGCTCACTCAGGTCTTGGATGGGATCTTACTGAATGCTTGGCAAACTGAGAGTGGATATTCTGACCTCGCTGAGTTTGCTGCCACAGAACCATCAGCGGAAGAGCTGCTCGGTCTGGCTGATAAAATACTGTGCCGACATGCTACACCGATGATCCGAGTGGGTAGACTCGATGACAATTCACCAACTGACGAAGACGATAGCGACGAATCAGACTATGAATCTGTTGCTCTGTCCATCGCTACCCCAAAGGCCTCGTCTCCAACGCGGCCAGATCCAGACAAAGATAAGGCGCATCAGAATCTCAGGCTCCTTACTCGGGACCTACTCTACGTCGCCGAGCTTGTTCGGGCAATCTCAGATGGTGACATTGGTCGCATCGAAGACTTCCTTCCACAGCTGGCAATGATGTTTAGGGGATCCGGTGGGAATAACTACTGTACGGAAATCCTGCATTTCCTATTGAACCTGAAGCACATTTGGACCCCGGAGTTCGCGTAAGTCTCTATATCTGACGTCAGGACAGGCTGATGAGACATGTGCAGGGATATAATGCGTGATAACATGCTAGTGAACGTCTCTGGACTTACGGGCCATGCGATGCCGATCGACCTTAATATCGAGCATTTGATCGGAGAGCTCAAGGTCTGTAATAGTCGTGGCCCGAGGACTGAGGGCTTGATACCAGATCTCGATAGAAACTCTTACAGGCAAAGGGACTTAATTCGACGTGGGATCGTCTCGGAAACATCTCGGCCGCAATCGATATAATAAAGAAACTCAAAAAACGCGTTTCCGTGGCCATGAAAACAGCATATCAAGGTACCACGCACACGGACCCCAAAACAGACCATCTGGTCTGGCGCATTGCCAAGAAGGTGCGCGAAGAACAGCTGCACATGTACGAAGAAGACAGACCTGGAAATGCGAAGGCCAAAGCTGTGCCCGACATCCTCGCTATGGGTGAAGCGAAGCTGCTGTCGTCGTCGCTGAACACCTTCAATCGGAAGTTCTGTGCCATGGTAGAAGGCAAGGGGTACGACGAAGAACTCGATTCTTTGCCACAAATGGCTCTTGCGGTAGACCCAGACGGAGATGGTGATGCAGACGACTCAACAGACGACTCAGGCGAGTTGACGACGGAGTAGATTGTACGAACTACTACTTCAAGTTTTGTAGCCTAGTACTACGACGAACAGGGATGTTCTCCGTGATGTCGTCTAGAGCCTCTCGCATCGTCAGAGTCCCTCCGAGTCCCATGGCTGCGCGATGTCGCTGCAAGACCTCCTGGCGGATGCGTTCCTCTGTCAGGTTGGATTCCTCAGCGAACTTGGCTGTGTCTTGGTCTTGTTTAACACGCTTCTGGTGAGCCTTGTGTCGAGCTGCTTCCTTCTTGCGGAGGTCCTCGAATTCTTGATCATAAGCCCGGATAATCTCGTAGACTTGCCCGGACCAATTGGCCTGCCATTCTGGAGTCTCTTTGAGGACGCTGACGATTTTCTCGGGACCTGTGACTTCTGCGGGGTGTAACCTAGACAGTTTCTTGATGCTGGAGTCATTGAGGATAAACGTTGGCGGCCGCACAGATGCAAGAGGGTCACTGTCATGCACTCAAAGACGCCAGGCCCTAAGTTCATCCGCTAGCGGTCCTCGCTCGTCGGTCGCCCTAACCTTAATGCCTGCCTTTCGCTTCTTTCGTAGAGGCAGGGGAATCGCTTCACGATCAGATTCGTCGACACCACCATAATAGAGCTCTAAAGTAACCGGATCTTGATAGAGAAGTCGACCCTTGAAGAAAGTGCACAAGCGAAAATCAGACCCGGGGTGACGATCACAACACCACTTAGTTGTGAAATGAAGTGCTAAAGGGGTCATGGAATATCAGCGCCGACAAATCGTATTAGCACAGATACATACCATCAGGAGCTTGGTCGTTGAGATAAGTTGCAAATAGTCGCCGCAGACACTCCTCGTTCTGCTGGATGACCTTTATCATTGCAACACCAGTGCGGGCTTGCTTGGTTGAATGTTTTGTTAATTTCGGGACGTTTGGGTGGTCCGGGTCAGATGCTGTCTCGACTATGACGGCTTTGAGGTCGATCGTCTTCACCCATGGCTCGTACATGATGAGAAATATCGCCTCTCTTGTCGAGCTGCGCCCACCCCGTCCACCTCGTTGGAGTGCTGTCGGTACGTCCCGAGTTATCCCATACTGAATAACGATCTCAATGTCCCCGATGTCCAATCCCTGATCACAGATATTAACCACAGACGATAGGCGTAGTTGAAGCATACCGTGGACGCGCCCTCAGTTGCATGTAGTACCCTACAATGACCGTCCGGTTTGCTGAAATCTTCATAGACCTTGGTCAGATATTCCTTAGACATGCCCCCGTGATAATGCATGACTAGGCCTTTCTTCTGGAGGTCTTCTGGAAGTCGCTTTGTGTGATACATAGCTGCTTCGCCGGCCTGATCAACGCTGTCATGAAATACGAGAGTTTTGGGTAGTTTCCAGCCAGCAGGGTAAGGCACAGGGATGACGAAGTCTAAATTGCGAAAGTCCGAGAGTTCGCCGATGATCGGATGCGTTGCGTAGACAGTATTGGGTCGGTTGCTCGTCAGTTCAACAGAGGATAGTCTTGATTCATCAAAGAGAAGACTCTTGATTATCGCCGCCTTGATGTGCGGCGGCTGCGTCCCAGAGAGAGCCTGCATGGGGACTTGCTTCCCGATTTTGATCCGGAACTCACCCAGGCGACCCCATGCTGGTCGAAAAGCGGGAAGCCCATAGTGTTTAAGGCCAGCAGTGTATATGAAATGAGCCTCGTCAACGTGCAGCCGCTGAACACGCCTCAGGAATTGTCGATCCTCGGCAACCAGACGCGCCAGTCGAGGGAGGTGACCGTTGGTCATACAGAGTTGCTCCGGCTGCACTAGGAGAACCGAATATTCCGCATCGCGAATACTCTAAAGGCCTCACATAAGTCACAGCGATCCAGAACAGACAGTCTGCAAAGGCAGACCTGCCAGAGATCAGGGTCGTTAGGAGTATCCTCGTTAATAGCGATTGCCTTGATCCCATAACGAGCAAAACTAAGAACTTGTACCGACTGAAGGCGCTTCAAAGGCGAAAAGATGATAGCTATAGTATCCGGAGAGAGCAAGCAAGGAAGAATCATGCACAAGGTCTTGCCTGCACCAGTGCCGACATCAATCAACGAGTCTTGTCCAGACATAATTGCAATCGTCGCAGTGACCTGAAACTCCCGAGGCAGAACTTCGAAGTTTGAGATAACCCAAAGCAGGAGGCAGGCACGGAGACCGATAGACTGCTTCTCTTCATCGTATTGCGCCCAAAAAGTAGCAGGAAGACGACGCTCTGAGGGAACAAGAGTCTCATAGGTCGAATGTAACATGTCCTCAGGGAGGTCTTGTATATCCCGTAGCCCTAGCTCAGTCGCGAGGTCCATGTCTCAAGAAAAGAAAGAGAAGAAGTGCATATATTCATTCAAGTTATCTGCCCACCAATACAGACGCGAGACGACGCGTCCCAATATCGAGACGCGTTCAGATTACAGTGACTTACATAACGAGATGCCATTTTGGGGATTCCCATAAAAGTAAATTTTCAATGGAGACAGACGCCATAGGGATTAAAACTCAGATGTACCGGTCTGTATATCGCAGGTTTACCCTTCATATACAGACGGTCACCGGTCTAAGATCTAGCATCGTCTTTGAGTGAGCAAGCAGGGCGACACGTGACTCAGTCCTCTCTTGCGACTTTTCCAACCGGTCTAGAGAACCAGGATCTTTTTATTTTTCCCGCCCACCACATCCTTTTGCTATGGGATCGATGATGAGGATCGTTGTATCCGCCGACACTCATCTGGTCGCTCCGGGAGGGCCCACCCGTCGCGACCTCGCCTCGGCAACAAAGACCCTCATTTTCGATCGAGACGTTCTCTATGCTGTCCCACCAACATTTCGCCCGAGCCCTCTTACAGATTTCCTTTGATGCCATGCGCCGTCTTCCTCTCATCTTGCCTCTCCCACGGCGCCGCACAAACCTCACCTCATGGGAGCAAAGCAGCAACTCGCAAGATCACGACACACGTGGAATCGAATCAGGTAGCACAAAGGAACTAGGAATTTGCAGGCATTCATTCGGCGCAAGTGTGGAGAGAGGCGACTGCGAGACAGGTTGCATGCCATACGGTTTGGACTCCAGTGTTCACGCGTTCACGACTACGGTAGCTGACGGTCATATGTTGAGGACCAGGGAAGCATGCTCTTCTTTTCAACTTGTAAGTGCTCTGAGAGCCGTACGTTCACTCAACCATAAATCTCACTTTTTCATAAGGCAATGAAGGTATGTCACCGTGACTGCCCACCGTCCAAATGTGTTTTTTTTCGCACCACAGCCATCTGTCTCTATGGCTTATACAATTTATCTATCATTTTTAGAGCGCATTTAACCTCTCTGCAAGCTGTTATCCTTACTTTCAAGCATGCCACGTTCTTACTGAATGCATCCACGCTGCCGCTGTCACCGACTCACCGTCGCTGCTAACACTAGACCCCCCCCCCAGCCATAACACCGGTGTGTACAGAGATGGCGATGTTCCCAAAGTTCACGTTAGACGCAAGGGACTCAGTAGCATTGGGGAGCGCATCTGCTGTGCTCAATTGGATGGGCTAGTACTGGTCGAGCACATTGACGTTTGTTTGGGCCGAAGTCAGCCTCAGAGGCGTGTTTATTGGCTCAAGAGAAAACTGAATTGAAGGTGCGCGTGTGAGCCAACTGAAACCGTGACGGGCACAGAGAAATTTCGCTTGTATTGCATACGCAAGGGAGGTCCGAGCCAAGCCATAGAAAGGATACATGTCGTACCCACCCACCCTATCATTGACACTCCCCGCGGCGATCTGAGCGTATTGGTGGCGCCCCGCATACTCAATTGAGTCCCCTATTGCCGTTTTCATACTGTAACAGTTGCCGATCCATTTTTAGCAGACAGCCGGACATCCAAGCATCAGCGCTTCAGCTTCAGCTCCCATGCTTGCACGACTCCATTGACGTCCACGCTTCCTCCTCCGCTTTCGGGCCTACAACTCTATGTTCATGCCATAGCCTGGTCTCCAGTACGCTCGCATACATGAGGAAACTTGACTGGGGATGATCCATATTCAACCTTCCAGGGGGTATCATGAGGCGAGAGCAGGCTAATGAGGAACGAAAAGGAGGGCTGGAAGGAGACCTATATTAGGAGATGAGTACGAGCGTCTTGGTAAACTCGCGCGTTGTATTGAATATGGAGAGATTATAAACCTTTATCAGTTCTTCAGCTCGTATATGCGCAAGGATCTCTGCAACCCATGGTGGAGAAGTGTTGGAGCGGCGCCGAGATGGAAGGAAGAGTACAGGACGCATGGTCGGAGGTGGTTGGGTATGTGGATGGAGACAGACGATTACGCACCAATCTTGTTGAGCACGAACACGAGCCGCGTGTCCTCCACCTCGCACCTGCTCCTCGACCAGCTTGCCACGGCCCCGGTTCGTGTCGTACGCATCAAGCACGAGCAGCACAGCGTCGGCCTCGTCGGCGACCTTGTGCAGCGTGCGGATGCCGTGCCCATTCATCTTGCCGCTCCCGACAGAGGCTTGCTCCGACACAGCGGACGGGGTGTCGCGCATGGTGGCAGACGCTGTTAGCTACGCAAAGCGATGAACGCGTCTGCTCAGGGTCATCATTACTTCTTCGTGCCGTGGGTTGCGCGGCGAAGACTGGACGGAATGGATCGGTGGCCAGATTGGCGAGTAAGTTGGACGGGGATGGACGTACGGAGTATTTGCGCTACAGACTTTGTGATAAAGCATGTGCACCGCGCCTGGATGCTTTTGAGTGCCAGGCCAGCGCGAGGTTAGCCGCATTGCCCTGCGCAACGACAATCGGGTGCGTACTGCTTTTGAGAGGTAGGTTTGGTTTCTTCTGAGAGGATCACAAGGTCGGGTGCTGTCGAGTTGACGAACTAGTGTAAACGAGAGGGATGTGAAAAGGCCCCAAGGTCGGCCTAGGGGTATTTGAGAAATATGTCAGTGGCCCAAGTCGGTGTGGTCGACTTCCCTATTCATCTGGTACTGTATTGAGATGCAATGCCGTCATGAATCGTCTCACGGAGCGGCAGCTGCTTTCAAGCGTGGTATCTCTGCCGAACAGCAGCAGTGATTGACCCTTTTGGACTCTATTTATCTGATCCACAGCGGCAAAACACAGCCATGGCGCCACACGACGCGTCCTGGGCTCAAAGTTCAACCGACAGTCGTTTTTAGAACGTCGGAGCACTCAATCCAATCAATAGCTGGACAAGCGTCCCGGGAATCCCCATCGGGATTCGGGAGTCTACGGGAGAGATGTCAGAATTTATAACTAACTTACTGTATGAATAATTCCTTTTTTGTCAGTAAAATTAAATTAAATCAATTACTTAATTAAACTTATTTTGCTTGTACACATCTCAGATAACCTGTTATTTTTGTTCTCTTTCTTTTTTTACAGTAAAGCGGCTCTCCTTCATACGACATTGGCGATTGTTTGTCTACGAGGCAATGGATATGTCGATGTTAGCTGACAGAGAAGTCGAGTGTGATTTTCCAACTGCACAGCAATCCGGTGCCCTCGTCTGCCACGCATGGGGCAGCTTATCGCTCGCTCAAGCGCTCCGAGTCAAGCGCCGCTCACCAGCTCTATGATAGATAAACCGACTGGGTGTCCTGAAGTTCAGACATGTCCTACGTAAGGATACTTTGGATTTTGCTGCCCCGTTCATTCTCCCCCTGATGCACTCTCCAAAGTAAGTGATTTTGTGTCTTCCACTGCAGGTGACGGTAACATCATGATCTTGGTCGTAGGTCTCGTAACGGGCGTTCCCGACTCGTATTTCCACCCCAATCCGTCACCACATCAAGCGATTTCCCTAGATCGGGTACATATCCGCCAGGTGCCCTCTCTACCCGCTAACGTATTCCTTTTCTTGAAAAGTGGCGATCGGGAAGCTTTCCAACGAAGTGCTCCTGCGCATATTTCGTCATTTTGTAGATGCATTTCCACGTTTGTGGCCTAGTCTTGTGCATATATGTCACAAGTGGCGACGTATCGTATTTGCATCTCAACGGGTTCTGCATCTTCGACTGTTCTGTACGCACGGAACGCCTGTGGTGAAGACTATAGATCATTGGCCAGCCCTGCCCATTGTCGTGGACTACGGGGGATCTCCGGCGCTCGATCCTTCTTCTGAAGATGACGACAACATCGTGGCCGTACTGAAACGCTCCAATCGTGTTAGCTCCATCCGCCTCGCCCTCACGAGGTCGCTCCTGGTGAAGGTTTCTTCAATTGATGTGTCTTTTTTGGGACTACAAGAGCTTGCCCTTCTGTCTCCAGGAAATGTGCAGCTAGTCCTCCCCAGTACTTTTCACTGCGTTCCACAGCTCCGCACTCTCCACTCGACTGGGGTTGCCTTTCCCGCACTCGCGCAGCTACTTTATTCTGCCAAGAACCTCGTCGATCTTCAGCTCCGCGAAATCCCCTGTTTTGGGTATTTCTCCCCAAAATCATTCCGAAACGCCTTGTCCGGGATGACTCAACTTCGGTCACTGTCACTTCATTTCCTTCCCGCCGCTGATTACATCGGAGTATGCCCGTCCGGGAGCCGCGTTATTCTCCCCGTTCTCACCTACCTCAAATATCAAGGTACCAGCGAGTACTTAGACAATCTCGTAGCCCGAATCGATGCTCCCCGTCTCGGGGATATCGAATTCACGTTCTTCGACGAATTTATGTTCGACGTCTCAAACCTTAGCGAGTTCATCAATCGTGTGGAAATACAGAGATTACATCGCCAAGCAGATATCTTATTCTCTGAGCGTTCCGTCTCTATCTTATTAACCCAGCCAGCTGTTACGTGCCTTAAATTGCAAGTAATCTGCGACCCATTACGCCGGCAGGTGTCCTCCATAGCTCAAATTTGCAGTCGGTTTTCCGCTTTCCTTTTTCGTGTGGAAGATCTACGCATCAAGTCCACGCGACAATCCAATAGGCAGGATGGCGCTGAACGATGGCTGAAGCTTATCTGCTCATTTAAAGGCATGAAATGGTTTCATGTCGCTGGCGACTTCTCGACAAACATAGTGCTTGCTCTGCACCAATCAGGCAGGCGGCGCGAAACTGTGCTACCCGCCATGCACAAACTCTGCATCCGAGATCCTGAGCCACATTGTGCACCTTCAAGTTTGCGGACGGCTGTGCTATCGTTCATGGTTACACGCCGGCTCTCGGGCCATTTCATTGCGGTGGAATACGAACGACGTGAAATAGGTATGACGTATACCTACTGCCAGCTTCGCACACTAATTTGTTTTGAGCAGCACCTAGTTCCCAGCACGTGACGCTTGAGATGCTCTCCGACGATGTTCTCTTAAACACATTTCGTCATTACCGGGATGCCTCTCCGCGATTTTGGTCCACCCTCGCACACGT
Organism: Lactarius deliciosus; assembly: GCA_021525775.1. Taxonomy (NCBI): domain Eukaryota; kingdom Fungi; phylum Basidiomycota; class Agaricomycetes; order Russulales; family Russulaceae; genus Lactarius; species Lactarius deliciosus. The sequence continues at coordinate 76,987 of JAKELK010000030.1, read as the reverse complement.
ATGCCAGAGATGGCGTCGAATCACATTTACGTCACCTCTGGGTCTAGATCTTCGACTCTATTGTACCTATGGGACGCCTGTCCTGAGGACCCTAGATTACTGGCCACCCCTGCCTATCGTCGTACAGTATGGGGGATCTCCAACTCTTGACCCTCCTGCCCCCGAGGACGAGGGAAACGTCGTGGCCGCGCTGAAGCACTCTGATCGTGTTAGCTCCATCGGCCTCACGATCACAACTTCTCTCCTGGCGAACTTATTCGCCATCGAAAAGCCTTTTTCGAAATTAGAAAACCTTGTTCTTCGATCCCCGGATGACGTGCAGCTGACCCTCCCTAGCACCCTTCAGTGGGGTACACGCCTGCGCAGTCTCCACTCGACTAGAATTGCCTTTCCCGCACTTCCGCAGCTACTTTCCTCCTCCGGCAACCTTGTCGATCTTCAACTTCACGAAGTTCCAAGTATTGGGTATTTGTCACCCACAGCGTTTGCGAATGCGTTGTCTGGGATGACCCAGCTTCAATCGCTTTCGCTTCATTTCCTTTCTCCCACTGGTACCTCCCACACACCATCGCCTACGGAACGCATTGTTCTTCCCGCTCTTTCCCACTTCAAATTTCGAGGAACAAGCAAGTACCTAAACAACTTCGTGTCTAGAATCGATGCTCCCCGTCTCGGGGATATCCAAGTCAGGTTCTTCCACCAACTCATCTTTCACATTCCACAACTTGGCCGATTCATCGACCGAATCGAAATGCAAAAGTCACATCGCCGAATCGACGTTGTACCTTCCGAGCGTTCCATTTCGATCTGCTTTACCCAGCCAGGGTCTCCCACACGGCTTGGATTACAAATATCGTGCGAACAATTAGATTGGCAGTTATCGTCTATCACTCAAATCTGTGATCAGCTTTCCCCTTCCTTATCCCGCGTAGAAAATATAGGCATCTATACGACCCACCGGCCAACCAGGCAGGGCGGGGAACAATGGGTGGAACTCATCCGCACATTCGGTAACGCAAAAGACTTTCGTGTCGCCGGCGAATTTGCCACGGACATCTTGCGTGCTCTGCGCCCATCTGCCGGGGAACTCACAATTATGTTACCTTCCCTACGCACTCTTGGTGTACCGGAGCTCGGGACGCATGGGCCGTTGTGGGAGGCTGTGGAGTCATTCATCACCCCGTATCGACACTCCGGCCATCCATTACAGGTATATAAAGTCACGATACTGACGCCATATTTGGACTCCATATCTTCGAGAGCGTCGAAAACACTAACCGATTGGCCACAACATTTAGAACAAGTATAGAGTACCGGCATAATTATAGGCGCGCCCCAAACGTCTTCGAACACATAACTACTGTCGCGATGCTGTACGTCCCTGCTGGACTCGGGTGTTTTAACACCCCAACTCGACTTGGCTACATCATCTATCATTTCCCACCTCTGCTGTACCCCGCCTGGTTCTCCCCAAACACGAGATAGTGCAATCTATTCTATTGTTTACTTCATTTTTTTATTCATTTTTGAGGTGAGAACGCAAAGTAGTCAATTATCTAGAAAAATGGCACATGAAGGACTTTCACACACCTGTGAGAACTCATTTGTGAGTTCTGTATGTTATGGGGGAACCACCCTTGTAGAGTACGCGTAACGAAGTTGTAGTGCTGGCAGTTAAGCCTGAGTTATAGTGGACGGTTTTTCCATCTGACATTGACTCGGAAAACGCCGTACCTAGTTGCGACCGGGGGTTAAGGTTAGTCCACGACCGTAATGGGCGCCATTTACCAACTTGCCATTTGCAAACAACTTTCCTCTTGAACGCCTGGAGTCACGGTAGCATCATGTCTTGTTGCGATTTAGAAGAATCTGGAAAAGAATTGTACCGCCGAGGTATGTCCGATTCGGAGTCCAAGCAGTGACCTCGACATCGCTCACCTTTTTATTCGAACAGGGGCGAATGAAACGCTCACCGACGATGTCCTCTTGAAGATATTCTGTCTCTATAGAGACAGCCTCAAAGAATTCCCGGATCGCCCATGGAGATGGAACACGCTAGTTCACGTGTGCAGAAGTTGGCGACATCTCGTCTTTGCGTCCCCGCGCCATTTGGATTTGCAACTCTTTTGTACGGTTGATACACCCGTGAGGAAGTACCTGGACTGTTGGCCACCAACACTTCCCATCGCCATAAGCTACGAATTCCGGTGGGATCCCCCGCCATCTTCCGAAGATGAGGATCACATCCTTGCTGCGCTCGAAAACCGCGACCGTGTATGCTCGATCGAGCTAGTTGCACCACGCTCATTGTTAGAAAAGGTTTCAGGTGTGATGCAGGAGCCGTTTCCTGCATTGACAAACCTTCGGTTCTGGTCATCAGGCCCTTGGTTAGGAGCGCCTGTCGTTTCTCAAGGTTTCTTGGGTGGACATACCCGTCTACAGAGGATCTCTTTCCGTGCCATTTCGTTCCCGGCATTACCAAACCTTATTTTGTCATTCGGGGACCTCGTCGAGCTTTGCCTTGTGGAGATACCAACTTCTGGCTATATTTCCCCGGAAGCGATGGTTGACAGTCTATCAAACTTGCCTCAGCTCAAGGCACTTATAATCGAATTCAGTTCCCGGCGCTCTTGTAAAACGAGAAGGCATCCTCTTCCGCCTACTCGATCTACCCTTCCCACCCTCACCGAGTTCGCTTTCAGGGGGAGTTGCGGATACTTGGAGGCCCTCGTAGCCAGAATGGACACCCCTTCACTTCATGAATGCTACGTAGGGTTCTTCCTCCAGTATCGAATCACCTTCTATGTTCCACAGTTGTTTCAGTTTATTTGTCGCACAGAGGGACTGAGGTCACCCGATAAGGCGGTAATAGTCGCGGGCGGTATTGGTCTCTCACTCACGGTGGGACGATCGACAGGAGATCAGAGCGGATCCTTTTCGTTAAATATCCCATTCAATGACCTAGATCGGCAAATTCTATCCGTGGCTCATATTTGTTCCCAGTCATTACCTCCTCTCCTCTCCGGCATCAAACGACTCAGCATTGACTCCGAGTCGGAAATTCACACGGGAGGTCGGCGGCGAGTCGACGCGGACCCTGCGGAGTGGTGTCGCCTTTTCCGCCCATTTGCCGCTGTGGAGGAGCTTTATGTATCCGAGCTGCTGGGTCCGCAAGTCGCTCTTTCCCTACCAAGTGCTACAGGGCAGACAGAAATCCTGCCCGCGCTGCGAAGTACCTTCTTGAAAGAGCCCTGGGGATTCACCTTCGTACCGGAAACCATCGAGCCATCTTCGGCGCCTGCGGGCCCGTGGACCTGATCGTCGATCGCCGTTCCGTAGCCATGCAACTTGGGAACGACGACCCCCCTAGTCCTACGAGCACATGAATGATCGACACCCTCTCTACCCTACCGCAATTGTCGATCTACAGTACAGTCTACTTACCGCCTGGCCAATTTATTCAGGTACACACATTTTGATGCGACGACCGTCCTCTACATTCATATCAATCTCATAGTATGACATTTTTATGTCCTTTCGTGCTATGAGTAGACCAATGTATCAGGACCGCCGCTCGGACATCGTGATTTACCCAGACTCCATGGTGGTCAACCACACAAACACATTCGTGCACCTCGCACTACCTCCTCGACCAGCTCGTCGCGGCCCTGCCATGCGCATAAAGCACGAGCAGCTCGACATCGAGCGTGCGGATGTAGTGCCCTTTCATCTTGCCGCTCCCGACAGAAGTTTTCCCGTGCACCGCGGACGGGATGGTGGTAGGCGCTGTTAGCCACGAAAGCGACGAGTCATCATTACGTCCTCGCGCCATGGGTTGCACGGCAAAGACTGGGCGGATCGGATTGGTGGCCAGGCCGGCGAGCAAGTTGGACGGGGATGGATGTACGGAGTATCTGTGCTACCGACTTTATGACGAGACATGTGCGCCGCGCGCCTGGATGCTTTTGAGTGCTGGGCCAGCGCGAGGTTAGCCGCATTGTCCTGCGCGACGAAACTCGGGTGCATACTGCATTTGATGGTTTCTTTTGAGAGGCCCACAAGGTCGGATGCTGTCGAATTGACGAACTTGTGTAAACGAGCGGGATGTGAGAAGGGTCGGGGCGTTGGCCCATGGTCAGCCTGGGAGTATTTGAGAAAAATGACATTCTGAACTATATTTAGATCCCGGATTACATGCTACCATAAATACTTACCACAGTAGTACTGTGGGAAACGAACCATCCCCGCCGCTGCTTTGCACGCAGTACTGACACGATGGATTTGTCCATGTCACAACTATCTCATTTCGTCTTCGGTAGGAAACGCGGCGCCATTGTCGATTCGGAACCCTATGTTCCACCTCTTTTCGTGCCTGCGCTTGGATGATGGGCATCACTGCGCGCCGCCGGAGAAGGGGGAGATGAGTTCGAGTTCGAAGCCCCCGAGAGCGTCCACGCCAATGCCTATTAGCCTGATCGTGCAGGCGCCGCCCCTGCTGCTATCAGGCAGCACGGGCACAAAGGGTGCGCGTGCGAAGGTCGTGGAAGTAGACGCAGACACAGCATGGCAAACGGCGGCTGAAGGGCGCGTCCTCTGGCCTGGCGACCATTTTCAGGCCAAATAGTACGGGGAGGCACGAAGCTCTTTCCGATGCACGTCCAGTCAGCACGAAGGGGCGGGAGAAGGCGGGCAACTTGAAGTGGACGCACGGAGGGTCCTGACGTCCACGCATGGGGCGCTCATGAGCGCAGCGCTAGGACGGCTGGGGTCTTGTCCACGCGCTCGCGGATGGGCAATATTTGTAGGCTTCGAGATACTGGCCTGCTTCGTCTGCGTTGCATGGACACATGTGTGAGGGCCATATTACAGTGTGGGCATGAAATTCCGTCGTGATGGTAGGAAGCTGGTTTCGACCAGCCCAGGATGGCGGTGACGTTCAAGTTATTGAGCAAGCATACATGATTCATCAACGCGTTAACTATAAGTCGCAAGAAGAGGTGATGGTCTGTTAAGCGGCGATAGCAGGGGTTTGGTACTCTTGCACCGTGACGGGCATGGAGAAATTTCCGCTTGCATTGGCATTGAACACGCAAGGGATGTCCGAGCCAAGCCAGAGAAAGGATACACGCAGACCGGGCTTGCACGCTCTGAACGCCCCGTCCCCACCCTATTATTGACGCTCCCCGTGGCAATCTGAACATATTGGTGGCGCCACGCATACTTAATTGTAGTGCCCCTGGACCGGGTTTCCAAAAACCAATGTTCGTTCAGATCAGACCGGGAAATCTATGCACAGGGTATTTCATCGGAGGTATAAAAGTCGACGACAGGGAGAACGGAGAGCGAGATGGAGATAGATAAAGCGATAAGTACTGTAGGGTACATTCAAGAGCACCACCCCGCTGTCCGGTCCGCATAGGACCAGGACTCGTCCGTCCATCCCACGCGTGCATTCGAATAAGACATAGCCGTCACTATGACGACGACGCTGCGCCCGACCCCCCAACTGCGGCTCCCACGAGCCCGCCAAGCAAGTCACGCCATCCACGGCGCACAGACACGCGCGGGCCACCCGCATACTCCTCCGCAAGCCACTCGACGAAGCGCGCATCGAGACTGCTCAGCGGGCCCAGCGCGAGCGCGAGGAGATCGCGCGGCGTCAGCTGCGCATCTGGGAGAGAAGACGCGGTGGACGGGAGGACGGTAGCGAGGCGCGAGAGGAGGAAGCGCGTCTGCGCGTGGAATGTCTGGAGCAGCGCGAGCGTCGTGCGCGTCTGCCGGCTGCGCACCAGCACCGCGCCGTCCTCGTCTTCGTCACCGGAGCCGTATTTTCCCACGTCGTCGTCGTCCTCGCCTTGCGGGCGGTACGACGCCCGGCGCCCCTCGATGCCGTCTCCGAACGCACGCACATGCGCACGGCGGCGGCGCCCGGACCGTTCGCGCGGGGATCCCCACTGGTCGCGCGGTCCATTGCTGCCGTTGCCGTTGTCGCTGCGCCATAGGCCCGAGCAGAGCCTCGCGCATACGACGCATACGTCCTCGTACACGCCCCACGCGTCCGCCCACGCCCAGACCGGGGAAGGTGCACGATGCGCGCGCGCGACGCCGTTTGTGTCTGCGTCGAGCTGGAGTATACGGTCGAGCTCGGTCCACTGCCTGGGGTTCAGGAACAAGCAACGTTGGGTGCGGGGGGTACGTACCAGTTTTACGTCGCTCCAGGTGAAGCGTATGGTGGAGAGACGGTAGGTCGGCCTGCGCGCGTACGGCTCCTTGATCGCTAGCTGCAGGCCCGGTCGCGCGCGACGCTCGGTGGGTGCGTATGAAGTCAAGTCGATGACCAGGTCGTAATACTGCGGCTTTTCGAGGAAGACCGCATCGGTCGTGCATGCTATCCAGCCACGCCCTGTCTGCGACTCGCGCTCGAGCATGTCGATGTCATGCAGCGTGACGATGCCGAGGACGTTGATGCCCTCTTTGTTCTTTCCCTTCAACTGCGGGGTAGCACCGGATCCCTCGCCCTGGGTCGTGGGGGTCGTCTGGTCTTCGAAACACATATCCGCGGCCACCTGGCAGAGAAAGCACGCGGCTTCGACGGGCGGCTGCGTATATATGAGTATCCGCCGGCGACCGAGGACGTGCTTGTATAGCGTGAGCGAAGAGGGTCCCAGGACGCGCAGAAGATGGGGAAGATGCAGCGTCGGGGGAGCGCGCGTGTACTGCCACAACGAATGAGTTGGTCGGAAAGTTCTCTTTAAGCGTTGCGACTCACCTCGTACCCATCGCCGACGTCCTCGACCCCACCATCGTCGTCGGTATCAAATTCTAGTTCCTCACTCCACCTATGCCACGCGCCAGCGCCGCCCAGATCTTCGAGACGTGCCTTGCGCAGCTCGAAGAACCGCCGCGCGGGCTCCCAGACGTCCTGGCTACTATCTCCCTGGGCAGCGGAATCAGAATGGAGATCGCGCACGAGGGCTTTGAGTGCGGGGACGTGGCGCCAAGGACGAGGGCGGAGGGAACGCGCGAGGAGGATGCCGAGGGAGGAGAGACGGAAGCCACGCTGGCCTTGCTCGGAAGTCTGGCGCCGGGTAAAGACGCATACGCCCCGCAGGCCGTCCTTCGTGAAATACCTATACGAAAAAGGTGAGGCGAGGGTAAAGGAAGGGGAACAGAGACGTACACGACGTCCTGCTCTACGAGGTGGAGTCCGCTGGGCAGCGAGCTGAACTCGACGCCATCGAGTTGTAAGTCTGAATGGGGGAGTGAGCGCCGGGATATTTGAGAAGATAAGGGAAGAGAGCAGGTACCATCGGTGGCTTTGAGGGACCAGTCGAGGTCGTTTCCCCGTGTGGGGTGGAAAGAGGCGTGAAAGATAGCGACTGCGGATATGGTCCGGTCAGCCCAGTGCGCCCGCTGATATGTAGTACGTGCCTATGTCCTGTGGTGGGGCCTTTGTTGAGCCCGCCGCCGTCGCCATCGCCATCGCCGTCGACGTACGAGTTGGTGAGAGCGAAAATGATCGAACAGGGGACGGCGGTGGCTGAATAAATTGTCGCGTGGGCTGTATTACAACACCCATGTCCGCGCCAGGTGCAACAACCGCTCCCCAACAGATCAATGTCGCCGATCTGGAGCTTCCTCAGCTCGCTGAAGTGAAAAAGCAGCTCGAAGAGGTACGTTGTCGTATATTCACGCCGAGTGGCTACATTAACACCAATCTGCAGGAACTCTCACACCTAACCAACTCATTTGCGCAACTGAAGCAAGCGCAGGCGAAATTCCGCTCGTGCATCGAGAGTGCAAAGGAGGTCAAGCCAGAAAACAAGGGTAAGTAAGCCCTTGACAATCGACGAGGGCGATATGGACACGCTTTGAAGATAAAACTATTCTGGTGCCGCTCACGGGATCTCTATACGTCCCGGGAAAGCTACGAGACGTTGAGAATGTGGTTATCGATGTTGGTACAGGGTACTACGTGCAAAAGGTGTGATCCGATCATATCTGAGTGACACTGAGCTGATCTTATGGCAGACGCGAAGCCAGGCGGTGAAGTACTACGAACGAAAGATCGGATTCATCAAGACGAATCTGGACACGTTGCAGGATACGATACAAAAGAAGCAGGATAACATGAATTACCTGGTGAATGTAATCCAATCGAAGCTGCAGGCAGGAGGAGGGTCGTCATCATGACATAATCGTTACCCTGAAGTGTGAATCTAGACCCGTGACACGTGACACCGGAGTGAAGTGTGGCCGTGTAAGCTTAAGTGGGACTGGCGTGCGTGAGAGCGAAGCACTCGCAACACTAACCATGGCTACCCAGAACGACTCGGTAACCGTATTCCCTCGTCCTCGCCACTTTTATTAATGTCCTGCCAGGCTAACAAGCTCGCCATGTCCCGTGCTCTCGGGGCCGCTTTCCTCACTCACCAGGTCGAGCAACTCGAAAAGTCGGTCTCCGCTCCTCCCCGCAACAATAACAACTACAACCCCAGCCATAATACAAACTGGAGAGAGCGCCAGCGCTCGCATCCTCAGCCGACCGACTCGAGGCGTGGCCAGCTCCCCGTCGGCGGTATCAAGTTCACTACCACCACCAACCCCGCCACCCATCAGCCTTATCAGAGGGACCAGAAGGAGCGTCCAATGACTGTTGGTGCAGGTCCTAGGAAGCGTGGAGCCGAGGATCCCCACCCGCGCAGAGGCGGAGCCAAGGACAAGGACGCCGACGTCATTGTCGTCGACGCCAGCGTGCTCGTCAACGCCCTCGGACAGCTCAAGAAATGGTGCCGCGATGGCCAGGAGGAGATCATCATTGTGCCCCTCGAAGGTTTGTCTCACACGTTGTAGTCTGTAGCGCTCGTTCGCTGGCTGACGACGACCCTGCCCTTGCCCCCCTGTGCCCTGACTCACCAGCGCTTAACACTCTCGATCTCCTCAAGAAGGGCTCGACACCGCTTGCACAACGAGCCCGCACCGCCTCGCGCATGCTCGAGTCACAGGTCGGCACCAACCCGCGCGTGCGCGTCCAGCAGGACGCCGCATTCGTCCTCTGGGACCAGATCGCCTTTTCCGACGACGAGCCCTCCTCACCCACCACCCCATCTCCCGCTCCTGCGCCCTCGCCCTCGCCTGAGTGGGTCCGCCGCACGATATGCTGCGCCCGGTGGGAGGTCGAGCACGCCGACGCCGCCCGCCCACGCGTCGTCCTTGCCACCCTCGCGCAGTCCCCAGCCACCCAACCGCAGCAGGGCATCTCGCCCGTCCCGCTGCCCCTCACCGCGCCGCAGAACCGACACGAGCCCCGCGCGTCCGGGACCCTCGTTGCGTACTGGGCGCGCCGCGCGCGTCTCACCGTGCTCGAGGTGTCGTCCTCCCCAGGCGGAGGTGGCGGTGGCGGGGCACCGGATTCTGTTGGTGGCCGTGCGGTATCGCCCGAAGGCCGTTGGTCTGCTAATCATCACCACGGGCACCGCGGTGGGCGTGGCGGTGGTGGCGGTGGCGGAATGGTTGAGCGCCCACCGGCCGTCAAGGCTATGATGGACGTTATCGCCCAGCCCAGCCGGGTCGTACGTGTACTTGCGCGCGGCGAGAAGCTCGACCCATGAGGCGCCGTGAGCCTCCCCCACACGAAGAAGTGCTGGATCGCCCATCCGTGATTACGTCGTTATATAGAAAGTGAAGTTGGGGGGTAAAGTCGACGAACCTAACCGGAATGGTGCGTTTTTTCTCATACTTGGCAGCGTCTATTGCTGAGAGGCTTCCGCAACGCAAGGTTTTTAGATCGGACGGATGTTTTCTGGATTCTGGAAATGCCTCAAGTGTCCTGCTGTTCCTCGCCCCCCCGGCCTGCCTCCTTTGGCCCCTGCCGAATGATCGTGTTCAAGTTTCCGTGGGTTGGCGTGGCCGCACAGGAATCATTATAGACTCTACTAGCTCTCGTAGCTTATTACGCGCGCCGTTCTGCTCGTCCTCTGCCTCGCTTTCCCGTCGTTCGCCCCGACTCGAGTCTTGGACACACTGAGCTTTTTTTTTCTTTCTTGATTCTCGTTTGTATGCTATTCTTCTCCCTGTTTGCATTATGATCATCGCTCCCAATGCCCGAGGTCAAACCCCCTGCGTTTTGTTTTTGGACCCTGTATATGATATCATGCAATCATATGTTGTTTGTTTTGTCGTTTGGTCAAGCTGTCGGCGTGCGCTCGTCTTGTCCTCGGAAATAACCATTACCTTCAACGTCAAAGTATTTCACTAACGCCATTCTATCTGCTTTGATTCTGAAACTTTTTTCGTCTTGTCTCTTCAGTCGCGAGCCGAACGCGAACTACTAAATTGGTAGCTGTGGCCCCAGAAGGAAGAGAGGAGACATCATCTCCCATCGCCCCATACTTTTCCAGACAGCACTGCGATTACGCCGTTTTCCTTTTTCCAAGCACAAAATTGATGCGCTCGGGTCGGAAATCCGCTTCTCCTTTCGGGCCACCAAAAAGGCTAGTTCATGCGGCGGGGGTGCTGGACCCGGATTGCGATCTGGTAAGTAGGTCTCCCTCGACGCGACGCGTAAGTTAACCCGACCGTCCGCTTGCTCCCGGCCCTTTCGCGTGGGACCCAACATAGGCGTGGCTCTCCCTTGTCTCCTCCTTGCGCTTTTGTTGCCTCCCTTCGTATCTCCTGGCCGAAGATGATACTCGAGCACCTCCAGTCTCTTCGATTTACTTCTCCATTTCGGCCCTCAGTTTTGTCTGTGCTGCCTTCAATTGCGCGTGCGACCTGTGCCTAATGTCTTAATTCTCATTGGGCCGGCTTATTAGGCATGCAATTATGGCTCCATCTCGCAACACGACAGCTGAGCCAGGTCGTCAGCTCGGGTTTGGCTAGCAATGGATTTGTGTTTGATCAGCTGGATTTGGTCAGAACCGATGTATTACGGTACCAGCTGCAAATACCACAAATCTATCTTATTTCACACTGGCTCATTGAATGTACTCCTGGAAACCTTAGATAGATAGGCCCTTGCAACGTGTAGATACGAACATGTACGCAATGCATCTCTCTCATGGGCAAACGAGACATGCCTGTGCAAGCTAAGTTGATAGGACATCATCGATGCATCATCGATCATCTATTGTTGCCTAGAGGGAGCTACCGGTCATCGTTGTTGTTCCGTGCTGACGGTCACCCCACCGTGGTGATGCACGAGCGATTGGCAAAAATGGCTTGTGCGCGCCGGGGCCCTTACTGTAAATGAATGACCCCTGTCCTGTACCGTAACACCCATGCGTGCCTACTACTTCGACAATATTCCCGGTGATCAACGCCTTCAGCACGATTCCGGGAGACCCCTCGACCCCGACCATCTTCGCAAGCTCGGCGTCCTCTACTGGACTGTCCCATTGGACACCGCAGGCGGATATGAAGCCGAGATCAACAGAATCGCAGAGCAGCAGGGATACAAAAACCGCGATACGATCAATGTGACAAAGGAGGGTCTCGGCGACCTATACGAGTCGAAGCTCAAGTCATTTTTCGACGAGTGGGTGGTATCTATCGACACACGGATCACGCTGATGTGATGATGGCCGTCGCATAGACACATGCACGAAGACGAAGAGATACGATACATCCTCTCCGGATCCGGTTTCTTTGATGTACGCGGTGGGTAAAAAAATGCATCCCTGATTATCTTGTAATACTGACCCCGGACGGCAGAACATCCCTCGGACGAGTGGATCCGCATCCACGTCTTCCCGGGAGATCTGCTGGTCATACCAGCTGGCATCTACCACCGCTTCACGCTTGACGAACTGAACCAGATCAAAGCACTGCGCCTGTTCAAGGTCCGTCGTCACTTCACTCCTCCTGTGACTCTCTCTGACATTTCGTTGTAGGACGAACCAAAGTGGATACCTTACTCGCGCAGTCAGGAGACCGAGTCCAACCCGTTCCGTATTCAATATGTCAAGGAAATCGCTGCTGTTTAAAAAAACCCACGACCGTCATGGGTCTTTGCATGTAACTATACTGTATGCTCTCTATAGACGGAGATTGGAGAATTGATTCGTGAGCGGCGAACGCTCCCCTTTGTAAGAAACTGCCCTATTACTAGAACGACGTGGGGTTTTTGGCCGCACGAAGAGTCGCGCCAGTTTCCAAGTCAAGCGCAAGTCAATGTCAGGTGCAATACTTTCCTACTGCCGTACTGCGCTGACATCACTTGCGTCTCGCAGGTGTCCGCCGAACTTAGAGTGTTGGTCACTGCTCGCCAAGTGTTGAGTCGGTAGTTATTTGAGACGACAGCCTCAAAGCAGACTCAGACGGTGAAAATCAAGACGACCTCGATATGCTGGCAACTCGCGTGTGTGCACCACCAATGTGAGCCCTAAGCCGCATTAGCCTTCGACGACAGCCACCCTACATCGGGGCGAACGACGCTGATGTGCCTGCCACCAACATGAGTTGCAGGTCATGGCGAGCCCGACGACGGCACTGAATGCGGCTACTAGAGGGTATTCGATTGAAAGAGAAAACCTCGGATTGTTAACATGCGTCATGAGGTCCTCTACCATGTCGTCATGCGTGTGATACAGCGATAGTGCAGCAATCCTTTTCCTTCTCGTCGTATCGGAACCCATCTCTTCACACAGAGCCTGAGAAGCCTACTCTCTTACCTGGGTATTTTGGACTAGACCCTTCGACATCAACTGGGCCTTCCCTCCCTACGAGGAGACGCCGGTGCTCGAGTCGCAGCGGGTCAAGCTGACGCCGTTCGTCCTCTCGCTGGGAGTGCGCAGCTTTCGGCAGGGGCAGTGGACGGTGGACTCTTAGAACAAGCCATCACACTAAGTTACACGCATGACATGGGTGCTGCTGAGGAATCGCACACCGGGGAGTCCGATCGGAGATCGAACTTTGAGGCTCGTAACATAACGCTGCAAATCGGTCATAGCAATTTCCGTATATTCGGTTTGTGCATTGTGACTCATCTCCTCACCTCGAACAGATGGCATATATCAATTCTTACAAGAAGCCTGAGAGGCCCGCTCTCTTATCTGGGTATTTTGGCCCAGAACCCTACGACATTAACTGGGCCTTCCCACTCTACGAGGAGACGCTCGAGTCGGAGCGGGTCAAGTTGACGCCATTCATCCCCTCGCTGCACGCACAGGAGTACGCAGCGCAGGTTGGCGTGCAACCGGAGCTGCACCAATGGTTCCCATTAGACCTCTCGTCGCTGGACCTACTCATGACGGAGGTAGAGGTACGCGTGCGACGCAACCCTTTATGGGTCCTTTTCGCGATCATCGACAAGGCGCGCGGCGGCGCGATGGCAGGCGTGATCGGGCTGATCAACGCGTCCCCAGAAAACCTGAGTGCCGAGATCGGCTGGGTGCTCGTCTTCCCCGCATTCCAGCGCACATATGTCACCTCGAACGCCATTGGCATCGTGCTTCAGTACGCCTTCGAGCTCCCCTCACACGAGCCCGGTCCCGGACGCGGCGTACGCCGAGGTCTCGGCTTTCGTCGCGTGCAATGGACGGCGCACTCTGCGAACAAGCCGTCGCATGCGGCTGCGACGCGCATGGGCCTAAAGGAAGAGGGCATGCTGCGCTGGACGCGGGTGGCGCATGAAGGCGCGGAGGGCCACGGAATCCCGCTCCGGACCGGAGACCCACTGAGTCCAAGAAGGCCCCCTGAAAACCCCAGGTGAGGTTTGATACACGTCCACCACAATATTTCCTTTTTTGGGTGCGAACTTTGATACCGGTCTTGCGGTCGTCCACTGGTAAACCACCTTCAAACTGTGTCACCTTGGATACCATTGTCCACTACTGGACAGGCCGCTCGTTCACTCGGAACAATAGGTAGGATACAATGTCCACCACTGGGCCACGAGCTGGGCCACGAAAGCTGTCACGAAAATTCTGTCGTGCATTGTTCATGCGCGTTCACCTTTCTTGCCTCAGATGACTCTCAGATGTGACGACCATGATAGTATAGGCTTGACTCTTCTACTTCCACAATCTGGGTCATGTTGTCATGTTATAACTTCTCGTTTCTGGGGAATTCTAGTTGATTTGAGTCCTACACCTCTATCTGACAACTCTAAGATGCCCGACTTGTCCCCACGACGTGTCTCCCTTTCTGACACCTCGTGTATTCTCAATGCTGTTGCAAAGAAGCACAGCAATATTCCCATTGATGTTGGGCAAGAGTGTTACGTTCCTTCGGGACGTATCAATCCGACTTGGATTTGGAACCGGTTTGCTGAGTATACACGTCGAAAGTCTTCAGTATCCCGTAGGCGACGGCTAGGGCGATATGCAAAGCGTGGCCAAGGTAAGCAAGGCAGAAGACGATGATGATGAAGTCGAGAATGATGAAGGAGAAGTCGGCGACGTGCACGACTTATAGCAGGGAGCTGATGATGACGAAGAGGTATGCACACAGGACAGGGAGCTAAGGCGCAGGAAAGGGAAGGTATTCCTCAAGATATCAAAGCTAAGGGGTTCATACGCGAACGCCCCTCTACTTATACTACTAGGGCTGGAGCTTTTAAGCCCAGCAACCCTAATACACAGCCACAAACCCTAATATCACAACCCAATCAGAGGCCGTACAAGTCAGCAGTCACATCAGTCACGTATCACACTCCGATCCGGGCGCAAGCTCATCCGGACCCTTCTGGACCAGCTCTAGGCGGGTCACGTGCCAGGTCACGTGACGGCCAGCTCTCATTCCTCTAAGTCGATAGGAAACTCGCCTCGATGTGTCTCCAAGCGTCGTAATGCTCCTGAGTCATAGATCCAAACGCGCGGACGTCGTCCTCTTCAAGGAACTCCTCGGGCATCTCGGGCACAAACGCAACAAAGAGCTTGCCTCGCGCCTATCTCTAACAGCAGGGACACGCGCACTACTTCCCTCAGAAAACCTTCCTGTCTCCGAGCTCCTTGACCTCTGTCTCCCTACTCTCTCGGGCGTCATGCCTTCAATGGACCCCAAACTATGCTTTTCCAGCCACCCACCAACCAACAGTGTCGCGATCTACCTTTCTCGGCCAGTTCCACCAGCGACCTTCATCAAAGGTCTCCGCAACGCTGCTGGCCAAGCAACACTCAACGGCAAGTTGTCCATCATGGATTGGACGTGCAAGAACTCCACGTCTTTCTTCTCATTCGAGCTCATCGAATTTTGGGCCATGCTCACCAAGGCAATAAATGCGATGTTGAGACACGACTGCATAAGTCACATGTCTCGTGGGATCTGATTGTGTCAGCCCATATACTATATTCGGTATCTGTCCCTTATGGACTCTTTTGGACACTCCGGACTTGTACGGACCGCTTTTGTTTATCTTTATTGTCAGAGTCACACATGACTCTTATTGTTCTCTATTATTAAGATACCGGTATTGTCTGCTTTAGGCAGCTATTGTTCTCTGCCCTCCAATGGCATTTCTCCCTCTGGCGCACAGACCACATGTATTGTGTTTGGGTCACCAGTGCGCACAGACCATTCTTAGCTAAGCGTCCTGTATATAAGGACTGCTGTTTACGCCTTCACACTTCAGAGTTTACTTCCCCTCTGAAGTGTAAGTCCCTTTTACCTTTCTCTTTACACTACCTTTACTCACAGACAGTCTATAGTAACTTGTCTACTAGGTGTGTATATATACAGAGTTTACTTCCCCTCTGAAGTTAACTTGTCTACTAGCATCTTGCTATCTTTACCTCGCTTGTTAGTTCTGCGCTCAACAGGTTATGGGCCCTGACGCCTAATAACTAACTCGCCATTTTTACCACAGATCTACTTGTGTCATTTTTTGCTCTCTCAGACAACCACATATTTGTCGTCTTTACAACCCTCAGTGAGCATCCTCTTCCATTCACACACGACACATCCTTTCTCGTCCACCATGACTCTGTCATGTGCCATTTTGGCTAGCCTCCTAAGGAGGTTCTCATGAAAGGTCCTACATGACCTTAAATTCCTCTGTGCGCACTACTCCTACTATATATTCATTACCCGGTCTTCGTCCGGAAGTGCTTTCATAGGCCAAAGGGGGAAGACCCCTGCGGCTATAAGCCTCTCTAATGGTTGGGTGATACTCGGTTAATACCTGGGTCACTTTAAGGGGTGTGAAGGCCTGGTTAATAGTCAAACCCAGAAGTCCTTCCCTCTGACACAACTAGGAGACGCTACTATACTATAATGATACATACATAGTAGCTATGAGTAGACCTCTGCCAGGAGAAGTATTCGCTCCCCTTGTGCAGGATTCGCTGCATGGCATGTATCACTATTCTAGTTACTTAGTACCAAGACCCTTAATGGTCTGTTCTAGAGACTCCACAGACGACAGTCGCAATTGTTATGGGAGTTGATCCCTATCATTGCCTCTGGAATTCGCTGTTGGCTCCTCTCTAGGGTACTACCCTTCTACTATAGTTCTTGGGTAGCCCCAGCCTTCATGCTACTAGGCTAGAGATCGACTCGGAGCGTCCTTCGCCGGACAATGCTCCCATGATCTTTCTTGCTTGAAACCTACAGCGTCGCGCATGACTATCCGCCCTTAGTAACATTTGGGCCATGGAGACTAAGTAGTAAGGCAGCCATCATTACAATGATTCCACTACTATAGTATACATCCAAGTCGCACAAACTTGAGGCATGACACCCTATGTGTTATGGAGTTATAGCGCTCCTATGGCTGGACCTCTACTTTTCCTACCAAGATCTGGACTGGTTCTGACTGCTCCTCGGAACCAGATTTACAAACATCTCAAATGTCTTTCCATTTAACCTTCCCTCCCTCCGTCGTCCTTTCCAAGTTGGATGGAACCAACTGGCAGACCTGGACCACCACCTTCACGTCCCTGATGCTGATGAATGGGTGCAGTAGGCACCTCACTCACTCAGCTCCTGCAGCTGTTCCCCAGCACCCTGTCCTACCAGCAGGGGTGGCAGGACCAACAGGTCCCACAGATGAAGGTCTGGCAATTCTGGCCCTATGGGCAAAGCAGGAGGAGGTCATCACTGGCCTCCTATTCCTCTCAGTCACGTCGGAGGTTCTTTCTGGTATCATATCCATGGCAGTCTTCCCAACTGTCCATGACAAGTTCCAGCAGCTGGAACACCTCTATGGTCAAGTTGGCTCTATGGCCACTTTCAATTTATGGGTGGGCTTGGCAAATACCAAGCTTCAGGAAGGTACCCCCTTCCTACCTCAACTCCAAAAAATGCTGGACTTGAGGAACACCCTCGTGGAGCAGGGAATGCCCGTCTCGGACATGCAAATGTCCTTCATTCTTTTAGACGCGCTTCCCCCCTCCTACAGCACCATAGCAGGCACCATCCTCGCATCTGGCCCCCCTGCCAATCTCCTTCCTCAGGACCTAATCAATAGGTTCATCAATGAGGAATCCCGTATCGCTGGCCCTCCGGCATCTTTCACAAAGATTGCCCCAGTCAGGCCCCAGCACTCGCCTCCCCAGGCATCGGGCAGCTCTGCGTCCTCGGACGTAATCTGCCACTACTGCAAAAAACCTGGCCATAAAAAGCCAGAGTGTTACAAACTCAAACGGGATCAGGAGAACGCTAAGAAAGGAAGGGCTGGGCAGCGAGGGAAAGCTGCTCAGAATACCATTACAGAAGCGCCGGACTCAATTCCGGCAAACAGGTTTGCTGCGGCCAATAGCATACCTGTACCAAAGAGTCGTCTATTTACTATAGTCAACGGCTCTGGCAAAATAGAAGAGGTACATGAGGTACCTCAGGTCTCCCTTTACATGATGAGTGTCAACCACACTCAGTCAGCATCAAAATGGATGATGGACAGTGGAGCATCAGCACACTTTACACCCTATCTTGAGG
Source organism: Lactarius deliciosus (assembly GCA_021525775.1). NCBI lineage: Eukaryota > Fungi > Basidiomycota > Agaricomycetes > Russulales > Russulaceae > Lactarius > Lactarius deliciosus. The sequence continues at coordinate 59,113 of JAKELK010000030.1, read as the reverse complement.
ACTACGACACCTACACACCTCACAAAGGTATTGATGTCCTCCTTGGTGACAACACTCTTCTACGAAGTGTTGGAACGGGTTCTATTACAATCCGCACCAATCGAGGCATCGACCTCAAAATATCGGATGTGCTTCACCTCCCAAATACGCACTCGCGTATCCTGTCCACGCCCTGCCTCACTTCAAAGGGCGCCATAGTTAGTTTTGATGCCACCTCCTTTACAATCAGACACAAAGGAGAGACCATTGCGGAAGGACACAAGGCTCTCGGGCTATATTGGCTCGACGGACATGCTATAAATGCTGTTCGCGCACCTGCATCTGCGAGCCTTGATGTCTGGCATAGGCGCATGGGACATATGTCCAAAGATGCGCTAAAAAGATATGCTCAGGAGTCAGTCAAAGGACTCCATATAAATGATTCTCCTATGGAAGATGGACTTTGCCTTGGTTGTGAACTAGGCAAATCTACTCGTCTACCTTTCCCACCTTCCAAAAAACGTGCTTCAGAACCCCTTGAAGTCATTCACAGTGACCTTGTTGGCCCACTACAGAACAACTCAATACAGGGCAACAAATACTTCGCCACGTTCATAGATGACTTCTCCAAAGCTGCAGTTGTCATCTTTATGAAATCAAAGGACCAGTTTAAGGACGCCTTCCTACACTATAAGGCGTGGGCTGAAAAACAACTAAATAAGCCCATCAAATCCTTACACTCGGACCGTGGTGGCGAATACGTCAACAATGACCTAAAGCACATCCTTCTGGAAGCAGGAATCGAGCATATGCTTACTATGCCTCATTCTCCACAACAGAATGGGAGAGCCGAGCGTTTTAACCGTACGGTTATGGAAAAAGGCACTAGCATGCTCCACCATGCAGGCCTTAGCCTTGGCTTTTGGGAACAAGCAGTTCAAACTGCTGTGCAAATCTATAACCGCACTCCCACTCGTTCAAATCAGTGGAAAACTCCGCTAGAGCTCTGGGATGGTACAGTCCCAGATGTCTCCTATTTTAGAGTATTTGGCTGCAAAGCCTACTATCATGTACCAGAACACAACCGGCGCAAACTAGATCCTAAATCAAAGGAAGCCGTGTTTGTGGGCTATGAACCCTTATCAAAGGGCTATAAACTCTGGGATAGACATAGCCGGTGCTTCATCTCTTCACGAGATGTTACATTTGATGAAGACACTTTCCCATCCCGCAGTGTTGTGGCTCAACACTTACAACCTTCCACCTCTCCCGCGTCTGGTGAACCCTTGAGTGCTCCCAGCGGTGAGGTTATCTTTGTAGTGCCTAGCCCGCCTACACCAGCTGTTGCCCCTACAGTGCCTCAGACTACACCAGTCTTTGTCATACCACCTCCGGCACCTGTAGTAATACAACAGCCTAGCACCCCACCCAATTCCACACCTGCTCCGGCAGACCAGACTATCTATCACACTCCCCCTTCCCAAGCACCTCCCCCTACCAATCCTGCACCCACACGTCGTCGCACTACCCGCTCCACAAGGCCAGCAGTCGCTGCGCCTATACCTGCCCCTAATTTCAACAGGGAAGTGTCTCCTCCTAGGAACACTCAGGTAACCCCGCCTACACGCCCAAGGCGGAGCACAAGGGTACGATTCACGAATCCTCGCTACTTCACAGAGGACAACGACGAATTCGTGCAGGGTAGCAGCAGGCTGGGAATGATGGACCTGCTAAATGCTGCTGAGGTACCCGGTTACAGGGACCCACAGACGTACAAACAGGCCATGGAGTCTGAACAAGCTAGTGATTGGCTTGAAGCATGCCAGTATGAACTGGATGCTCTCACTAAGCTTGATGTCTGGAGACTTGAACCCCTCCCTGAAGGAAGGAAGGTGGTCAAGTGCAAATGGGTGTTCAAAAAGAAAGCGGATGGACGCTTTCGTGCTAGGCTAGTGGCAAAAGGGTTCACCCAACTAGAGGGGGTGGACTTTGACGAAACTTTCTCCCCAGTTGCCCGCTTTGAGTCCTTGAGACTACTTCTTGCGTTGGCTACGCTTGAAGACTGGCACATTCACCAGATGGACGTCAAATCGGCGTTTCTTCATGGGGAACTGGAGGAAGAAATCTATATGGAGCAACCTGTCGGTTTCGTCACAGCTGGCTCAGAGCACCTTGTGTGCCGACTACAGAAGGCCCTCTATGGCCTCAAACAAGCTTCCCGCGCATGGAACATGCAATTCCATGGGGTCCTTTGTGACCTAGGCTTTACGCGGACGTACTCTGATGCAGGAGTATATGTATATCATCTTCAAGAGGGGGGTGATACACTTTTCGTTATCTTATATGTAGATGACATTACTATACTTGGGAGCTCCCTATCAAAGATCAATGATCTGAAAGCATCTCTATCAAGTCGATATGAGATGACTGATCTTGGTGAAATCCAGTCTTACCTAGGTGTTAACATCACCAGAGACCGTGCAAATCGCACTATGGAAATCAACCAGTCAGATTACATCCGCGATGTGGTTGAGCGGTTTGGGATGCTAGATTCCAACCCAGTATATACCCCTCTTCCCTCTGGCGCCGAGGCACACTTGATCAAATTTGAAGATCAGGCCTCTACTTCTGAAATTAAGAAGTATCAACAGATAATTGGGTCTCTGCTCTATGCGCAGATTGGAAGCAGACCTGATATTTCCTTCGCTGTTGCGCGCCTTAGCCAATTCGCTTCCAACCCCTCACCCCAGCATTTACGCCTAGCAAAATATGTCCTGGCATACCTTAACTGTACCAAGGACTATGCGCTACGCTATGCTAGAGGGAATGGTGGAGAAGGCCTTCATGGCTACTGTGACTCTTCCTGGGGAGATCAGGAAGAGAAACACTCCACCTCTGGCTACGTCTTCCTGCTCGCCAATGGAGCCATTTCATGGTGTACCAGAAAGCAGAAGACCATTGCACAGTCTACCACAGAAGCCGAGTACATGAGCCTCTCTGAGGCCTCTAATCAAGCTCAGTGGTACACTACCTTCCTAGGCGAATTAGGGTATGAGGTAACCTCCCCTATTCCCCTACACTGTGACAACAAGGGTGCTGTAGACTTAGCATTAAACCCTGTCACTGGAAGGCGGTCCAAACACATCCTGATAAAGCACCATGTAGTCAGGGAATACGTAGAAAATAAGGTCATAGACCTGATACGTACACCCACTGGGGAAATGGTTGCAGATGGACTCACCAAGTCCCTGCCCAGAGACCCTTTTGACAAAATGGTAGCGGACCTAGGAATGGTGTAAAAAGAGACTCAGAACATAAAGGTTGATAACCAGTCAATGGTCGTCAATTCTTGGCTTAGAAACAATAGTGCTGATAACCAGTCAGTGGTCATCGATTCTGGGTTTATCAACAGGGACGTCACATTGTCCTGTAAAAGCACAACATGTTCTCTGATCTCTGGAGCTAAGAAAAACCCTTCCTAGAACCCTGAAGAAGCTGGACCTTGGTCACAGATTCCTGCCCTTCAAAAAAGTTGTCCTGCAGCAAGGACAAATGAAGCGCAAATGACCATCGTCTCGGATGAAGCGTCATCTTGTCTCCTCTAGAGAAGATAGTCCTTTATCAGGACTTACCAAGACTTCAACCTTGATCCCGATCTTCTGCGCAGCTCTTCACGCTCCAAAAATTTATCACACCTCTACCATACAATGGACTGCCTCGATCATGGAGGGATGTTGAGACACGACTGCATAAGTCACATGTCTCGTGGGATCTGATTGTGTCAGCCCATATACTATATTCGGTATCTGTCCCTTATGGACTCTTTTGGACACTCCGGACTTGTACGGACCGCTTTTGTTTATCTTTATTGTCAGAGTCACACATGACTCTTATTGTTCTCTATTATTAAGATACCGGTATTGTCTGCTTTAGGCAGCTATTGTTCTCTGCCCTCCAATGGCATTTCTCCCTCTGGCGCACAGACCACATGTATTGTGTTTGGGTCACCAGTGCGCACAGACCATTCTTAGCTAAGCGTCCTGTATATAAGGACTGCTGTTTACGCCTTCACACTTCAGAGTTTACTTCCCCTCTGAAGTGTAAGTCCCTTTTACCTTTCTCTTTACACTACCTTTACTCACAGACAGTCTATAGTAACTTGTCTACTAGGTGTGTATATATACAGAGTTTACTTCCCCTCTGAAGTTAACTTGTCTACTAGCATCTTGCTATCTTTACCTCGCTTGTTAGTTCTGCGCTCAACATGCGAGACGGGAGTGGGCAGCTGTAATGAAATGGCTTGAGCAGGCTGGAGAAGATAAACACCTTGACCAGGATGTCCGAGAAGTACGTCTCATATTGCAGACCACCCCTTGGAGTGGAAGTATCAAAATTCTCCACTCGCAACTTATGTTTCTGGAGATGGCGACGTTTCTGTCCGATGGCTGGCTCTCAAGCAGCCAGATTGACATGGCACTCTCGTCTATCGTACATCGCCAGCATGAAAGCAGCAATAGCCAGTTGCTATCCCGGTACCTAATTGGTTCCACATTGCTTGACGAATACTTGGGCGCATCGCCAGTCCTACATAACAAGAGTCCGTCACAAGACAATTTGCCATGGCAAGACTACAAGTTACGTGTACCACAGGAGCTACAATATGCTGGCGACCATCTTGTACGGTATCAGCCAGACGGGGAGGTATTATTTATCGCATACTCTCCTCCTGGTCACTGGGCAGCAATCTCCGTCACCTCCCGGGGAACACTGGAGTGGGCAGACTCTTTGGGTCGTCGTCCACCTATGGGTCTTGTAATTGGTGTTCGTAACTGGCTCAACTACCATCTGTCCAAGTCATCAAGTTCGTTTGGCCTCGGCAACAGCTTCAAGTGTTCCCATCAGACCGATAGTTTTTCTTGCGGGACCATTGCCCTCAATGCGATCAAGCATCGTGTATTTGGGGACACACTTTGGCGCGGAGAGGACCACGCTTGTCTGCGCATTCGAGAATTCCTTGACATCATGCGTGTGTGTCAGAAAATTGAAGGAAAAACTGTACGTTTTTAGCTATTCTCCTTTTCTGTTATCGTCACAGTATTGATGGTCCATATCTACATACTAGGAATACGTTTCTTCATCACTGGACACAGTGGAATGCTCCCCTTTTGGGGTATCCGACTTCAATACTATCCCCTTGCTCTCCACCGGCACAGACTCCCTGTCTCCTCTGCGTCTACACCGCTTGAACCAGTGTGATACACTCGATGTACTGGAGTTGTCCTCAGATACTGGCAGTGATCTGGCCTCTTCGACGACATGGCTCACTGGCACCGACTTGGATGAGCAACGTGCATCATCTCCCAACGTCCAATCGAACCATTCCCATCTACCCCACCCTGCTGGCACATCGTCACCTACCACCGCAACCACCCTTAGAAAAGGAGGGCTCCATTCATATTTCCCGACTGTCCACCTTGGGAAGCGTTCATGTGATACCGAAGACCAGACATTACCATGCCCTCCAAAGCGCATACACACCCAGCCAACTCCAACTCTTCAGTCGTCACTCTCCAGCACTTGCTCCAGCACGTCAACGGAGACACAAAGGCCTCTAAAGAAGCCAGGAAAATCTGCGGTGAGCAAGCTGACACTCAACCGGGCTGTTAAGGCCGGAACATTCAAACGCAACAAGAGCAAGTGGGAAAAGTTCAAGTCAAAGATCTTAGACATCGATCCGCGTTCAGAAGTAGATGACGATGATCCCAAGCATGCTCGAACGGTTTTACATATCAAATGTGGCAAGCCTATAACTATGGCTACAGTCTATGACGTCTCCATATACAAGAGCCATGTTGACAATTGCAAATCAAACACTGCGAGTGCAGGGATGCACACACTTGACCGTGGCCTCAACTTTGTCTTCTTTCAAAAAGCTGGCTCTTCTCTCTCAGTTGCTAGTGGTCCCTGCGATGATACGAGTTCTCTGTGGCCCTGTCCTGGGCTCTCTGGGGATATTGACCCGCAAATCGACAAGTATCTTCTTAGATCTACTGTTCCATCTGCTGGCGGTGTAGCCATCGAAAAAATCGCCCAAAACATGTACAACAAAGTGTATAAAGACCTTACTGAGGCTGAGAAGCAAGCTGTACACATTGGACAAATGCACACACACCGGTGGACCTTAGAACACCAGCGAAGACGCATCTTTGCCACAGGAACCAAGCCTTGCTTGCGGGAAGTTCCATACAACGCTGGAAGTCCCCAGCCCTGTGATACGTGCAGAGCCCTTCTCAAAGACCGTGCATTTCGAACTGCTATCAGTCGCGACGTCCCTGACGATGAAAACCGAAAGTTCACACCCCATCTGTATCAGGCAGCGGAGATAGCGAAGATCAGTGCAAAGCATTCTGGATTGAGTGCCATATTCGACAAGGTGGGTTTACTTTCGGTACGATTTAGAGAAATCCCGTCACTCATAACTCTACAGAATGCTCCTCACAATGAACTCCTCCTTCGCTTCGCACGAAAGGTTGCCACAGGTGGATTCGATGACAAGCCCGAGTTTATGGCCTTTACCTCAGCAATCGTGACAATGACAGAGCGCCAGGAGCATGGGCGTGGACTTCAAGGGATGCATTACCCACCCGCTTTTGATGAGTGGTGTCACGAGCTGTTGTGTTACGGTTTCGCCTCAGACTGTCCCTCGAGCACCCTACGCAAGGACCCCGAACACCATTAGGAGGAGAACCGCCGAAGATGACGCCGATGATCAGGCTGAAATACGAAGACTTGTGGATGAACATGCCCACACTAGAGCTAAGTCTCCCACGCCACACTACATACCCGGAAGCGCTCACTGACGAGACCCGGAGTTTTGGGAATAGCGCACGTGACCTTAGCGCCGCCCGTCACGTGACCCTGGCACGTGACCTGGCTAGAATGCACCAGAAGAGTCCAGATGAGCTTGTGCCTGGACTGGCCTAGAACGCCTCGTGTTTGTGACTCATATCGATTGTGCCTTGATTCTGATGGATTGTACGACTCGTGATTCCTTATCTCTGACTCATGCCATGAGTGCCTTATGCCATTGGCTGACCATTATCTCTGACTCGTTGTGACTCATTCCTAGGATCCGTGTATTAGGGTTTGAGCTGAGCTTCAAAGCTCCTCAGACATGTATAAGTAGAGGGCTTATGGTCGCTGAAGACCTAAGCTTGACTTCTTGGACTATACCACCCATTGTACTGCCACTCCTAGGCTGTCTGCCAGTTGTGCGCTGTTTGTACCCTGCTTGGAATATCATCCCTGTTTGTCCTTAGCTGGCCTTGTGGAGTGATCCCTGGCATCCCTTCCTTTCACGCTCTCCTCTAGTCGTTTGCTGGCTGTTTGCCGCTACGCCTCCTATTTCTCTCTATATCCTTGTGCTGTCTGCCGAGGATCATCTACGACTTCAAGCCCTTATCCTTTCCCTTATCCTTTGGGCTTCCCTATTACGTCTCACTTGTGAGCTAGTAGGCGATCGTGTACGTGACTTCGACATCCTCTGTGATCGTTAGGTCGCTGTTGTTGCCTAGACCCGTTGCTCTAGAAGAACATCCGGTGGAACGTTACATGTTGTGTCTATCCCCAGGAGCATACCGCGCATTCCGTGGCCACTTTGGAGGTCGAACAGAGCGGAGTTTTCACCAGATACGCTCCAAAATTCCAATATTCCATCAAGGCGTTTCTCCCGATGTATATGAACGTGCAAGGTGATATTGTACTGACTACAACTACCCACTGGAGGCGCCACTTGCAATTGGAGTCGACGATACCGCACTTCTCAGGGCTATTCGGCCATTCCTTGACCCCATAACACAAAAGTGGTTCGCTATGGGGCTTGTAGGTGATGCTCTGGAAGTCTCTGAGTCTTATACTAGTGTCGAGGAGTTTCGTGAACACATTGAGAGCACGGGGCGTAGCAAAGCTGATAAACTTCGTCTGTGGACCCTTCAAATCCCCCTCCCTCACGTTCCTCCTGCTGTAATCGCCGTGGCCGCGATCTCATCTCGAACAACATCTTCTATGCTTGCTCAAATGGATGAAGATCTTATAAGGGTTCTTATGCAAAGGGAAGAGCCCCTATGCGTAATTTCTATTGGCTCAGATGGTGCTGTCTCGGAACGCAAAGCACGACAAGAACTCGTGGACAACTTTATCCGATCTGGAGAAGGTGAAATTGCAGAGCGCTGCATCACGCATCCGGATGGGTGATCACCCCCCATTGCCGTACCACTGCTCAGGGTATTCGGGAAGGCCATGGTTATCGTCCAGGATTCCAAACACTGTCGGAAAACCATGCGTGTCACGGTACGCGAAGTGGACGCTTACTATGTGGTAATGACTCCCTTAGTAAGTCGTAATATGTCATGGACTCGAGTATCAGTCAGCACAGTCGTACGGTATCACATGCCGATGTGGCATGACTCATTCCTAGGACAGCAGTAGTAGGGTTCGAGCTACTTACGCTACTAGTCGTACGGATTCAGGAGGAGCTTTAAAGCGCCCTCATACATGTATAAATAGTGGCTCGATAAGACCAAGATACGCCATCTTGGTCTTCTTCAATCACCACTCTCTTCTCGTCTCCTGTCCGCGTACTTCCCTTGTCTCCTCCGAGCAAGTTGTCTTCATCAAGCGCCTAGTGACTTCGACGTCCTAGTGTCGGAATTATCGGTGTCACGTGCCTCGAATAAGCGCCGTGTACACGTGTCCAAGTCACGTGACTAATCTTCGAGATATTCGCTAAGTTGTGAACGCCCTTTCGCAGTCCAAGTCGGACTAGCGCCAGTGGTGGCGCTACATTAAGACCAAGATCTCTCACCGTGGCGTTCACAACTCGAGATCAGTGGAGAAACTTTCAAACCTACTCCCTTGAACGAAGGGGAGACCGCAACGTACCAGTACAATTCCTAGGAGCAGCTAGGTGGAGAGAGTATCGAGGGGAAACAGGATATTTCGTAGACTTTGCATCGGGACCCACCCAATACCGACCAGTTGAGTTCAACTTCGACCACCATTGTTGGGTGGAGATTACGTGGAACCCCATAGACAACCGATTCGACGTGGTACGACCAGCAGGCAGAAACTACAACTGCGACATCGATGCCAGAGGACTACCCACCAGGGAACAGTGGGGATGCATCGACGGACAGCCAGAAGAAGAACCTAGCACGTCCGAACCTAGAACCCCCGCACCATCAGAAACAAGCGGAGACGAAGAAACCTCTAACGCGGATAACGAATCCGAAATTGAAGAAGTAGTCCAGACAGCTGAGTCACTCCACATAAATGAACCAGAAACAATCCACGTACACGCCCCTGCAGACATGGCCACGGCCACCGTAACCCAAGAAGAATTGGCAGCAGAAGAAGTCAGACGTATCACCGAAGAAGCCGAAGCTTACCTCAGACCCATCAACCCCGCCACGGGGCATCGCATGACGGCGGATGATGCAGCCATATTCCGCGCTGTAGGACCAGACCATCCAGACCCACCACCAGGAGCTGGCGAACCCGCCCCACCCAGAAGAACCGGAGGCAATTTCGGCCAAGGCCCACCGAACCCACCCGGGGGAGGCGGAGGCGATGGAAGAAGACGCCCACAGTTTGGCGGAGGAGGAGGAGGAGTCCCATTCGGAGGAGGCCCACCACCGCCACCAGGAGGACCGCCACTAGGAGGGCCACCCCTAGGACCACCGCAGGGTACGGAAAGATTAGTAGGAGAAGTACCAAACGTCTTCGATGGCAACAGAAAAGAGTACGAGTCATTCCTCACTCAATGGCACATTTACTGGGGGCAGAACGCAGAAGCGCTGATTATGCTCAACGTATACTGACGATGCCTACTGTTCCTAGGCCTTGTCAAAGGTCCTCAAGTAGCCAATTGGACCCTCGGCTTCCTCCAATGGCTCAACAATGAATTAAGGCTTGGAAGAAGCCGTTACGACGATTACTTGTGGGACACGCTAACCGCAGGATTTATGGACCGATTCTCAAACGTCCTCGAACAAGAAGAAGCACAAGCTACTTTGACGAAAGGATTTAAAATGATAGGAGATGACATTGATTCGTATGTCACGAACTTTGAACAACTAGCGCGGAAAGCTGACTACCGCCTCAACGACCGCCAAACGCTGGATCGTTTCACAGCGGGACTACCCAAGGCGCTATTTACCAAAATCTACGAAATGGACGATCCACAAACCTTCAATGAATGGAAGGAAGCCGCCATGCGCAGACAGAAGCAGTATATCCACCTACGAGCTCGACTAAACCTCACCAGCGCCCCGAGTCGAGGGCCACCACCCACACGCCAAAATCAACAACATGGGTACGCCCCATCCTGGGCACCACCGCGCTACCCGCCACCACGATACGACCCAAATGCTATGGATACCTCGGCGGACCGGACTCGCGCAAGACTTGCGATGGTGGGAGACCCTAAACCACCATTCCCACCACGAGGAGGACCAGGACAAAATCGAGGGAATGGACCTCGTCGGGACATGAGGGAAGTCATTTGCTACAACTGTAACAACCCCGGCCACTTCTCACGAGACTGCACGCGTCCCAGGAAACAGAGACAGCAATACCAACCACGCGCCAGCACTAGTCGTAGTACGGAGACAGACTACTACAGTCAAGAACCTGTAATCGCCAGACGTACGGAGGTCACTGCCGAGGAACAGGCAAAGGGGTGGATGGACACCATAAGAGGAGCGAGTGACGAGGTAAAAGACCTCATATTCAAAGACCTATGGACCCAAGAGGGTTTTCAGGACGCCTAAACCCATCGGCCTGGGTGAGGGCAGTTAATTGTAACTCTGTAATCATGACTCGCTATCGTTCGCTTCGAATTCCAGTCTTGATTCGTACAAGTTACTCCATGGCCGACATAAAAGGGCTCATCGATTCAGGAGCCACCGACAATTTCATAAAACCGGCGTTCGCCAAACACATGGGCCTCGGACTACAACTCCTCGAGAGGCCCAAAAAGATATGGAACATAGACAACACCGAAAATAAAGCTGGGTCTATCACTCATTTCGTTGACCTAGACGTCCTAACCAATGGGGTTAACCGAGTTATGAGATTCCTAGTCACCGACATCGGCAATGAGGAGCTCGTGCTCGGATACCCGTGGCTAGCTACCTACGAACCAACCATCAATTGGGCCCACGCTACTATCCACGAGGATATGCTTCCAGTAGTACTCCGATCGATCAACCCTACGGAGTTGCAAACCACAATCGCCAACGCGGTTACACAAGAAGAAGCGGAAGACATAGTACAAGAGCTAGAGGACGAGTGTCAGATACGTACCACCGCCACTGAACTTGCTATCGCCGCCCACCAACACACAGTGGCAGCCGTTGTACCCGAACCGTACCAGCGCTTCGCCAAGATCTTTAGCGAAGAAGCATCTCATCGATTCCCACCTTCGCGACCATGGGACCACGCAATCGACTTCAAACCTGGAACACCGGCCAGCATCGACTGTAAAATCTACCCTATGTCACAAAACGAAGATGAACAACTTCGCAAATGGCTCGACGAGCAACTCGAAATGGGCTACATACGACCGTCAAAATCACCATACGCGTCATCCTTCTTCTTCATCAAGAAGAAAGACGGCAAGTTAAGACCCGTACAGGATTACCGAAAGATCAACGCATGTACCGTGCGTAACCAGTATCCACTACCGCTCATGGCGGAACTCATTAACGACTTGGGGAACGGACACATCTACACAAAACTCGACGTACGATGGGGATACAATAACATATGAGTCAAAGAGGGCGACGAACCCAAAGCCGCATTCAAAACCAAATACGGACTCTACGAACCCCTTGTCATGTACTTTGGACTCACCAACTCGCCAGCGACCTTTCAGAACATGATGAACAACATCCTAGGAGACGTCATTCTCTACCACCAAACGCGAGGAACTATCATCCGAGTGTACATGGACGACATCGGCATAGCCACGACTGAAGAAGCAGGCCTACAAGCCCACATCAAGGCCGTCAGCGCCGTACTTCAAGTAGCGCTCGATCATGACCTATACTTCAAACCCGAGAAGTGCCTATTCCACCAACCGCGAATGGATTACCTGGGGGTAATCCTTGAAAAGGGGGTAACTCGCATGGACCCCGTAAAAATTTCAGGCATACGGGATTGGCCACGCCCTACAAAGGTACGCGACGTACGCTCCTTCCTGGGCTTCTGCAATTTTTACCGACTCTTCATTCGCAGCTTCGCAACGTACGCGTGAGCCCTCAACAAACTTACGCGCAAGGACACCGAATGGACGTGGGGCAAAGACGAAGAGCAAGCCTTTCAAACCCTCAAAGACCTTGTCACCAGTGAACCGGTACTCGCACACCCCAACCTGACAGACCAATTCGAACTTGAAGTAGACGCATCTGGATATGCAGTGGGAGCCGTCCTCCTACAGAAAAAGAAAGACGGGAAACGACACCCCATCGGATACTTCTCAGCTACGCTGAACGAAGCAGAACACAACTACGACATCTACGATCTGGAACTCCTAGCCATCGTCAAAGCACTGCGACACTGGAGACCGTTCTTAGCTGGGTCCCCGCATAAGGTCAAGATCTTCTCGGATCACCTCAACCTCACGCATTGGAAATCCCCCCAAAAGATAAGTCGCCGCGTAGCTCGAGAAGTCCTGGAACTCATGGAATACGACTTCGAAATCCACCACATCAAGGGAACTCACAATGGACGCACGGACGCCTTGTCCAGGCGACCCGATTACGACCGAGGAGAAAACGACAACGAAGGGATCACCGTACTACCGGAGAAAGTCTTCGTTCGAAACCTAACCACACAAACCCCAGAGACGCTCGAGCAAGACGAAAACACCCTAAAGCCATGGGTGGACCCCTACAAACTCAAGAAAGTCGACGGAGTCTGGTACCGACAAGGCGCGCGAGTAATCACTGGTGGACAAGACGCCATACGCACCATCATTGCCAACCATCACAACCCCCCCGTGTACGGCCATCCAGGGATCAAGCGTACCACTCAAATCATCGAGTGAAGTCATTGGTGGCCACGAATGTTGAAGCATGTTACCAAGTACGTCCAAGGATGCGCAGAATGCCAACGCCACAAAGTCAATAACCGACCTACGAGAGCACCCCTAGTCCCTATCACACCCGTAACCGACGCTAAACCCTTTGAAGTCATAGCCCTCGACTTTATCACTAAATTGCCCATATCTCAAGGACATGATTCAATCCTTACGGTGACCGACCACGACTGCACCAAGGCCTCCATCTTCATCCCCTGTGTCGAAGAAATAACAGCGGAAGAAACTGCCGCTCTGTACGTCACTCATGTATTTCGGAGATTTGGATTACCGGCAAAAATCATTAGCGACCGAGACCCACGCTTCGCGTCAAAATTCACCCGCGAATTATGCCGAATCCTAGGAATCTATCAGAACATCTCCACGGCTTACCACCCCCGAACGGACAGACAATCAGAACACACCAATCAATGGCTAGAACAATATCTAAGGTTCTGGACTAACGAGCGTCAGGACAACTGGGCACGATTTCTACCCATGGCGGAATTCGCTCACAACAGCTGGCCACACGAGGCAACAAGGAAGTCTCCATTTTCACTCATGATGGGATATGACCCTCGCGCTGATTGGATCGATAAGCCATCCCCCATTCCCCAAGTGCTCACGCGACTCCAACAATTCCGAGAAGCACGGAAAGAAGCCCACGACCTTATCAAAAAGGCACAATCAATGTGGGTCAAACACCGAGATACGCCCAAATACCAGATAGGGGACCAAGTATGGTTAGAAGGGCATCACCTTCGAACCAACCAGCCAACGGCGAAACTCGCGGCACGACGGCACGGACCTTTCAAGATCACACGAGTGCTGTCACCTGTCAACTATCAACTGGAACTCCCCACACAGTGGAGTATTCACCCCGTGTTTCACATTGACTTACTCACGCCTTATCGCGAAACGCCCCTACACGGAGAAAACTTCCAACGCCCACCACCGGATTTAGTAGACGGCGAAGAGGAATACGAAATCGAGCAAATTCTAGACTCTCGGCGATTCGGCAGAAGCAAGAAGCTCCAATACCTCGTGAAATGGAAGGGCTATCCAGACTCGGAGAACCAGTGGGTTAACAAAGATGACGTCTTCGCTGATAACGCCATAGCGGAATACGAGCGGAGTTCAACCGCAAACAAAGTGCATATAAGCAAAACTGACGATGCTAAGTACTCCCCATCTCATCACACTGGACTCCTCTCTCAGCCAGAAATGTCTCTTCCCTCTTCCACCGCATCCACCATTGTCGCTCCCTTTCTTGGGGAGTCCCTCACCTACGAAGAACTCAACGCCGCCCTCGCCAACATCGCACCCATTGAGGACGTTGAAAACCCCAACACCCCCGAGACCTACTGGTTACTCACCGCCGACGGCCAGCGGCTCAACTCCGTCCCCTACACCGAGGCCCAAGTGCGTCGGCTTCGTGCAGCTCTCAGAGACAGTGAGTCTGCCTCTCCTGGACCTCTCCCGGTACGAGTCGAATACCGGGTCGAAGCGGAAGAAGAACACGGCCACGCGCCGATGGGAGGAGTGGAGGTTCGAGGCGGAGAGGTGGAAGCTCGAGCAGCTGTCGAGGGCAGCGACAAGGAGAATGAGGATCCTCGAGAGGAGGAGACTCTTTGACTTGATGATGCGCGCGCCATCCAAGAGCAGCCAGAGCGGGAGTTGAAGACATGGTATCCAGCTGAGCACCCGTCCATCATCACCAGCACCGACTCTGACCATCCGCGGGAAACCCCCTACACGCTCGACACCGTCGGTCGCCCCCTGTACCGGGGCGATATCGTTCATGACGACACACCCACGTCCCACCACCTCGCCGTGCTTAACCGCCGGCTCACCGACTCACGCTTCGCCCCGCACGGTTACGAGCACAACCGCAGGGAGAAGTTCGTCCACTTCCCCATCACCGACTCCCAGGGGGTCACTACCCAAGCCCCCTACGTCCAGGTCATCATGAACCCTGACCCCATCGTCCTCGCGCTCGCCTCGGACAGCGACAAGACGTTCTCCAAACCCCTCTACGCCGAACCTCAAGTCAGGGAGGTAGGCAAGCCCCACTACTCCATCGAGGAGACATTCGCCCTCATCCGAGGGCACGCCAATCAACATCGACTGGACACCGCCGTGAACGCCCTGCATGATGTAGGGCTTAAAGCTGAGTTGCATCGTTACCGCGCCTATCGACACGAAGCTGAGCAGATCGAACAGCGTCTCCACGCACTCGCCCAGGCATTGGGTGGCGTTCAAGGGGAGCTCGCTCGCAGCAAGTTCCGATTGGAGATGGCGGACATCCATAATCAGGTGGAGTCGGTTCAGGCAGGATGGTTAGGAGGAATTGGACCTATTCGGCGCCGGGGTCGTCGCAGCTGAAAAGGGGGTGATGTCACGGTACGCGAAGTGGACGCTTACTATGCGGTAATGACTCCCTTAGTAAGTCATAATATGTCATGGACTCGAGTATCAGTCAGCACAGTCGTACGGTATCACATGCCGATGTGGCATGACTCATTCCTAGGACAGCAGTAGTAGGGTTCGAGCTACTTACGCTACTAGTCGTACGGATTCAGGAGGAGCTTTAAAGCGCCCTCATACATGTATAAATAGTGGCTCGATAAGACCAAGATACGCCATCTTGGTCTTCTTCAATCACCACTCTCTTCTCGTCTCCTGTCCGCGTACTTCCCTTGTCTCCTCCGAGCAAGTTGTCTTCATCAAGCGCCTAGTGACTTCGACGTCCTAGTGTCGGAATTATCGGTGTCACGTGCCTCGAATAAGCGCCGTGTACACGTGTCCAAGTCACGTGACTAATCTTTGAGATATTCGCTAAGTCATGAACGCCCTTTCGCAGTCCAAGTCGGACTAGCACCAGTGGTGGCACTACAATGCGCAACAATCTATTCTCAGGAGCGAGGGCTATTGTACTTGCCCGCTATGCTATGTTTTACCAGCAAGTTCGGGATATCGTTGATGACACAGCTCACAGCCCACTTCGCCGACGTGATGTGGAGCGCCTAGACCGCCAAGATGACCATGCAGCAGAGCGCCTCTTTTCCAGTGCAACTCTCAACTACTCAATCAATCGTCTCGGAAAGTCGAGTTTGGGTCTATCAATATATCTCTTTATCTTTGGCGACCTCATTGACGCTTACCAGGGTCGAAAAGTATCTCATGCAGAACGCGTGGTCATGGTACTACGTGCTAAGTTCTTCAAGGACCTCTGGAAATCATTTCTACACGAAGGCGGGTACTCGGCACAACACTATTTCATCTCGAATGATGCAGACAAGATTGTCAACACTCTGATACTCGGTCTACTTGGGCTTATTTTTATCCATCGCGATTTTTTGGATACATCGTTTCCTTTGATGCCTTGGGCTCATGGAAGCGAGTCCAATGAACATGTCTTCAGCATCATGCGTTCCTTAATCACTGACTTCACAATGCTGGATGTTGTTCGTATGATTCCTAAGCTCACTGTTCGACTCCAAGCAGCTTGCCGTTCTAGGCATCAGAATGTCGGGGAGACAGCAGCTGGATACTCGCACACGTACTTTCATGACGAAGATACGCCATTAAGCCTCTTTTCACAGTATCCCTCAGATGAAAACCTCAACTCCCTTGCTGGGGTTGCCTATGACGAGGCGTGCTACCTGTGGTCTTTACTTGGCTACGAGTCAAGTGATGTGCTTTCGCCTAGCAGGTCTCAACCAGGTGGCTCCATCCCAGATGATCCAGATGACACCGGTGAAGACTCTGAGGATGGCGCAACAATATCTGACCGCAGAGAGCTCCTTGACGCAATTGAGGCCATCGCAACACCCACACATGATGGAATGTCACGAGAAGACTGCAGCCACTTACATGAATACGCCTTCGCAGCGGCTGCTTTTAACCTTCAAGACTTCAGTGATATGTATGTGCACATATTTACTTCCGATAGCAAGACAATAACCCCATGTCCAGTGACTTGCTACAAGCAGATTCGGATCCAGTGATACTAAGGGATCTCGTGAACCAGGTCCAAGGCATATTGAAAGCATCCGAGTCTCCACATAAACCAACGTCGCTCACAACACCAAGCAACTCTGACATTAGCCAGTCAACGCGAATGCCCCTCACATCCTCTGACGACATTTCCTTCCTTGTGGAGATTCGACGGCTCCATCAGACCAAAGAAGCAGAGAAAGGTGTCCGTAGAAACGGAACACCTTCAGAAGACCAACTAAGACTCGGACACGTTTCAGACCCACCTGGCGCCTCCGAGTCCAGCGAGCTCATTTCCGAACGCCGACTCCTGGCGCGCAAAATCCGTGATATTGTAAAGGCGGTTGATTGTACAGAGGACGTTGGAACAAGCACAGGTCTCAATCGACAAGTTCGATGGACAAAAACACCTGGCCTCTACTCTGCGACATCTACATCTTCTGGCGCTCACTGGGGCTTGGACCCACCAGCCAATGGCAAAAAAACTGGGAATAGTCCAAATGCCTTGGATGCTGCCCTGAAGGCAGCAAATGCGGTAGGTCTCTCACTTGCTACGGGTCTCCGACTGGTTGATGATCAAGAAATTTGTTGCAGGTCATAAAAAAGCGACGTGCTGCCTTCGCTGGCTTACCACACGCAGAAGATATTTCGACTGCCAAGGTGAACGGACTGTCTACACTCAAGAGGGGTTCATATGGTATTGTCTTGATTGAAAACGAATTGATGATTGGCGAAGGTGCGATACCGCTTCCTCCAATTTGCAAGATAATCTCACAAGTTGAACTAGTGTTGACGATGTACGAGAAAGGCGGTGGAAAATTTGGGCGACATTCTTGGGTCAACAAATGTCGCAACGTTGGCCTGATTTCATACATGGTCATGCAAGTGTGGCACCAGAGCTTAGGACAACGCTGCCAGTTCAAGACGATTCACGGGCCATCATCACATCTTGCACTCCCTCGCTTTGCCCACATCCCTTCGACGTCATTCCTTTACACTTTACCCATTGGATTTGCCTCAAGAAACGAACACGGGATTGAGATAAATTGGATTTTCATGGATACTGTGTTCGGGAAGTTGATTACTTCAAAGTCGTCAATTATTGGGTCTGTAAAGAGTCTACAGGCCAAAACGTCCTCGAAAAACGACGAAGATACATGATAGCGGCTTAATATATATTTTTTCGGATTTTTTCGGATTTTTTTTTGATTTTTCAAGGTCGGATACATTTGTCCTCTACTTTTGGGCCACCCTTGGAGGTAGGTTTCGTCATCCACCGCAAAAATTCCATTTTAGGAAGGTGCTCAGTCCACCGATATGGACCCGAAATTCGTTGTTTTCGTATCAAACCTCACCTGGGGTTTTCAGGGGGCCTGTCCAAGACCGGGGCAGCATAGCGCATTATTCGCACTTTGTGTGGATGATTGGGAGAACGGGGGTAGAGAACAAGTGCAGCGACTGATAGACCGCAAATAGGAGCCAATTTTATGGTTGGGTTGGGCCCGGATGGGCGAGATATCTAATCCCAGTCTGTCTCAGGCTTCAGTGCGCCACTGTATGGTTGATGAGTGTGACGAAGGTTGTTACTGTATAGTCTATTTGGCAGTCACTACTGTGGTTCACATGTTCACATCTTGCCTTCACATGCAATAAATTTCAATTCTCACTTACAGTATTGTGCCGCCACTTCTCCTACTTCAATGACTTCGGTTCGGTTCGACTGGTTTTATCACATACATGCATATGAATGCGTTCAAAAAAGTATACCAGGGTTCTAACTCAGGGTGACTGTCAGGACGTCGCACTATCTCTTCTATCCTCGCGGTCCCTAGCACACTATGCACGTATACTACTACGACAACCTAGTCGGGCTCGGGTGGTACTTCTAGAAGTGGACTGGTTTCCAAGTTCGAGTTTGGAAGCGGTGGCTGCGGCGCGGCTCATTTGGAGGAATTTACAGTAAGTAGTTTCTCGGTGCCGTCTTTGGATGAGAAGAGTTGGTGAAGAGGACAGACAGGGAAGAATGCCGTGCTGAGAATGGCCGGTGTTGGTTGGGTATAGCGGAGGGCCGCGGCCCGGGGGGCAGGGGCAGTAACTTACCGTAGTGGCCGAAGGATGATCCAGGCATTCCCACCATTTCTGCTCGTATGTCGTATTCTCCTCTTGGCTCATCTTGGTTCTCCTATCAAATGTACAAGAACATTCCAGTATTGCGTGCCAGTGCCCGACTCCGCCAACTTTACGAGTCCCTACGGTCTCCCTCAGGTTTGGCGGAAAGTCATTGACCCCCGACCGATGCTGAACGGAAACAGAACCGTCGGTGAGCGCACTGCGCACGCATGCCTATGCCATGACACCGCCGTCACTGCCAACCAAGCCGCCCTTTCTACATCCGACGCACCGTGCCGCTACACCTACAATAATTTAAAGTTCTTCCGGCGGGTTGTTTTCGAACCACAACCCAACTCAAACGACATACCCCCGGCGGGGCCCCCGCAAGCGAAAATTTTAGGGACTCTGGGTCAGTAGTAGAATGATGGCTTGCAAAATGTGAAAGCCCAATCAAGGGACGGGTGTCGTGCGGCGCGGATTCCCGAACATGCACGACCCAAACATATCAGCCCGCTCGCCCTTGTACTCACTGACAGGTGTGAACACGTGAACCCTACGATGCCATATGGTCATTTGGGAAGGGAAAATGGTGAGCTCGCCCTCCTCTTCCGGGTCTATTGAGTTCTAACAAACTGATCAAAGGCTAAATTCGACAACCACATGAGCTGTTCTTCCTTGTGCACACTTCGACGTTCAACCCCCCCGCCCTCACCTTGGTTGAGCAATTTACTACGACCCCCTTCCCAAATAACTCTCCCTTAGTGTCACATAGTATCATTAATATACGATATTAAGGGACGACACAGTGATGACGCATATACTGAACCTCTCTCCCGAGCCTCGACTGCAAGTGTTTCACTTATTCCGATGTAGGCTGTCCTTTGGGCCAGGACATTCGCTGAATTTGCTGTACTTTTCACTGCGCTTACCATGACAGTATGACGAAGATAGCCTGCGTGGGCGCAAGGGCACAAACTGCGTGTTTTTCCAAACATCCGCACATCCAGACCGGAGATCGCACCTATTGGTCAATGGTCGTTTTTGTTGAGCGCAGAACTAACAAGCGAGATGAAAGAGCAAAATGCTAATAGACAAGTTAACTTCAGAGGGGAAGTAAACTCTATTTGTATACACACCTAATAGACAAGTTACTATGGACTGTCTGTGAGTAAAGGTAGTGTAGAGAGAAAGGTAAAAGGGACTTACACTTCAGAGGGGAAGTAAACTCTGAAGTGTGAAGGCGTAAACAGCAGTCCTTATATACAGGACGCTTAGCTAAGAATGGTCTGTGCGCACTGGTGACCCAAACACAATACATGTGGTCTGTGCGCCAGAGGGAGAAATGCCATTGGAGGGCAGAGAACAATAGCTGCCTAAAGCAGACAATACCGGTATCTTAACAATAAAGAACAATAAGAGCCATGTATGACTCTGACAATAAAGATAAACAAAAGCGGTCCGTACAAGTCCGGAGTGTCCAAAAGAGTCCATAAGGGACAGATACCGAATATAGTATATGGGCTGACACAATCAGATCCCACGAGACATGTGACTTATTCAGTCGCGTCTCAACATCCCTCCATGATAGAGGCAGTCCATGATATAACAGAGGTGATAAAATTGGAGCGTGAAGAGTTACGCAGAAGATCGGGATCAAGGTTGAAGTCTTGGTAAGTCCTGATAAAGGACTATCTTCTCCAGAGGAGACAAGATGACGCTCAATCCGAAACGATGGTCATTAGCGCTTCATTTGTCCTTGCTGTAGGACAACTTTTTGAAGGGCAGGAATCTGTGACCAAGGTCCAACTTCTTCAGGGTTCTAAGAAGGGTTTTTCTTAGCTCCAGAGATCAGAGAACATGTTGTGCTTTTTACAGGACAATGTGACGTCCTTGTTGATAAACCCAGGATCGACGACCACTGACTGGTTATCAGCACTATTGTTTCTAAACCAAGGATTGATGACCATTGATTGGTTATCAACCCTTTTCTCTGAGTCTCTTGTTACACCATTCCTAGGTCAGCTACCATTTTGTCGAAAGGGTCTTTGGGCAGGGACTTGGTGAGTCCGTCTGCAACCATTTCCCCTGTAGGTGTACGTATCAGGTCTATGACCTTATTTTCTACGTATTCCCTGACTACATGGTGCTTGATCAGGATGTGTTTGGACCGCCTTCCAGTGACAGGGTTTAATGCTAAGTCTACAGCACCCTTGTTGTCACAGTGTAGGGGAATAGGGGAGGTAACCTCATACCCTAGTTCGCCTAGGAAGGTAGTGTACCACTGAGCTTGATTAGAGGCCTCAGAGAGGCTCATGTACTCGGCTTCTGTGGTTGACTGTGCAATGGTCTTCTGCTTTCTGGTACACCATGAAATGGCTCCATTGGCAAGCAGGAAGACGTAGCCAGAGGTGGAGTGTTTCTCTTCCTGATCTCCCCAGGAAGAGTCACAGTAGCCGTGAAGGCCTTCTCCACCATTCCCTCCAGCATAGCGTAACGCATAGTCCTTAGTGCAATTTAGGTATGCCAGGACATATTTTGCTAGGCGTAAATGCTGGGGTGAGGGGTTGGAAGCAAATTGGCTAAGGCGCGCAACAGTGAAGGAAATATCGGGTCTGCTTCCAATCTGCGCATAGAGCAGAGACCCAATTATCTGTTGATACTTCTTTATTTCAGAAGTAGAGGCCTGATCGTCATATTTGATCAAGTGTGCCTCAGCGCCAGAGGGAAGAGGGGTATATACTGGGTTGGAATCTAACATTCCAAAACGCTCAACCACATCGCAGATGTAATCTGATTGGTTGATCTCCATAGTGCGATTTGCACGGTCTCTGGTGATGTTAACACCTAGGTAAGACTGGATTTCACCAAGATCAGTCATCTCATATCGGCTTGATAGAGATGCTTTCAGATCATTGATCTTTGGTAGGGAGCTCCCAAGTATAGTAATGTCATCTACATATAAGATAACGAAAAGTGTATCACCCCCCTCTTGAAGATGATATACATATACTCCTGCATCAGAGTACGTCCGCGTGAAGCCTAGGTCACAAAGGACCCCATGGAACTGCATGTTCCACGCGCGGGAAGCTTGTTTGAGGCCATAGAGGGCCTTCTGTAGTCGGCACACAAGGTGCTCTGAGCCAGCTGTGACGAAACCGACAGGTTGCTCCATGTAGATTTCTTCCTCCAGTTCCCCATGAAGAAACGCCGATTTGACGTCCATCTGGTGAATGTGCCAGTCTTCAAGCGTAGCCAACGCAAGAAGTAGTCTCAAGGACTCAAAGCGGGCAACTGGGGAGAAAGTTTCGTCAAAGTCCACCCCCTCTAGTTGGGTGAACCCTTTTGCCACTAGCCTAGCACGAAAGCGTCCATCCGCTTTCTTTTTGAACACCCATTTACACTTGACCACCTTCCTTCCTTCAGGGAGGGGTTCAAGTCTCCAGACGTCAAGCTTGGTGAGAGCATCCAGTTCATACTGGCATGCTTCAAGCCAATCACCAGCTTGTTCAGACTCCATGGCCTGCTTGTATGTCTGCGGGTCCCTGTGACCGGGTACCTCAGCAGCATTTAGCAAGTCCATCATTCCCAGTCTTCCGCTACCCTGCACGAATTCATCGTTGTCCTCTGTGAAGTAGCGAGGATTCGTGAATCGTACCCTTGTGCTCCGCCTTGGGCGTGTAGGTGAGACTACCTGAGTGTTCCTGGGAGATCTAGGGGTTTCCCTAGGAGGAGACACTTCCCTGTTGAAATTAGGGGCAGGTATAGGCGCAGCGACAGCTGGCCTTGTGGAGCGGGTGCTTCGACAACGTGTGGGTGCAGGATTTGTAGGGGGAGGGGCTTGGGAAGGTGGAGTGTGATATATTGTCTGGTCTGCCGCAGCAGGTGTGGAATTGGGTGGGGTGCTAGGCTGTTGTACTACTACAGGTGCCGGAGGTGGTATAACAAAGACTGGTGTAGTCTGAGGCACTGTAGGGGCAACAGCTGGTGTAGGCGGGCTAGGCACTACAAAGATAACTTCACCGCTGGGAGCACTCAAGGGTTCACCAGACACGGGAGAGGTAGGAGGTTGTAAGTGTTGAGCCACAACACTGCGGGATGGGAAGGTGTCTTCATCAAATGTAACATCTCGTGAAGAGATGAAGCACCGGCTATGTCTATCCCAGAGTTTGTAACCCTTTGAAAAGGGTTCATAGCCCACAAACACGGCTTCCTTTGATTTAGGATCTAGTTTGCGCCGGTTGTGTTCGGGTACATGATAGTAGGCTTTGCAGCCAAATACTCTAAAGTAGGAGACATCTGGGACTGTACCATCCCAGAGCTCTAGCGGAGTTTTCCACTGATTTGAACGAGTGGGAGTGCGGTTATAGATTTGCACAGCAGTTTGTACTGCTTGTTCCCAAAAGCCAAGGCTAAGGCCTGCATGGTGGAGCATGCTAGTGCCTTTTTCCATAACCGTACGGTTAAAACGCTCGGCTCTCCCATTCTGTTGTGGAGAATAAGGCATAGTGAGCATATGCTCGATTCCTGCTTCTAGAAGGATGTGCTTTAAGTCATTGTTGACGTATTCGCCACCACGGTCCGAGTGTAAGGATTTAATGGGCTTATTTAGTTGTTTTTCAGCCCACGCCTTGTAGTGTAGGAAGGCGTCCTTAAACTGGTCCTTTGATTTCATAAAGATGACAACTGCAGCTTTGGAGAAGTCATCTATGAACGTGGCGAAGTACTTGTTGCCCTGGATAGAGTTGCTCTGTAGTGGGCCAACAAGGTCACTGTGTATGACTTCAAGGGGTTCTGAAGCACGTTTCTTGGAATGTGGGAAAGGTAGACGAGTAGATTTGCCTAGTTCACAACCAAGGCAAAGTCCATTTTCCACAGGGGAATCATTTATATGGAGTCCTTTGACTGACTCCTGAGCATATCTTTTTAGCGCATCTTTGGACATATGTCCCATGCGCCTATGCCAGACGTCAAGGCTCGCAGATGCAGGTGCGCGAACAGCATTCATAGCATGTCCGTCGAGCCAATATAGCCCGAGAGCCTTGTGTCCTTCCGCAATGGTCTCTCCTTTGTGTCTGATTGTAAAGGAGGTGGCATCAAAACTAACTATGGCGCCCTTTGAAGTAAGGCAGGGCGTGGACAGGATACGCGAGTGCGTATTTGGGAGGTGGAGCACATTTGATATTTTGAGGTCGATGCCTCGATTGGTGCGGATTGTAATAGAACCCGTTCCAACACTTCGTAGAAGAGTGTTGTCACCAAGGAGGACATCAATACCTTTGTGAGGTGTGTAGGTGTCGTAGTCCTCAAGATAGGGTGTAAAATGTGCTGATGCTCCACTGTCCATCATCCATCTTGATGCTGACTGAGTGTGGTTGGCACTCATCATGTAAAGGGAGACCTGAGGTACCTCATGTACCTCTTCTATTTTGCCAGAGCCGTTAACTATAGTAAATAGGCGACTCTTTGGTACAGGTATGCTATTGGCCGCAGCAAACCTGTTTGCCGGAATTGAGTCCGGCGCCTCAGTAATGGTATTTTGAGCAGCTTTCCCTCGCTGCCCAGCCCTTCCCTTTTTAGCGTTCTCCTGATCCCGTTTGAGTTTGTAACACTCTGGCTTTTTATGGCCAGGTTTTTTGCAGTAGTGGCAGATTACGTCTGAGGACGCAGAGCTGCCCGATGCCTGGGGAGGCGAGTGCTGGGGCCTGACTGGGGCAATCTTTGTGAAAGATGCCGGAGGGCCAGCGATATGGGATTCCTCATTGATGAACCTATTGATAAGGTCCTGAGGAAGGAGATTGGCAGGGGGGCCAGATGCGAGGATGGTGCCTGCTATGGTGCTGTAGGAGGGGGGAAGTGCGTCTAGTAGTATGAAGGACATTTGCATGTCCGAGACGGGCATCCCCTGCTCCACAAGGGTGTTCCTCAAGTCCAACATTTTCTGGAGTTGAGGTAGGAAGGGAGTACCTTCCTGAAGCTTGGTATTTGCCAAGCCCACCCATAAATTGAAGGTGGCCATAGAGCCGACCTGACCATAGAGGTGTTCCAGCTGCTGGAACTTGTCATGGACAGTTGGGAATACTGCCATGGAAATGATACCAGAGAGGACCTCCGACGTGACTGAGAGGAATAGGAGGCCAGTAATGACCTCCTCCTGCTTTGCCCATAGGGCCAGAATTGCCAGACCTTCATCTGTGGGGCCTGTTGGTCCTGCCACACCTGCTGGTAGGACAGGGTGCTGAGGAACAGCCGCAGGGGCTGAGTGAGTGAGGTGCCTACTGCACCCATTCATCAGCATCAGGGACGTGAAGGTTGTGGTCCAAGTCTGCCAGTTGGTACCATCCAACTTGGAAAGGACGACGGAGGGAGGGAAGGTAAGGTGGAAAGACATTTGAGATGTTTGTAAATCTGGTTCCGAGGAGCAGTCAGAACCAGTCCAGATCTTGGTAGGAAAAGTAGAGGTCCAGCCATAGGAGCGCTATAACTCCATAACACGTAAGGTGTCATGCCTCAAGTTGTGCGACTTGGATGTATACTATAGTAGTGGAATCATTATAATGATGGCTGCCTTACTACTTAGTCTCCATGGCCCAAATGTTACTAAGGGCGGATAGTCATGCACGACGCTGTAGGTTTCAAGCAAGAAGGATCATGGGAGCATTTGTCCGGCGAAGGACGCTCCGAGTCGATCTCTAGCCTAGTAGCATGAAGGCTGGGGCTACCCAAGAACTATAGTAGAAGGGTAGTACCCTAGAGAGGAGCCAACAGCGAATTCCAGAGGCAATGATAGGGATCAACTCCCATAACAATTGCGACTGTCGTCTGTGGAGTCTCTAGAACAGACCATTAAGGGTCTTGGTACTAAGTGGCTAGAATAGTGATACATGCCATGCAGCGAATCCTGCACAAAGGGAGCGAATACTTCTCCTGGCAGAGGTCTACTCATAGCTACTATGTATATATCATTATAGTATAGTAGCGTCTCCTAGTTGTATCAGAGGGAAGGACTTCTGGGTTTGACTATTAACCAGGCCTTCACACCCCTTAAAGTGACCCAGGTATTAACCGAGTATCACCCAACCATTAGAGAGGCTTATAGCCGCAGGGGTCTTCCCCCTTTGGCCTATGAAAGCACTTCCGGATGAAGACCGGGTAATGAAAATATAGTAGGAGTAGTGCGCACAGAGGAATTTAAGGTCATGTAAGACCTTTCATGAGAACCTCCTTAGGAGGCTAGCCAAAATGGCACATGACAAAGTCATGGTGGACGAGAAAGGATGTGTCGAGTGTAAAATGGAAGAGGATGCTCACTGAAGGTGATGAAGACAACAAGGATGTGGTCGGCTGAGAGAGCAAGGTGACACGAGTAGATCTGTGATAAAAAATAGCGAGTTAGTTATTAGGCGTCAGGGCCCATAACCTGTTGAGCGCAGAACTAACAAGCGAGATGAAAGAGCAAAATGCTAATAGACAAGTTAACTTCAGAGGGGAAGTAAACTCTATTTGTATACACACCTAATAGACAAGTTACTATGGACTGTCTGTGAGTAAAGGTAGTGTAGAGAGAAAGGTAAAAGGGACTTACACTTCAGAGGGGAAGTAAACTCTGAAGTGTGAAGGCGTAAACAGCAGTCCTTATATACAGGACGCTTAGCTAAGAATGGTCTGTGCGCACTGGTGACCCAAACACAATACATGTGGTCTGTGCGCCAGAGGGAGAAATGCCATTGGAGGGCAGAGAACAATAGCTGCCTAAAGCAGACAATACCGGTATCTTAACAATAAAGAACAATAAGAGCCATGTATGACTCTGACAATAAAGATAAACAAAAGCGGTCCGTACAAGTCCGGAGTGTCCAAAAGAGTCCATAAGGGACAGATACCGAATATAGTATATGGGCTGACACAATCAGATCCCACGAGACATGTGACTTATTCAGTCGCGTCTCAACAGTTTTGTGATCCCACGTCTGGCAGATTACGAACTCATCGCCTCAGAGTTCTCTACTGTACCGTCTTCTTGTTGTAACAAGACTACACTAGCCCGCTCATCATGAATACACTCACACCCGCATTGACACGTAGTAAGTGACCCACAACCACCACGCTGCGCACGTGATAGAGCGCTAGTACCGCTGTATCGGAACCCACCGGCCTGACATAAAAGGCTCCGCAATCCTTGCCGCAATCTCCGCATCTTCGGTTTGTACATTGTGACTCATCTCCTCACCTCGAACAGATGGTATATATCAATTCTTACAAGAAGCCTGAGAGGCCCGCTCTCTTATCTGGGTATTTTGGCCCAGAGCCCTACGACATCAACTGGGCCTTCCCACTCTACGAGGAGACTCTCGAGTCGGAGCGGGTCAAGCTGACGCCATTCATCCCCTCGCTGCATGCGCAGGAGTACGCAGTGCAGGTTGGCGTGCGACCGGAGCTGCAGCGATGGTTCCCATTTGACCTCTCGTCGCTGGACCTACTCCTGACGGAGGTAGAGGTACGCGTGCGACGCAACCCTTCATGGATCCTTTTCGCGATCATCGACAAGGCGCGCGGCGGCGCGATGGCAGGCGTGATCGGGCTGATCAACGCGTCCCCAGAAAACCTGAGCGCCGAGATCGCCTGGGTGCTCGTTTTCCCCGCATTCCAGCGCACATATGTCACCTCGAACGCCATCGGCATCATGCTTCAGTATGCTTTCGAACTCCCCTCACCCGGACGCGGCGTACGCCGAGGTCTCGGCTTTCGTCGCGTGCAATGGACGGCGCACTCTGCGAACAAGCCATCGCACGCGGCTGCGACGCGCATGGGCCTGAAGGAAGAAGGCGTTCTGCACTGGTCGTCGGTGCTGCATGAAGGGGCGGAGGGCCACGGAATCCCGCTCCGGACCGGAGACCCGCTGAGTCCAAGACCGGGGCGGCATAGCGTGTTATTCGCACTTTGTGTGGATGATTGGGAGAACGGGGGCAGAGAACACGTGCAGCGACTGATAGACCGTAAATAGGAGTTGGGGATGGACAGTCCGTGCCCATTTTTTTTTGGAGAGCGCTCTATATTCGGGAACTACATACTAGCACACCGCGCGGTTTGGAGACCGACGTCAACCCCTTCCTTTATCTATATCTTGATTTGCTCGAGAAGGTTCTAGAGGACGCATGAATATGGATGCGACGAACGCAGCCCCAAGTAGAATTTATCTTTTATCAGACCTATGTCGTAAACAGAAGGGCGAAATTTCCATTTGCCCGTCGCGTTCTGCTTTCGTCAGGATGTCGACTCGCTGTTCCGAGTCTGATCTATGCCAGGAGTCAGCAATACCCTTGTTAGCTGAGACCTTCCAGGGAACTGTATTTCAACTTCACAAACGCCTCCTTTGAGGATTCCAGCGAACCGATTTCCGCGTTTACTGTTTTCTTGCACGTATTATCAGGCACGTATTATCAGTGGTCCTAAAATACATAACGAAGCATTGGTACTGAGGCCAGACGTACCCTGTCCTCATCGACAAGTCGCATACCCGCTCGGATGGCCCCTATATAGTCTGACTGTGTGCATCGACCTGTGTCCAACTACGTAGCTTGGAGCCTCTTCTCACACTTGGAGATTTCCGTGTCAAAGTCGACCGAGCCCTTGGGTCTATAAGTATCAGAGACTACGAAACGTACGCATATGTGAACCTCAGGGTGGTCGCTAATCGCCGACGTTGGCGCTGTTGATACACTGATATACACCCGGGTGGGATCATGCTATCAGTATCGCGTATGACCTCCGCGAACTTGTATTTCAGCCCTGAGTGAGCGTTGTGATAATACACTTCTGAGATTCGAAGAGGGCCGCTTCGGTACCATCTTGTAAACGAACAAAGGACTACACAAACTGTTTATCAAGGGGCCGTGCTCACTGTCGGGACCTACTCTGGATGTGACTGTATGGTATAGGACGCTGCGGGCCGCGGTGACTCCGGTGAGCGACCATAATACGCATGTAGACAGTGTGAACGCACCCTTTTTCTTCCCCCTTGGCGTCGACGTCGTTTCAACCCTAGCAACCTCAGGTTTCGGAGTAGCCTAGCCTCCCTCTCCAATCGTTTTGCCTCCTTTTCTATACAATTCGATGAACGATGAACGGCGGCTGGCAAGGTATGCTTATCCGAAGCTCTGACGGGGACCAAGACGGGGACAGACCTGCACTTTCCGAGTTGGGGTTTAAATGGAGAGGCGGAACCAGATGGTCCGATCGCACCGTCTTGGCACCGTCGTAATACTTGAGCTTGCTTGGGATCATAGTGACCCACTGTAAGGCTCAACGCGAGCATGAATTACATCACGAGTCGTCGAGTCCAAGACTCCAAGGTCGAGTCATCGGTGCATCAGTACTGCATCAGTCATCACTACAGTAGGGTCGCTGTCAAGGTCGCTGTTCTGTAAGCTCCGTGGGAACAAAAACAATGAACAAAGAAATACAAACTTGCTACTGTAGTACCTCGGTTCGCTGATGTCCGAGTCGCCGTGGATTTGTGCACAGGTCAGAATGACACGACAATTGTGTGTGGGAACCTGATCTGCACAGTATAGTAATAACGCTCATAAAGGTTCTCATCGTGATCCACTCCACTCGTTTAGAGTTCTGTCATCCTCCGGCTCGTCGTCATCCTGGCCCACACTGGCCCAGGTTCACGCGAAATATGACCAGGATCCAGCATCACCCGCATTCAGTTCCACGAACGAATATGATGGTCCGCAAGTTCAAGTTGGCTGTTTGCTCACCCTGCAACGAGAGCGATTTCGCAGTATTTGTCGCCAGCACTTCGTCATCCTAGTTGCGCCATCAATCAAGGCAAGAACCACGGTGTACTGGTCTGAGAGCTACTTCTGTTGATCTACACCGGGCGCCAACTATTTTTGTCTGCTGCACTGGCACTTCTACAACCAGCGGCCCAGGGTGAAATTTTCGTGATGGACCTTACCAGCAACTCCCGTGACCCATTGTCAGTAGGTTTCACTAATAGTTGCAACCGACGAGGTGGGGTTGTATCACACGCCGGGAGGAGCTCGCCCAGTGCGTCTGGGATCATCAGATAATGGGAAAAGAAGACGCTAGGAACGAATGTGAGCCACCATCCATCCTTGGCGTCCATCAGCTTACCTACGTTGATTCTGTCGGGCTCATTTATATGCTGAACAGTAGTATGCCATAACGGATTTCCACCCCCCGTCACGGCGTTGTCTACTCTACTCCACTGGTTGGAGACAATTTCTGCCCAAGTCGCGAACAAATGGGTCCTGAAAATGTGCCAGTATTTCGTCGACGTGGGATGACTCTACTCTTTCGTACCTTCTATCTGATTATTCAATCCATTTTTTATGGCAAGCTTCGTATTCTAATCTCTCTACGCCAGTCAAGCTTACAGGTGCCCACCGCCCAGGGATCTATGCAACACTTATCCCAATTTCAACATATATAATGGTGTTAGTTGCCTTATCTCCTTCTGGATAAAATCACTTCAACTTCAACATGTGTGAAGGAAGAAGGGTCTGCACTCGCTGAGCCAGAAAATATTGTTCGGCGTAATAGTCTTCATGTTTTCCTTGTCAACTGCTTTCCTGGCTGTCTCAATCGTGGACCTAATCACTCTCATCAAGACCTGGTATCTCGTTTTAGATATCCCCGACTCAATCGGCACAACGAGACCTACGGGGGACCTTATGGATTTATTCAACGCCTTGGCCGTAATAAATGTCGGTGGATGATTTTACTCTTACCTTCAATTGTCAATAGATTCATGAACCCTGCAGTATGCCCTGACGGATGGCGTCGTCGTCTGGAGAGCTTGGGTCATATGCCGTGTTGAAAGCAGAAAACTGTTGATAGCATCGATTGTGATGCTCGTGTTAACGATGCGTACGTCGCCCTCATCCTAGCTTTTGTATTTCACAAACAGGACCTCTTTCCAGTTGGTGTCGCAGCAACCATCTGCGTCAGAGTATTCATAATCATCGACCCCGTTAGCCACAATAATCGCCTGACCACTGCCATCAACGTTTTCCAGGAGACCACATTGATTTCTTCGTTTGTCACTAATATTTTGAGTACGGGGGTTGTGTCGTTGAAAGCATGGTACGCCTGGTGTTTCTGGCTAGGTGAAAGAGTGCTGACTAGCTACCATAGGAGGTATCGAAGATGGATCGTAGAGGATCTGCAACGTGTCGTGAACAAAAGGACAAAGGCGGAAAGGGTACTGGCCCTTCTTGTAGAATCCGGCGTATTTTATACGTTTTCTGGCGTGCGCCAGATTTACTCTCTGAAAGAAAAAGTAGCTAATTCTTCTTGGTTGATCAAGGCGATGCTAGTCGCGTCATCCCTCATACATACCCCTGGATCCAACTTCGTACTCGGGACGTTATACTTGCAAGCCGCTGTTCACTTGGCGGTAAGTGTTGCCCTCGGATTTAGAACTCGAACTGACGAGATGTCAGGGTATCTATCCGGTGATTATCGTCATAGTCGTCAACCAAGAAGCATCAATGGACAAGACGCTGTTTAACTCGACCCTCCCCGTAGTTGTCACCGACTTACAACAAGCCTCCAAGTTCAGAGCCGGTCAGACCGCTGCTCGCCAAGCCAAGTCTATGCTCGGAGCCAGCCTCCAATTTACACCTGCGCAGGGGCCACATTCTTCTCGAAGTTCTCTCGCCCCATCATCGCCGCAGGACTCCCTGGCGTCTAGTTCAAGCCCGGAACCTGACGCTGACCGGGAGATCCGAGTGGAGATTGGCGACAGCGTGGAATAGACTTATTCTTAGTTTTTAAACCGTTCCTAGGCCTAGTCGATGATACATGATCCCCCGAAGCAAACTGAACGTCGCATTCGGATCAGTCGCGTGCCACCTCGGTCAGCTTGGCTTTTGGAAAACATTCCGGGGCAGTTGGCACAGGCCAAGGGACAGGCTGTTCCTCAGAGATAAGGTGCATGCCCTCAAGTCCCTATAAGTTAGTTTGGACTATCGCCGCTATTGCCACGATAACGAGGACCAAGACGAGGACGACGGAATTCTCGGCTGACACGGAAAATTTACGGTAGATGCGTCGTTCCAACATTCGTTCTCAGCTAAAGACTAAGACCAACATTCCTCTGGATTGGCTTAGAGAGTGAGCGCTAGTGAGCCTTTGAGCCTACCTGCTGCCTGCAAGTGCCGCGCGAACAACTCACGACCTTGCTCACGACACCAAGCACAACACAGTGTCACACTGCCACACCTCTGCTTTTTAAATTGGGGTTTGGCCCAATAGGGTTGCAGAGCCAGAAAGTTCGATCCCGCTGGTGTGATATATTTCTTTTCTTGAGACTACTGTATCGAAAGTGGTACAGTATACTGGATTGTCTTTGCGATCGTCGGTCACGCGTCACGAGGTGCCAAATAGTGGCACGTGGTTGTATGACTAATACGGTATGTAACTGTGGGTTGTTGCTGGGGAGATGTCCGAAGTACATGGGTGATTTTCCGTCTGGCGCACAAAAATGGATTCCAAAAAAAAGTCCAAATCCAACTTCCAAGTGGGTTTGGCACGACCGGTCTGAGAACGTCCGGGTCGGCGCCCATGTGTGGGAATCTGATCCAAAGTGTACCGTGACGCAGCTGTTCTCACCAAGGGTCTCATCTCGATTAAGAGTCGATTTGCCCCAGTTGATTCCTCCTTCCGCCCACAGTATTGAAGACGACATCGTATCACCTGCATCCTACAAAGAGTCCGATGAGTCCGGCCGATTGCTGACTCTGCTACTACTGTAGTGCGAGCGAGACTGCGAATTCGCAATATTTCAGTCGCCGACGGAGTAACAGCCCTCCAGCCTGAATTACGGTTATCACTGGTAGAACAGGAAGGTGCACCGGTCTATACAACTCATTCAAGAAAAAGGGCGCACTGGTCCGAGGGCTCCTGGTGCTACTAATAGGTCCGCACATGTCAACGATTTCATTGACTCGGACACAGCCGCCACACTTCCGCCACCAGCAGGAGAAGTTTCATGGTTCATCAACCCCCTTTGGGCCCTACTAGTACCCCTGCGGCCTATTGTTTCCGCGGCGTGTGGTATGTTTCAGAGCGATATTACGGTAACAGTCGCAACCCATAGGTTGGGTGGGACTACACCCTAAAACCGTGCATCAGTGTTTTGTCACTTGTTTATCTCGGGTCATCGGATAGTGAGGGCGCATGTGCTGAGATTGAACGTGAGCTATTCTCCATCACACCCAACGTCAGCCTGAGACATTACCTATGCTAAGGTTTAGGTAACTTAACTCAGGTTCGTTTATATTCTGAACAATACTAAAGGTATATGCCACAACGCTTTTCCGGCCTCCCCCCTCCACTTTTGTCTACTCGACAACATCGGTTGGAGATATATTCTGCGCAGGCCGGAGAATATCATGGTTTCCGAAAACGTGTTTCACCAGCGTGGCATCACTTTACTTTACCGCACATTCAATCTTATAATTCAGTCTGTTCTTTATGGCAGGTTTCGTATTGTTCGCTCTACTCAGGTTAAGCTGATACGTGCCCAGGGATCTATGCATCACTTGTCCCAGTTTCGACCTATATAATGATGTAAGTTACCTGTTTTCCTTCTGAAAAATCGTTTCAACTAAACGACCTCACTGATGTGAAGGAAGAAGGGCCTGCGCTCGCTGAGCCAAAAAGTCTTGTTCGGCTTAATAGTCTTCATGTTTACCTTGTCAACTGCGTACCTGGCCGTCTCGATTGCGGATTTAATGATTCTCATCAAGACCTGGTATCTCTACGTAGGTCTCTCCGACTCAGCCGGCACAAACAGCCCTACGGAAACACTTCTAGTCCTATTCAATGCCTTGGCCCCCATTAATGTTCGTGGACGTTACTCTCACACTGTGTGCCAATGGACTCACAAACTCCGCAGTATGCCCTGACAGATGGCATCGTCGTCTGAAGGGCTTGGGTCGTATGCCGTGAGGAACGCAGAAAACTGCTGAGAGCGCTGATTGTGCTACTCGTGTTAACGATGCGTACGTCGTCCCCATTTTCGCTGTCTGAGTTTCACGAGCAATCCCCTTTTCTAGTCGTGGTAGCAGCAACCATCGGTATCAGAGTATTCATAAACGCCAATCCCGTTAGAGACAAAAATCGCTTTGCGACTACCACCAACGTCTTCCAGGAGACCACGTTGATTTCTTCGCTTGTCTATAATATTTTTGGCACGGGAATCATCTCGTTGAAAGCATGGTACGCCTGGGTTTCTGGTTATGCACAACACTACTAGTACTGAGCTGGGGGCTGGTTGTCATAGGAGGTATCGAAGGTGGATCGCAACGGATCTGCAATGTGTTGTGAACAAGAGGACGAAAGCAGAAAGAGTACTGGCCCTTCTCGTAGAATCCGGCGTGTTTTCTATTTTTTCAGGCGTGCGTATGGTCATCTCCTCACTGAAAAGGTGCTAAGTCTTCGTTGATTCAATTGATGTTGGTCGCGACATCTCTCATACGTCTCCCTGGATCCCACGTTATGCTCGGGAATATATACTCGCAAGCAGCTGTTCACTGGCAGTAAGTGTTGCGTCTGTACTTTGGGCTGGAACCAACAAGATGTCAGGGCATGTACCCAGCGATTGTCATCATACTCGCCAGCTGAGAGGCGCCAATGGACAAGACAGTGTCCAATCAAGCCTTCCCCGTATTCAACACCGACTTACGACAAGCGTCACAAGTCTCCCACTTCATAGTCAATCAGACTGCCGCTCGCCGCACCAAGTCCACGCACATGGCTAGCCTCCAATTTGCGGGTGCGCAGGGGTCGCATTTCACGCGAGGCTCTCTTGACCCATCGTTGTCACGGGACTCCCTGTCCTCTAGTTCAGGCCCGGGGTCCGGCGTTTACCCAGGGATCCAATCAGACCACTGGGGCAGCGTTGGGTAAACCTGCTGTGCAGGTGTCATCCCCTGGGGATATTCAGATAATTGCCGTATCAACTAATTCAGCAAAATAATGAAACTTTGAAAGCAGATTTTCCGGAGTTGTAAATCCCGCCGTTGACTGGTCCTGACTCAGGGTAGGGGCTCGCTCGTTGTGCCGTTGGGTGCTGAAGCGAATAGTAACTTTCGAGGTGTACGCGAGCTCGGGCTGTCCCTTAAAAATACGGCGCACCTCCCCTCTCTTGATTTAGAGTGCGGACTGTTTTCCGAGTGCCTCCACAACGAATGGGGCAACACTGGTCTCAACCGCCGTAGAATATTTAAAGGGCGTAGGAGGCGATGCCCTTGTTCCAGAAGGTACGTGTCCGGTTTTGTATCTGGATGTGCAACAACAGAGCCCTCATACTGGCTAGACAAGTGACCAGTCCAGAGGATGTCGCGTCGTAAGTGACGTAGAGCCACTCGATCGAGGCAACAAAGCCCTCAGCACCCCCATTTGAGCGAACGCTCACCGGTCTGCACGCTTGCATTACTTTTAGGGCCCCTAACGGTATGTTCATAGTCAATTCTTGTCAGTGCACCTCTCGTGTTTGCAGTGTGCGTTCGCACCAGGCCCCGTCCATTTTTTTGTTTTTTTGATCCATTTATTACTAGCCCGTCCATCGTTCCGGGAAAAACCTAAGACCAGCTGCGAGACGATAGGCCAAGGAAATACTAAATCATCGTCACTGATTCGTCAGACCTCGGTTCGCCTTGCGGTGCGCATTGGAGGTACTCAGGTCTGCCTTGGTCACGATGGACTTTAGTACGAGTCTGAGAACGCCGACGGCGTCCCTGCCAGGCTGTGTAGGGACCTGATTCATGTTTTCACTGGCAACGGCGGCAAGTCATCACAGGAATACAAATACTTACTGGCGGTGGTGCACTAGCTTGGACTAGCAGTATTGGATGTACTGCTATCCTTAGTTACCACCACCAGTCACCTGTTGCCTGTCATTTTC
Source organism: Lactarius deliciosus (assembly GCA_021525775.1). Taxonomy (NCBI): domain Eukaryota; kingdom Fungi; phylum Basidiomycota; class Agaricomycetes; order Russulales; family Russulaceae; genus Lactarius; species Lactarius deliciosus. Next base: position 22,943 of record JAKELK010000030.1, on the reverse strand, counting down.
CTGATGCTGGCCTTGGATGAAACTTTCTAACGAGCTGCTGACAGATTGCTTACATTAGCTGTGAGAGCATTTAGCGCTTGGTCGTAATGCGATATGTAAGTCGCTGACTAAGCGACGACGTGTTATTATCATAGTTACGGTCATCATGCATCCGTCAATCAAGGTGCACTGGTCTGAAACTGCTGCTACTGTGATGATCTCTACACATCCGAACGCCAGCCAATTTAAACACAGCCGTGACACTTTTGCTGTCATCGAGCGCAATTTTCGTGGCTCCGAGTCATAAATCCTGTTCATAAACCCCCTTTGGACACTACCACCTCCTTATCGGTAGGTTCCAGGGACACTAACAGTTATGACTAATGAGGTGGGATTGCAACGCACAACGGAGGGAGTGTGCATCAATACTTTCCTAGCGCACTCTCTTGGACCATCAGACAAATGTATGAGCCATCGGCGAGTTAGCCGCCACATGCATCGCAACTCGCCAGTCCGACTTGTTACTCATGTTAGCTGTCAGGTTCATTTAAAAGCTGGCTAGTAGTATTACAAAATGGATCACCCCCCTCCACGTTTGTCTATTCTGTAGTGTTGGTCGGAGACATATTCTGTGCAGGTCAGGGAATATCATGGTTTCTGAAGACGTGTTTCACCAGCGCGGGATCACCCTACTTTACCGCACCTCCAATCTCATAATCCAGTCCGTTATTTATGGCAAGTTTCGTGTCCTTGTCTCTTCTCTATACACCATCCGAGCTCATACCTGTTCAGGGATCTATGCGACGCTTATCCTAATCTCAACATTTCTAATGACGTGAGTGATCTCATATCTTTCTGGAAAAGATACTGTAATTCAACCGGCCTGACCAATGTAAAGCAAGAAGGGCCTGCGCTCGCCGAGCCAGAAAATCTTGTTCGGCGTAATAGTCTTCATGTTTTCCCTGTCAACTGCATATCTGGGTGTATCAATGGCAGATTTAATCATTCTCATCAAGACTTGGTATCTCGTTATAGATCTTTCCAAGTCAACCGGTACGAGGAGCCCTACGGAGACACTTCTGGTTCTATTCAACGCCTTAGCCCCTATTAATGTTCGTGGGTGATGATGGTGCTCTCACATTGTGCTAATGGACCCACAAAGTAGTATGTTCTGACGGATGGCGTCGTCGTCTGGAGAGCTTGGATCATATGCCGTGATGAATGTAGAAAATTGCTGAGAGCGCCGATTGTGATGCTTGTGTTGACGATGTGTACGTCATCCTCCCCTCTTACCGTCTTAGTTCCATGAACGGGCCCCCTTTCCAGTTGGTGTCGCCTCAACCATCGGCGTCAGAATCTTCATAAACATCGACCCCACGAATAGAGAAGACCGCCTTGCCGATACCATCAACGTCTTCCAGGAGATCACGTACATTTCTTCGCTTGTCACTAATATTTTGGGTACAGGAGTCATATCACTGAAAGCATGGTACGCCTGAGGTACCTGACTAGGTAAAACATTACTGATTGGCGGCTATAGGAGGTATCGAAGATGGATTGTAGCGGATCTGCAACATGTCGTGGACAAGAGGACAAAGGCGGAAAGGGTGTTGGGCCTTCTTGTAGAATCTGGCGTATTTTATATTTTTTCTGGCGTGCGCCTAGTCTCCTCTCTAAAATGACAAAGTAAGCTAATTCTTCGTTGATTCAGGCATTTATGGTCGCGTCGTCCCTCATACGTCTGCCTGGATCCCACTTTACACTTGAGAGTTTATACTCGCAAGCCGCTGTTCACTTGGCAGTAAGTGTTGAGTCCGAATTTAGGACCGAAACTGATAATATGTCAGGGAATGTACCCGGCGATTGTCGTCATACTCGTCAACCGGGAAGCGTCAATGGACAAGACATTGTTCAATTCAACGCTCCCCACAACCATCTCCGACTTACAACAAGCCTCCTCCCAGTTCAGAACCAGTCGGACCACTGCTCGCCAAGCCAAGACACTGTTCACGGCAATGGGAAGCCGTCAATCTGCAGCTGCGATGGGGCCCCATCCTGCGCGAAGTTCTCTCGATCCATCCGAATCCGAGTCGTTGTCGCAGGGCTTCTTGACCCCCAGTTCGAGCCCGGAATCCGACGTTGACCCGGAGACCCAGTCAGATACCGCTACTGTAGCATCTGAGTTATAACCTTGATCCCGCTTTGATCCTAAGCTTGATCCCTGCAGTGATCGTGACCCTTGATCTTGCCCTTGATCGTGACCGAGGGAGACTTCCCGTCAAAGTCACTGACTAAGCGACAGTACGCATCTGTCAATCAGGGTTCCTGGTCTGGCTAACAATTTGCACACCACAAAACACAGCCATAACACTTTTAAAAGATCATTTGTATTCCGGGACTCTACCAGGATGATCACCACATTTGGAAAGCGGGTTGCAACCACGTAAGTACTCTTGTAAGTACTGTAACAGAGTACGTTGAGTTTGACGTTGAGTGTAGACATAGTAGGGCCCGGGTCCCAGAAGGGCCCAGAGTTGCGTGTGGGTGGAGACAAGAGTAGTAATAACGACAGGCATCCGTGAGGAAGAAGCGTAGTCCGTCCGTTGTTGTAAGCCAAAAGGAGAAACTTGAAAGCCACGGTGCCATTAATGTCTCAATTTCCGGAAGAGGGCTATGATGGCTTCTCGGCAGTCCCGGGGTGGTGGCATATCCACTCTGCCACCCCCAGTACATGTGTTCTGAAACAGAAAGCGCCAATAGTTTTGGTACTCGCTGCGGCGCCGGGTATGTCCACCCTGGGTCACGGACCATGCGTTTCTCAACGACTTTCTCTCAGCAACCCCGCCCGCACCTCTCATGCATCCTGCGCTTCCCCACTTAGTCAGCGTGCCCTGCAGCGCAATGGTGTCCTACCTGCCGCCTTGCTGTGCTCGACGGCAGCCCAGACCTCGCGGCCTCGCTTGCTCCCGGCCACAAGCTACACCGTGTGACTATGCGTATAGCGAGCACTGTACGATGGCCTACACTTGGCCTACACCCTGCGGCTCTATTCGGCGCGCTGAAAGAATTCATACTCGTGCGTGTGTTCGATGTAGACGTTTACGCCCGCGGGCGATCGTCGCACGCTCTGGAAAAATACAGACGCGGGGTTCGAAGCGCCCGACTTGAGTCTCGAGGGTACATGGCTGCACACGGGCCCCCTCCACGACACTTGACCTGGCGAAATTAACTACAAGTGCCGTACAAGCAAGTCGGCTCGCTATTGCTGAACTTGCAGCACACTCCACCTGGGGCTACTCCGGAAGCTGAGGGTGCCAAGGCAGAAGCAGGCCTTTCGCCGAGAGTTTATACTCGCCAGCCGCTGTTCACTTGGCAGTAAGTGTTGCGTCCATATTTAGGACTGGAACTAATAGGTGTCAGAGAGTGTACCTGGTGATTGTCGTCATATTCGTCGGCCGAGATTCCCGAGAAGCATCAATAGACAAGACACCGTTTTGACACCACGTTCCCCGCAACTATCACCAACTTACAACAAGCCTCCTCTCATTTCAGAGCCAGTCAGACCGTTGCTCGCCTGATTTGCAACTGCGATAGAGCCCCATCCTACGCAAATTTCCAGTCAGACCATAACTTGACCATAACGGTAGCGTAGAATACTAGGCCTGCCAAATTTCAATTTATAAGGTAAACAAGGATTTACTTCTTTGAGGCTAAGTAATCCATGATAACGAAGTATTCCAGCCCGGGATATTTATCAACTAATTTAATGGAATTGTAAAAGCAGATTTTCCTTGACGCCTCAGTCACGCGACACGGTCCCAGGATAGGGTCTCGCTTGTGCTTTTGGGTGTTAGAGCGAATAGTACACTTTTCGAGATATATGCGAGCTTGGGCTGTTCCTCAAAGATACGGCGCACGCACCTCTCGATATAAAGTGCGGATTGTTGCTGCTAAGTACCGCCATGACAAGCGACACATGTCTCAAAGTTCAAAGGGTTTGGAACCGCGTCACAGCTCCAGGAGGTACGTTTCCAGTTTTGCATCAGGACGCGGAGCAAGGGCGGGAGCCCTATACTGGCTAGAGCCGTGACCGGTCGCAGTGTGGGGAGGTTGTGTCGCTGGTGATGCGCAACCACTCGACCGGGGTCCTCATTGGGGCCGGCACACCCATTGGAGCGAGGGCTCGCTGGTCTACATACTAGTATAATTGCGTCTCGGGTCCCTACCAGTACTAATGGCGTGCTCAGAGTTAGTCGGTCTTGTCTCGTGCGTTCGATGTGCCCCCCCGGCACCGAATCGTTCTGTGTCGTTCCCAGATAAAAGCTGAGACTGGCTGGGAGACCACAGGCCAAGGATCGAGTTTGGTGCGCACCTCAGCTCGCCTTTCAGTGCACATCGCATTGAAGATATTTGAAGTTTGCCGCGGACACGACGGACTTTGGCACAGGACTGAGAACGACGGCACCCCTGTGAGTGAACCTGATTCATAACATATGCGGCTGTCCTCATCAGAATGTCATGACAAGAAGCAAATACACACGGTATGCCACACCCACCGCTGATCCACGTGCCAGCAGTCATTGCGTATAACTCACACTTGAACTCACACGTCGGCCAGCGCCAAGCTTAAGGCAAGCGTGTCGGTATACAAACATGTTCCCCCGGGCCTCGGTCATTTCTATCATATCGTGACTGAGGGGTACGTAAATACGTCCTTAGCAACTCTCCACACACCATCGCCGCTACTATATTTCCAGATGTGCAGTAGCATTCGCATCCGAGTCATGATCTTGATCGGAAGTTGGTCCCAGGCTTGATCTAAGGCCGCGAGCCCTGATCGAGACTGAAGTCGCTGACTAAGCGACAACACACTAGGGCATCAAGCATCCGTCAATCAATGTGCACTGGTCTGACGATCTGCATATGTCCTACAAACAAAACACAACTGTGACACTCCCGCTAGCGAGCGAAATTATTTGGCTCATGAAGCTTCCTCCGGACCCTACCAACTCGTCCGTGCGGCTTATTGTCGGTGGGATTGTCGGTAGGTCGGAGCGACACTAACATTCACAGTCAAGTTGAGTCAACGAGGTGGGACTGCACCGTACTCGGAGCGTGCATCATTACTTTGTTACCATATCTTGAGTCATCTATCAAACAATGAGGAACGCAGATACCAGGAAGCCGTCATCGATCATCGATCATCCATCACATGTATCACAGCCCGCGTCGCCGAGTCAGGTTAGTTGGGTTAATCAACATTTATTTATAAACTGAGCAATAGTATGCTGATTTCTACCACCCTCTACCTTTGTTTACATTATTGGTTGGAGGCATATTCTTCGCAGGCCGGAGAATATCATGGTTTCCGAAGACGTGTTTCACCAGCGCGGCATCATTCTACTTTACCGCACCTCCAATCTTATAATTCAATCTACTATTTATGGCAAGTTTTGTCTTCTTCTCTCTCCAATCCGTTGAAACTCATACGTGCTCAGGAATCTATGCATCACTTATCCCAGTCTCGATGCATATAATGATGTGGGTTACCTGTTTTCCTTCCGGACAAATCACTTCGACGGATGTGAAGGAAGAAAGGTTTACACACGCTGAGCCAGAAAGTCTTGTTCGGCGTAATAGTCTTCATGTTTTCCTTGTCAACTGCATCCCTGGCTGTCTCGATAGCGGATTTAATCATTCTCATCAAGGCCTGGTATCTCGTTACAGATCTCTCAGAGTCAGCCGGAACGAAGAGCCCCACGGAGGCACTTCTGGTTCTATTCAACTCATTGACGGCCATTAGTGTAGGTGAATTACTCTCGCATCATGTGTCAACGGACTCACCAAGTAGTATGCCCTGACTGATGGCGTCGTCGTCTGGCGAGCCTGGGTCATATGCCGTGATGAATGTAGAAAATTGCTGACAGCGCCGATTGTGATGCTCATCTTGACGATGCGTACGTCATCTTCCTTTTCATCTTCTGAGTCCTACGAGCGGGCCCTCTTTTCAGTCGGCGTCGCAGCGACCATCGGTGTGAGAGTATTCATAAATATCGACCCCGCGAATAGAGAAGACCGCCTTGCCGATACCATCGACGTCTTTCAGGAGATCACGTTTATTTCTTCGCTTCTCACTAATATTTTGGGTACGGGAATAATATCTTTGAAGGCCTGGTACGTCTGGAGTTTCTGGATATTTACAGCGTTACCGACCCTGGGGTTGGCTGCTTTAGGAGGTATCGAAGATGGATTGTAACAGACCTGCAACGTGTCGTGAACAAGAGGACGAAAGCGGAAAGGGTGCTCGCCCTTCTCGTGGAATCCGGTGTGCTTTATGTCTTTTCCGGCGTACGTTTGATCTCCTATCTGAAAATAAAAAGGCTAATTCTTCGTTTATTCCAGGCACTGTTGGTCGCCTCATCCCTCGTGCATTTGCCGGGATCCCACTTCGTTCTTGGGAGTTTTTTCTTGCAAGCCGCTGTCCACTTGGCAGTAAGTGTCGCGTCCGAACTTAGGACCGAAGCTGACAATATGTCAGGGAATGTACCCGGTGATTGTCGTCATACTCGTCAGCCGAGAAGCATCGATGGACAAGACGCTGTTTAACTCAACGCTCCCCATAATTATCACAGACTTACAACAGGCCTCCTCTCAGTTCAGGGAAAATCAGACCGTGGCTCACCCAACCAAGTCCACGCCCGCGGTGCAGGGGCCGCACCCTATGCAAGGTTCTCCCGACTCATTGCTATCACAGAACTCCCTGCCCTCCAGTTCAGGTCTGGGGCCCGACGTTGACCTGGAGATCCAATCAGACGATGGAGGTAGCGTGAAATAGGTCTGCTATGGTGACTATTGGGGGATGCGTGATAACGCGCAATAACGAAGTAGTTACCAACCAATTTAGCTGAACCCCGCCGCTAGTTACGGTCCGAGGATAGAGGCCCGCCTGCCGTGTCATTAGGTGCTGAGGCGAGCAGTACACTTTTTGAGGCTTATTGCGAGCTCGGGGTGTTCCCTAGAGACACGGCACACACCCCTTTCTTGACCCAGAGTGCGGACCGCACGACAAATGGAGCAACACGGCTTAATGAGGGTTTAGGAGGCCAGGTAACAAGTGTGATGCACAGCCGCAGGAGGGCGTCCAGTTTTGCGCCTGGGTGTAGTAGGCTTAAGGGCGGGAACCTTCACGCTAGCCAAACTTGTGACCAGTCGCAGAGTCAGGGTATTCGCCGATCAATGTCCTAATCACTCAGCGGAGCCGGCACCCGCATTGGAGCAAGCGCTCACCGGTCCACGCGCTGGCATTGCGGCGTCTCCGAGTCGGGTCCCTAACAGCTTGTGACGCTTGTCCAAGTCAGTCGGTCTTGTCTTTTGTTTGCAGCCTCTTCACCGAGCTTTTTTGCATCGTTCTTGGGTAAAAGCTAAGAACGGCTGCGAGACTATGGGCCAACTTGAAGGAAATCACCGAGTCTGTTGCACACCCCGGCTCGCCTTGCAGTACACATTCAAGTTGGAGAAATTCGAGTCTCCGAGACCTACGGTCTCGATCATGGAGTGACATGGACTTTCTAACAGCGCCCCTAGCGCCCATGTGGTGTTTATGACATATCCAGCTGTTCTCATTAGGCGAGTTATCGCCAAGTGACATCCATCATAAGAATACAAATATGTACTGCTGCACTAGCAGCAATAGACTAGCTGGGACCAGCAGCACTAGATATACGATAGTATACTCCTTGGCATATTCCATTCCCAATAGTAGTCATCTGCAATCAATAACCTGTCATTTCCCTGATGCTCAAGTGGCAGATTGCTCACTTTGGTAGGATACGATCCTTGGCGCTTGGTTTGGCGCGCGCGATTGGCTATAAAGGTCGATGACTAAGCGAGAACGTGCACTAATAATACTACGACTACGGTCATCATCTCAGGCTGTCATCCGCTGGCATCCGTCAATCAAGGTGCACTGAAGTACTGATCTGCAGGCCCGACACGAACAAATTTAAGTTCTATTCACACAGCTGCGATACTCCGCTACCAGCGAGTGGGATTTTTATAGCTCAGAGGGCCGCCGGAAACCCCGCTCAGACATCCTTTTGGACTCGGACCCTGCCACTGCCCTCCCAACTCCTTCATGCGGCCTATTGTTTGGAAGGTCTCAACGATAATAAACAACGAGGTAGTACGGCATCGCACAGCTAGGGGGGCGTTCATCAATACTTTGTACATATCTTGGTCCTTGGACCATCAGATAGTAATGGGTCTAGCTTGGGGTCTAGATACTGATACTGAATATGAGCCTGAGCCATCGGTCCATCATACATCACAGCCACCAGGGATGTTAATCGTCAGATCCATTTAAGCTGGGCAGTAGTATTCCAAGATGTATTTCCGCCCCCCTTCACGTCTGTCTGCTCTACAGAATCGGTTCGGAGACATAGTCTGCGCAGGCCAGGGAATATTATGGTCTCCGAAAACATCTTTCACCAGCGCGGCATCACTCTACTGTACCGCACCTCCAATCTCATGATTCAATCTCTTCTTTATGGCGAGTTCCGTATTCTCATCTCTGTTCTCCATTCGAGCTCATACGTGCTCAGGGATCTACGCATCACTTATCCCGGTTTCAGCGTATATAATGATGTGAGTTATTTCCTTCTGCCAAATTGATGTGGCATGGTCCAACCAACGTAAAGCCAGAAGGGCCTACGCTCTCTAAGCCAGAAAGTCTTGTTCGGCGTAATAGTCTTCATGTTTTCCTTGTCAACTGCGTACCTGGCCGTCTCAATTGCGGATTTGATCACTATCATCAAGACCTGGTATCTCGTTGTAGATCTCTCCGAGTCAGCCGGCACAAGGAGCCCTATGGAGACACTTCTGGTTCTATTCAACGCCTTGGCCCCCATTAATGTTCGTGGACGATAATGGTGCTCTCACATTGTGCTAATGGACCCACAAAGTAGTATGTTCTGACGGATGGCGTCGTCGTCTGGAGAGCTTGGATCATATGCCGTGATGAAAGCAGAAAACTACTGAGAGCGCCGATTGTGATGCTCGTGCTAACGACGCGTACGTCGCCCTTTCGTTTAGCCATCTGAGTCCCACGAGCGGGCCCCCTTTCCAGTCGGTGTCCTAGCGACCATCGGCGTTAGAATATTCATAAGCATCGACCCCGTGAATAGAGACAAAGGCCGCCTTGCCGATACTATCGACGTCTTCCAGGAGATCACGTTGATATCTTCACTTATCACCAACATTTTGGGAACGGGAACAATATCGTTGAAAGCGTGGTTCGCCTGGTATTTCTGGCTGTGTACAATGTTACTGATTGGCCGCCATAGGAGGTATCGGAGATGGATCGTAGCGGATCTGAAACGTGTCGTGAACAAGAGGACGAAAGCGGAAAGGGTGATGGGCCTTCTCGTAGAATCCGGTATATTTTATGTTTTCTCTGGCGTGCGTCCTATCCCCTCTGAAAATCAATATTTTGCTAACTCTTCTTTGATCCAGGTGATGTTGGTCGCGTCATCCCTCATACGTCTGCCTGGATCCCATTTCATACTCGGGAGTTTATACTCACAAGCCGCTGTTCACCTGGCAGTGAGTGTTGCGTCCGATTCTAGGACCGGAACTGACAAGAGATCAGGGAATGTACCCAGTGATTGTCGTCATACTCGTCAGCCGAGAAGCATCAATGGACAAGACGCTGTTCAATTCGACCCTCCCCGTAATTATCACCGACTTACAACAAGCCTCCTCCCAGTTCAGAGCCCGTGAGACCGCTGCTCGCCAGGTCAAGTCCTCTGGAACGCCCATGGTAAGCCTTCAACTTGCGGCTACGCAGGGGCCGCATCCAATGCGAGAGTTTCTCAACTCGTCGTCGTCATCACTGGGCTCCATGTCTCCCAGTTCAAGTCTGGTGCCCCGGGCCGATGTTGACCCAGAGGTCCCATCAGAGAACGACACCGGCATAGCTTAGGTTTTGGTCAGTACAGTAGTACGCTGCAAACGCGAGACGAACGTCGACAAGACCGACCGATTGGGCATACCGTTAGGGGACCCGAGATGGCAAGGGTCCTACCCTTACTTCATTGTTGACTTCTGGATCTCCGAAGGAGTGGTTGTTGTTTGTAGGAATAGCTAGTAGTACCTGGACATGTACACGGTTTGTATATATTTATTGTTTACAGAATTAGATGAATTTACTGGACTCGTATGAGTCGTATCGCTTGGAGCTAGGACTCGCATGTATCTCGGAATGTACAACTGTCAGCGTAGGGTTAGCCTCAAAGTTGCCTCAACTTGCTGCGCGAACAGCTCATAACAATACAACCAATACTACTGTTCATTCACAAATTCTCGACATAGTTGTGGGTACTGTACTCTAACAGGGATAGCTCTAGCAAGGATGTACGAAATGATAAGTGGTATCGTAAGTTAGACGCAAATCTATGAGTTAGCTGGTCTAAGACAGAGCGAGGAACAAGTAGCGCCTTAGAGTAGACCGGTGACTGTCTCAGGCCGTCTGTATTTGAAGGTAAACCTGCGATATACAGACCGGGACAGCTGGGTTTGAATTACTATAGCGTTGGTTTTCCCACGATTTCGACCTGCCCTAAAGTACAGTAAGTCACGTTCTGTCGTCCGAAAACGGTAAGATCTCTGAACTCCTCATCGTCCGAGTCATGCCACCTCGCTCGTCTCTAGATATTCTGGTTTCAGCAACTTCAAGACCCATGCACACTGCTCCTAGGTGGACATTCTCTGGCATTGAGAGTGAACCTTCATCATCGATACCACCTTCAGCTTTGGGAATTTCTGGTACAGCTCTTGTGAGTGATCGTGGTTCTTCTGTCGGTGCTGGGCCAAGCCGTGCTGGGGCACCTTCCTGAGGCCTCTGTCCAGTCTCCTACACCATTCATCTTTAGTCTAGGACCTTCGCGTGTAGATATGCAGCAAGATGGGTCCACACGTGGTGGGAGGAGTCAGTTGAGAAGTTGTCTAGACGCAAGTGCTCAGTTGGCTTGTTCTGTACTCAGTCCAGACCCAAATAAACAGTCTTTCTGTAATTCCAGATCCTCAGTTTATGTTGGAACGTGATAAGTACGTAAGGACCTTATCTATAGCAGTTACGACATTATCGTAGTATGTTTGCCTATTACGGTAGTTGGGATACGTACTACAATGGGCGCAATACGCCCTCTATGCAAGAGAAGTCCTATGACTATCTCGAAGTGGTAGTTTACATCAGGCGTGTGTAAAAACGCGATATTGTGGACGCCTGTACTCATCACTTTTACGCAAATGGTCAGGGTAGGACCATAGAGTATAAAGTCCCTCCTATGGGGAGGGAGGCGAATAGATATTCACTCTCTTTCTCACTTGTGCACCCTCTCCACGCTATAGTCTCTCAACCTACTCTAAGGTGAGAACGTGCATTCCTGTTTGCTGCATGCATTGCTGCGCAACAGGTTATGGGCCCTGCTACAGGGTTTGCCGTTGCACTCTTTGACAGAGTTGCGCCCGTGGTCACTGCCCACCACATTGTTACCTTTGAAAAGAGGAACACGTGCGGTTGTAGGCTCTAGACTCAGGGAGGCTCCCTGGTTACTAGCAACCCTGTTGCGTTAGGCCCGTCCTAACGGTGCTCGACTTGAGCGGGGACAGAGTGGCGAGGTGTACAGGGGGCGACTTAGCGAATATGAGTACACGACCTCAAAAGGAACGTGACTGCTACTAGCACTGGGGTGAAGTCCACCAGGCGTATGTGTCGCTGGGCAATCTGCCTTACCAAGGCCAGATGCGATAACAGACAGGAAGCGAGGACAAGGCAGACGAGGAGAGAGAGGACGAGAGCCAGATAAGGATTCAAGAAGACCAAGCTAAGGAGCTCGGTCTTCGCACTACCCACTAGATATACAGTTGACGAGGAGCTTTGAAGCTCCTCCGGAATGTAAAGTACCCAGTAGCCATAATAGCTCGAACCCTACTACGACTGTCCTAGGTATGAGTCAAGTCCGTACCGCGCGACATGTGATAACTGGAGACAAGCTGACTGAGACGACTGTCCCTGACTAATACTAGGGTAGTCAGAACCCCGTGAGACTGTAGTCCGTACCGATGAGTCCGATCGCAACATCACCCCCTTTTCAGGTGCGACGCCCCGACGCTCCAAAGCCCTCCTCCTCGTAGCGAACTCGCGTCCGCTGCGGCTGCTGGGCGCTCCTCCTGCCCCTACGGGTCTTCTTCTTCGTCAGCTCGTAGTCCACCATGGTGCCCGCCTCATCCTCGATACGCTCCAACGCGTTGGCCATCTCCAGCCGGCGCCGACTGCCCGCCACCTTACCTTGGACCTCCCCTAGGGCGGCGATGAGGTCGTCGATGCGCTGGTTAAGGCGCTGCTGCTCTCGGTCAGCGAGGCGGTAGCGATGGACCTCTGCTGAGAGGGAGAGGTCGTGAAGGGAGTCGAGGCAGCGGTCGACGCGCGCCCGATCCTCGAAGGCCTCTGTGAAGAGGACCATGTCCGCGGCAGGGTACATGGGTTTGCCACCGTACACGTAGTGGGGGGCGGCATAGAGGGGGCGAGCGTAGACCTTGTCCGACTCGTCGATGATGCCCACCACCAGAGGGTCCGGCCCCATGATCACCTGGTGGTATCGGGCCTCGCGCTCAACCCCGTCGGGGGAGACGATGCGAAAGGGGAGATAGTCCGCGCCAGTGTTGGCCTTGAAGCCACTGGGGACTCGTGTGTTGATGACGGCGAGGGGCTGATGAGTGGGACCTCCCAACACCCCGAGGTCCCGCTTGTACATGGGGGATCCGTCGGTGTTAAGCGAGTAGGGGGTCTCGCATGGGTTGTCAGTGTCTGTGGTGGAGGAAATGAGGGGGTGCGTAGCTGGGTAGTCGTTGGGAGCGTCCTCGTCCAGACCCCAGTCTGCTGTATCAGGCGCCGATGCCTCAGCTGCTGCTGCTTCAGCTGTGCCCTCCGCAGTTGCTCGTCCCTCCACTCCTTCACCACCTCCTTCCACGGCCGCACGGGCCCGAATTCGGTGTGGTACTTGGACAGGTTCACCATCACTGTGTCCGTCAGGGTGTGAAACGAGGCTACCTGCGGCCTGGCCCTCGAGTAGGGTACGCTCTTCTTCTTCTGTGACCGCCTCGTAGGCAAGAGGCTGCGCACCGGGGGAGTCGGCATCTCCCCCAATGGTGGGGTCTGGGAAGGCTCGGAGGACGGTGAGGGCGTCCTCGTGGGTGGCGGGCCCATGGGTGGTGGATAGGGCCCTGGTGACGGTGTCGATGGTGGACTGCGACGGGAGAGAGCAGGAAGACATGGTGCGGAGGTAGACAGGATGGGGATAGGTAGCAGGGGTTGCTGGGGGACTTAGCTCGTAGTGGGCTCTTCTTATATGCGTTTCCCTGGTGGGGTTTAATGCTTTGAAGTCCCAGACAGCCTGGTCGGCGAATACTTCGCTCCGGTCGACCCACTGATTCTCTGAGTCGGGGTACCCTTTCCATTTCACAAGGTACTGCAGTTTCCGCGTTCTTCCGAATCTTCGCGAGTCTAGAATCTTCTCGACCTCATACTCTTCTTCGCCTTCTACCAGATCCGGTGGTGGGCGCTGGTAGTTAGGCCCATGTGTTGCGGTCTCGTGATATCTGGTGAGAAGATCGGTGTGGAACACTGGGTGGATACTCCACTGTGTGGGAAGTTCAAGGCGATAATTGACAGAGGACATCACCTGTGCGACCCTAAAGGGGCCATGTCTTTTGGGCGCAAGCTTGGTGGTTGGCTGGTTGGTGCGCAAGTGGCGTCCTTCCAGCCATACGAGGTCCCCTTCTTTGTACTTGGGCGTATCTTTGTGCTTGATCCATGACTTCTGTGCCTTGATAAGGAGGGCCTTGGCCTGCGTTCTGGCCTCTTGGAATTGGTCGATTCTCAGCGCCACTTGGGGTATGGGCGATGGCCTATCGATCCAATCAGCGCGCGGATTGTACCCCATTAGGAGGTAGAAAGGGGACTTCCTAGTGGTCTCATGGGGCCAGTTGTTGTGCGTGAATTCCGCTATAGGGAGATAAGTCGCCCAGTTGTCTTGCCTCTCGTTGGTCCAGAAGCGGAGATACTGCTCGAGCCACTGGTTAGTCCGTTCTGACTGTCCGTCTGTTCGGGGATGATAGGCGGTGGAGACGTTCTGCGAAATCCCTAGGATCTTGCATAGTTCTCGTGTGAATTTGGATGCGAAGCGTGGGTCCCTGTCACTGATAACTTTGGAAGGAAGTCCGAATCGTAGGAAGACATGCTTAGCGTATAGAGCGGCGGTCCCTTCTGCGGTGATCTCCTCTCGACAGGGGATGAAGACGGCTGCCTTGGTGCAGTCATGATCCGTGATGGTGAGGATTGAATCGAATCCCTGCGACTGGGGTAACTTGGTGATGAAGTCGAGGGCGATAGTTTCAAAGGGGAGTGCCTCAGGGTTTGGATAGATCGGGGATAGTGGTGCTCGGGTTGGTCGGTTGTTGGCCTTGTGCCTCTGACACTCGGCGCATCCTTTGACGTAGTCTAACACGTCCTGGGCGAGGTTTGGCCACCAGTAGGAGCGTCCTACTAATTGCAAGGTTTTGTTGATACCTGGGTGTCCGTAAACCGGTGGTGTATGGTGCGCAGAGATGATACTTCTCTTGTCGTATAGTCCGCCCGTCACCACTCGTCTTCCGTCTTTGTACCAGGTGCCTACGATCTTCTTCAGCCGGTGTGCGTCTATCCATGGGCGGAGGTAGCCCTCATCTTGATAGTATGTTGCGTCTGGTCGCTCCATCTCTCCGGGTTCTATCGTCAGGGTGTTTGGCATGACAGCTTCGACTTGTGTGGCTCGCACAAAGAGTGCGTCGGGGAGGACCACTACGTCCTTATTGTCGTTACCCCCTTGGTCGTAGTCCGGTCTTCGGGAGAGTGCGTCTGCTCTTCCGTTGGCTGCGCCTTTGATGTGGTGAATCTCGAAGTCGTATTCAGATAGTTCTAGTACTTCCCTTGCGATGCGTCTGCTTATTCTTTGTGGCGATCGCCAGTATTGCAGGTTGAGGTGGTCAGAGAATACCTTGGTTTTGTGTGGGGAACCTGCGAGTAGGGGTCTCCAGTGGCGGAAGGCTTTGACGATGGCTAGTAGTTCCAGGTCATAGATGTCGTAGTTGCGTTCTGCTTCATTGAGCGTTGCGGAGTAATAGCCTATGGGGTGTCGTTTACCGTCCTCTTTGCGTTGTAGGAGTACAGCGCCCACCGCGAAGCCTGATGTGTCCACCTCCATCTCGAATTGTTCCGTGAGGTCCGGGTGTGCCAACACTGGTTCGCTTGTGACCAGGGTCTTGAGCTTTGTAAAGGCGTCCTCTTCTGCTTGTCCCCACTGCCACTCTGTGTCTTTCCGCGTTAATCGGTTTAGCGGTCGTGCGTATGTGGCAAATCCCCTGATGAAGAGGCGATAGAAGTTGCAGAACCCGAGAAAAGAGCAAACTTGTTTGACCGTGGTTGGTGTTGGCCAGTTGCGGATGCCGGCGACTTTGACGGGGTCCATGCGTGTCACCCCCTTTTCAAGGATTACCCCCAGGTAATCGATTGCCGGTGCGTGGAAGACGCATTTCTCTGGTTTGAAGTACAAGTCATTGTCCTTTGCGATCTGGAGTATGTCACGTACAGCTGCGATGTGGCCCGCTCGTCCGTTCTGGGATGCGATGCCAATGTCATCCATGTAGACGCGAATGGTGGTGCCCAGCTGCTCGTGGTAGGTGATGGTGGGGCCACAGAGTGAGTCCATCATGTCCTGGAAGGTGGCCGGCGAGTTGGTGAGGCCAAAGTACATGACAAGTGGTTCAAAGAACCCATGGCGCGTTTTGAAGGCAGCCTTTTCTTCGTCGCCTTGCTTGATGCGGACGTTGTTGTATCCCCAGCAGACGTCAAGTTTAGTGTAGATGTCCGCGTTGCCCAAGTCCGTGATGAGCTCCTGTATGAGCGGTAGGGGGTACTGGTTACGCACAGTGAACGAGTTGATCTTTCGGTAGTCTTGGACCGGTCGCAGCTTCCCATCCTTCTTCTTGACGAAGAAGAAGGATGATGCATAAGGGGATTTCGATGGTCGGATGTACCCCTTCTCCAGTTGCTCGTTGAGGAATTTGCGGAGGGCGACGTCTTCGTCGCGTGACATAGGATAGATCTTGCAGTCGATGGCGGTTGGGGCGTCCTTTCTGAACTCGATGGCATGGTCCCAAGGTCGCGAGGGTGGGAAGCGATGTGATTCCTCTTCGCTGAACACCTTGGCGAAGTCCGTGTACTCTTCTGGGATCTCTGTTGTGCCGGTGAATTGTTGTGCTTCGATGGCCAGTTCTGTGGCGGTGGTGCGTGCCCTGACTGTCTCCCATTCGTTGTAGAGCTGTTGCATGGCGCAACACTTCTCTTCTTCGGTGAACTCGGTAGGGGCGAACGCGATGGTTACCCCTCGCTCTTCTGGGTGTGTGGTTCGGAGGACCACTGGATAGGCGTCTTCTTTGATGACGGCGTGTTGCCAACTGATCTGTGGTTCGTAGGCGGCCAGCCATGGGTAGCCGAGGACGACGTCTTCGTTCCCTGTATCCGTGAGTAGGAACCTCATTGTTTTATGGGTCCCCTTGGTCTGTACGTCGAGATCTGCGCAGTGTGTGATTAGTCCTGCTTTGTTCTCGGAGTTGTCGATGTTCCATATCTTTTTGGGGGTCTCTAGTTCTTTGAGACCAATCCCCATTCGCTTTGCGAATGCGGGTTTAATGAAGCTGTCTGTGGCTCCCGAGTCCACCAGTGCTTTTACTTCGGCCATGTTGTAACTTGTTCGAACGGAAACTGGAATTCTCAACGATCGGTAGCATGTGATTATTACAGAATTACAACGGAGCGCCCTCACCCAGGCCGACGGGTTCAGGCGTTTGGAAAACCCTCTTTTCCCCATAGTTCTTGGAGGACCAGATCTTTTACTTCATCTGGTGCTCCGGCTACTCCCTGGAGCCACTCCTGGGCTTGTTGTTGCGGGGTTACCGCTGCGCGTGCTTGTACTCTTGGTTCTTGGGTGTAGTAGTCTGTTTCTGACCTCCTACTACCACCGTTTTGCGCGTTGTTGCGATGCTGTGGGCAGTCGCGGCTGAAGTGTCCCTTCTGGTTACAGGTGTAGCAGATCACTTCCCTTGCGTCTCGGGGCGGTCCCCTTCCCCTGCCTCGCCCCCTTGGTCCTCCTCTGGGCGGGTAGGGTGGCCTTTGTCGGTCGAGTATGAACTCTGCTCCGGCGAGCCTCCCCTGGGTGTCTTCTGCTTCTGCACCTCGCGCTCGCGTCCTATCCGTGGAGATATCCATCGCGTTGGGGTTTTGGTGATGGGGGAGGTTCCTTGGTGCCCATCCGCTCTGGGGGTTTCCCCATGGGCTAGGGCGTGGAGCAGCTCTCGGAGTGGGCGTTTTTAGAGAGTTGAGACGTGCCTGTAGATGCATGTACTGCTGTTGTTTCTTCATCGCTGCTTGTTTCCATGCTTCAAACGTGGCGGGTTCGTATTGTTCGTAGACCTTGGCGAATAACGCCCTTGGCAGTCCTGCCGTGAACAGGTCCAGTGTTTGAGGGGCGTCGAGGTTGTAGTCAGCTTGTCGGGCTAGGCGTTTGAAGGTAGCCACGTAGCTGTCAATGTCTCCGTCCTTCATGTGGACGCCCTTGCGCAGTTCCGCCTGTGCCTGTTCTTTCTCCATGGTGTTGGCGAATCGCCTGGTGAAGGCGCGAAGGGTCTCTTCCCAGAGGCGTCGAGTGTGTTCAGGGAATCCGGCCTCCGTCTGGCGCATCAGCCAGTCAGTCATATACATCACCCATTCGTTAACTGTCTCCCCCTGGATGTAGCCGAGGAAGAGGAGTGATCGGCGGTAGTAGTTGCGCATGATGTCGCTCGTACTGTTGACTCCTTGGTAGAGGTTCCACTGTGCTCTGAATTGCAAGGCCTTGGTGCGGTCTCCGTTGAAGACCATGGGTGGGTTGCCTTGGAGCCTGTCTGACAATCGAGGTGGGTTTCCTATGGGAGCCATACCAGGGAATCCGCCTCCTCCGGGTGGTCCTCCTCCGCTTCCGTGTCCTCCGCCTCCTCCGTGCGGGTGGCCTCCGCCTGGGCCTCTTCCGGGTGGTCCTCCTCCTTCGGGAGGGTCTGGTTCGTCAGGCCCAATGGCCCTCATGAGAGCCGCATCGTCTGCGGTCATCCGGTGTCCTGTGCCGGGATCGATGGGGAGTAGGTTTTCTGGGACTCCGTCTTGCGGTAGTTGTACTGGGTCCACTTGAAGTGCGTACGTTGGTTCTAACTGGGTGGTTGTCATCTCGTCTGGTGGGTGAACGATGATCTGCTCAGCTTGGGGCGCTTCGTTAAGCGTAATCCCTCCTGCTAGGTTTGCTAGTTCTTCTTCCTCTTCCGCGTTCACCTGGGAGAGGTGATCTTCTTCTGACCCTTCGCTGCTTTGATCTGATCCGGAGCCTTCTTCTTCTGTGGTGCTCGTGGTAACTGCACCGTCGATGGGTCCCACTCTTGCTTGGGGAACTACTTCGCTCTCTAGGATATCGCACCGATATTCTCGTGTGGTTGGTCTGACCGCCGTTCGTACTCCTGCGTCGTTTGTTGCGAGTATACACCAACAAGTATGTTCGAAGTTAAACTCAACTGGGTAGTATCGACTTGGTCGATTAGGGAAGTCGACGAAGTATCCGGTTTCTCCCCTGTGTGTCCTCCACCTGGCAGCCTTTAGATAGCGTGTGGGGACGTTCCGTTCTCCTCTGCTGGGGATAGTATATGATTGGACTTGATTCCAGTCCCACTGATCTCTTGTTGTGGACGCCACTGTGTCGTTGGTGAGGGTAGCTTGGTCTTAATGTTGCGTTAGGCCCGTCCTAACGGTGCTCGACTTGAGCGGGGACAGAGTGGCGAGGTGTACAGGGGGCGACTTAGCGAATATGAGTACACGACCTCAAAAGGAACGTGACCGCTACTAGCACTGGGGTGAAGTCCACCAGGCGTATGTGTCGCTGGGCGATCTGCCTTACCAAGGCCAGACGCGATAACAGACAGGAAGCGAGGACAAGGCAGACGAGGA
Source organism: Lactarius deliciosus (assembly GCA_021525775.1). NCBI lineage: Eukaryota > Fungi > Basidiomycota > Agaricomycetes > Russulales > Russulaceae > Lactarius > Lactarius deliciosus. Next base: position 3,844 of record JAKELK010000030.1, on the reverse strand, counting down.
GAGAGAGGACGAGAGCCAGATAAGGATTCAAGAAGACCAAGCTAAGGAGCTCGGTCTTCGCACTACCCACTAGATATACAGTTGACGAGGAGCTTTGAAGCTCCTCCGGAATGTAAAGTACCCAGTAGCCATAATAGCTCGAACCCTACTACGACTGTCCTAGGTATGAGTCAAGTCCGTACCGCGCGACATGTGATAACTGGAGACAAGCTGACTGAGACGACTGTCCCTGACTAATACTAGGGTAGTCAGAACCCCGTGAGACTGTAGTCCGTACCGATGAGTCCGATCGCAACAAACCCGGTATTGTGCTCTTGAGGAGCACACAGACTTGGCCAATCGCCTATCTAAACAAGGCTCTATTGCGCGTCCAATTAATTTTGGAAAGGCGAATAGCTTAACCTTGGGGTGACGTTGAGCAGGATTGTCCAGCTTATTGGCATTGATGCTCTCAATGTCAAGATGGGTTTTTCGACCCATTCTGTTGGAAATAGCCTAATACTGGGCTATTGTCGTGCTTAGTATTGCCAAAGGCGATGCTGGCATTGACAATCTTTTGTTTCACACAGTATTGTTATTATAGTAACGCAATACTGACGTTCGCAAAAGCCAACTGATCTATACAAACCATGTCCTCTCAACTCACTCAGCTTGTCCCCGTCTTCGATGGCTCTAACTGGGCCACTTGGTCTCAACAGATGACCGCTTTCTTCATGTCCCAAGGGCTTTGGGGCTACGTTGCTGGTACCATTGCCCAACCTCCCGCTGCTGAGATCGCTGAAAGAGCAGCTTGGAACAAGAGCGATGAGATGGCTAGGGGTAATCTCACCCTTCGCCTCACCCTTGCTATTCAGCAGGCAGTCACTGGGGCTACTTCCCAGGCGCTCTGGACTTCCGTAAAAGACCGGTACGGTGCGGTGTCCATGCCCCGCATCTACAAAGACTTCAAAGAAGCGATTTCTATTCGCTTCAATACAAATCAGCACCCTGCTCCCCAGTTCGAGAAGATGGCCGCTGCCTTCTCTCGTCTAGGGAATGTTACTGTTGGTACTGGCCCTGCCGCCACTAACCTCGCCATTAAGCCTCAGTTGCAGGCTCTTATTGCAATGTCCGCTTTGCCCCCGAAATGGGAGCACCTTATCCCCATTATGTGCAACAATCTCCCCGTTGCCGATCTAAAGCTCCAGACTGTATCGGCTTGTGTCGAAAGCCAGTACGAAATGGAGACTAACCACGGACAGCATAAAACCGCCCACACAGCGCAGAAGCTTTCTGCCGTTAAGCGGAAGCGCGCTGACCCTCGCTTTACAAAGCAGGGTTCGCAGCAGCAGTCTAGCGCTCCCGGCCCGTCCAATCAGCAGCAGCCTTTCAGGCAGTGCGGAGGACGTGGATCCGGAAGAGGCAAAGGCAAAGGGAAAGGCAAGGCACCTGCCTGTGCTCCACAGCACTCGCATATTGCCTCCGTCGCCGCACTAGCCCCTCCTACTTCCCACAAGGTGACTCATATTGGGTCATCTGGTGTCTCTACTAGGACAGAAGTCGAATCATCCTCGCCTCAGAGGACTCCCGGCTTCTTCCCTTCCGTAAATAAGGCGCTTTCGCTCGCTGAACGGCTGGATGTACCCGCTACAGTCCAGACCGTAAAGACGCTCGAGCAGCGCTTTTGTTGCGATCGGACTCATCGGTACGGACTACAGTCTCACGGGGTTCTGACTACCCTAGTATTAGTCAGGGACAGTCGTCTCAGTCAGCTTGTCTCCAGTTATCACATGTCGCGCGGTACGGACTTGACTCATACCTAGGACAGTCGTAGTAGGGTTCGAGCTATTATGGCTACTGGGTACTTTACATTCCGGAGGAGCTTCAAAGCTCCTCGTCAACTGTATATCTAGTGGGTAGTGCGAAGACCGAGCTCCTTAGCTTGGTCTTCTTGAATCCTTATCTGGCTCTTGTCCTCTCTCTCCTCGTCTGCCTTGTCCTCGCTTCCTGTCTGTTATCGCGTCTGGCCTTGGTAAGGCAGATCGCCCAGCGACACATACGCCTGGTGGACTTCACCCCAGTGCTAGTAGCGGTCACGTTCCTTTTGAGGTCGTGTACTCATATTCGCTAAGTCGCCCCCTGTACACCTCGCCACTCTGTCCCCGCTCAAGTCGAGCACTGTTAGGACGGGCCTAACGCAACAGCTTTGCAGACGTTGATGCTATCATGCGCCCTCGTATTGAACAGTTCATGGACAAGGAGTATGACTCCAAAGTCGACATCGACATGTCGCAGCAGCCTTCGGGCAGCACACAGTCAATAATGAACATAGACGGACTAGATGACACGGAGATATTTGGTGAGCAGTCAAATGCTCTCCAACTTGACTTGTCAGATCTGACATTAAGCGATATGACTTCTGATACAGAAAGTCGCGCTCCCACACCTCCTTATGTCAATCCTGCTTCAATTGTTGAAGCAACAGTCAGGTGGGCTACTACCGGCGAAAGCCGTTTCCCTCCTCGATCTCGTTCTAATGAGCGAATCGAATCTATTTGGCGCAGTAATCAACAGTGGCTGCGAGATCACGAGATGCCAACGGACCCCCGTTTTGGCACTCTTATTTCGCCGGCCGCCACAGGCCGTTCGCTGACACCGGAGTCTTTTTTAACCGGACCGGATGAGAACACCCTTGATTGGGGTTCTTGTGATGAAGAACAGTACGTCTTTTCTTCACTTCGCACATCACATGCTGATGACGTTACAGAATTAGCCCTGCCCCCAAAAAGTCTAGGGGATGGCAAACGTAACGGATACGTATATCTACGGGAATCGCATGTACTAGTACCGAAGTCGCTTGATATGTACAATATTAGCAGCGCTCTCCTCGATTTACTTGAGTGTGAGCACAATGAGTACTTCAGTCAATGTGCAGAGTGTATAAAGTGTACACAAAATATGTGGCTCCTTGACTCAGGAGCTTCAGCACACTTCACTAATAATCTTAGTGATTTTATCGAGTACAAGCCAATTGCTAAGTCTGAAAGGATGCCTGTTAAGACTGCAGCACAAATGCTATACGTTGAAGGAACCGGTTCTGTCTTGCTTGAGCATTACGTCGCAGACAAACCCGTAATTACTCGGGTATATCCGGTTCTATATATTCCATGCATAAGCATACGTCTTCTGTCTATGGGTGTCTTCTTACAGCAAGGTTTGCACGTTTTGGGGAATTCGCAGCATATTAACTTGCTACGTAAAAACAAAAAAATTGTCCAATGTAAACCCCTTCTCCACGGACAATCTCTATATTGGCTAGATGCCTCTATATCCACTCTAACTGAGTCGCATATTGCGAACCAGTCTGCGTTACTAAATGTAGACTATGACCTTATGCATCGTCGCCTCGGTCACCTATCTAAAGAGGTTCTAAGACGAGCTAAGGAACACACTAAGGGCTTTCCAGAAGGGATTATAATTCCCTCCTCTGATGTAATATGTCCTGGGTGCGCGCAAGGCAAAATGCCTGCTGCCTCACATCCTCCGTCTGATACAAGGGCTAAAGCCTCTTTCTTTTGGATTCATTCCGATTTGAAAAGCTTCCCTATACCGTCATACCATAAATACAAGTATTTTATCGTCTTCTTTGACGATTATACTTCCTTTGCATGGATCATTCTTTTATGGGATAAAGCCTCTGCTATTACGGCACTAAAGCAGTGGCTAGCGTTAATCAAAAATCAGTTTAATGCAACCATTAAAGAATGGATGTCAGATGCCGGCGGTGAATACAAATCGGATGCCTTCCTAAAGCAGCTTAAGGATGCCGGCATAACAGTGCTACAGTCTGCGCCACATACGCCAC